>JAUMJL010000370.1:2167500-2175307 GCA_033558185.1 Dromococcyx pavoninus | reverse complement strand
GGTTGGGTTTAGGGGTAGGTTTAGGGTTCGAGTTAGGGTTAGGTTTAGGGGTTAGGGGTTGGGGTTGGGGTTAGGGTTAGGGTTAGGTTTAGGGTAAGGCCTAGGTTTAGGGGTTGGTGTTGGCTTTAGGGTTATGGTTAGAGTTACGGTTAGGGTTTAGGGTTAGGGTTAGTGTTAGGGGTTAGCGTTGGGGTTAGGGTTAGGGTTAGGGTTAGGGTTAGGTTTAGGGTTAGGGTTAGGTTTAGGGCAAGGGTTAGGTTTAGGGTTAGGGTTAGAGTTGGGTTTAGGGTTAGGGCTTAGGGTTAGGTTTAGGATTAGTGTTAGTGTTAGGGTTAGGGTTGGGATTAGGGTTTAGGGTTATGGTTAGGGTTACCTTTAGGGTTTAGGTTAGGGATTAGGGTTAGGGTTAATTTTAGATATAGGGTGAGGTTCAGTGTTAGGGTTAGGGTTAGGGTTAGAGTTAAGGTTGGGTTTAGGGTAAGCGTTAGGGTTAGGGTTAGGGTTAGGGTTAGGGTTAGGGTTAGGGTTAGGGTTAGGATTAGGATTAGGGTTAGGGTTAGAGTTAGGGTTAGGGTTAGGGTTTAGGGTTAGGGGTTGGGGTTGAGGTTAGGGTTTAGGTTTATGGTTAGGGTTAGGGTTAGCGTTAGGGATACGGTTAGGGTTAGGGTTTGCATTAGGGTTAGGGTTAGGGTTAGGGTTAGGTTTAAGTTTAGGGTTAGGGTTTAGGGGTTAGGGTTAGGGGTTGGGGTTGGGGTTAGGGTTAGGGTTAGGGTTAGGGTTAGGGTGAGGGTTCGGGTTAGGTTTAGGGTTAGGGTTAGCGTTAGGTTTAGGTTTAGGGTTAGGCCTAGATTTAGGGTTTAGGGTTAGGTTTAGGGTTAGGTTTCGGGTTAGTGTTAGGGTTAGGTTTAGGGTTTGATTTAGGGTTAGGGATAGGGTTAGGGTTAGGGTTAGGCCTAGGTTTAGGGGTTGGGGATGGGTTTAGGGTTATGGTTAGGGTTACGGTTAGTGTTAAGGGTTAGGGTTAGTGTTAAGGGGTAGGGTTAGGGTTAGGGTTGGTGTTAGGGTTAGGGTTAGGGTTAGGTTTAGGGTTAGGGTTAGGGTTAGGGTAGGGGTTAGGTTTAGGGTTAGGGTTAGGGTTAGGGTTAGGGTTAGGGTTAGGTTTAGGTTTTGGGTTAGGGTTAGGGTTACGTTTAGTTTTAGGGTTAGGGTCAGGTCTAGGGGTTAGGGGTAAGGGGATAGGGTTAAGGTTAGCTTTAGGGGTTGGGATTGGATTTAGGGTTATGGTTAGGGTTACATTTAGGGTTTAGGTTTAGGATTAGTGTTAGGGGTTAGGGTTGGGTTTAGGGTTGGGGTTAGGGTTAGGGTTAGGGTTAGGTTTATGGTTAGGGTTAGGGTTAGGGTAAGGGTTAGGTTTAGAGTTAGGGTTAGGGTTAGGTTTAGGGGTTGGGGTTGGGGTTAGGGTTAGGGTTTGGGTTTAGGGTTAGGGTTGGGGTTAGGGTTAGGGTTGGTGTTAGGGTTAGGGTTAGGGTTAGGTTTAGGTTTGAGTTTAGGGTCAGGGTTAGTGTTACCTTTAGGTTTAGGGTTATGGTTAGGGTCAGGTTTAGGGTTTAGGGGTTAGGGTTAGAGTTAGGGTTAGGGTAAGAGTTAGGGTTAGGGGTTAGGGAAAGGGGTTAGGATAAGGGTTAGGAGTTGGGGTTAGGGTTAGGGTTAGGTTTTAGGGTTAGGATTAATGTTAGGGTTAGGGTTAGTATTCGGTTTAGAGTTAGGTTTTAGTGTTAGGGTTAGGGATAGGAGTTAGGTTTAGGAGTTAGGGGTTAGAGTTCGGGTTAGGTTTAGGGGTAGGGTGAGGTTAGGGTTAGGGTTACGGTTTAGGGTTAGGGTTAGGGGTAAGGTTAGTGTTAGGGTTAGGTGTCAGGGTTAGTGTTAGGGGTCCGGGTTAGGGTTAGGTTTCGGTTTAGTGTTAGGTTTAGGGTTTGGGTTAGGGTTTGGGTTAGGCTTAGGTTTAGGGGTTGGTGTTGGGTTAGGGTTATGGGTTAGGGTTTGGTTTAGGGTTAGGGTTAGGGTTAGGGTTAGGGTTAGGGTTAGGTTTAGGGCTGGGGTTATGTTTAGGTTTAGGGTTATGGTTAGGGTTAGATTTTAGGGTTAGGGTTAGGGTTAGGGGTTGAGTTAGGGTTAGGATTAGGCTTAGAGTTAGGTTAGGCTTAGGCTTAGTGTTAGGGTTAGGGTTAGGCTTAGGGTTAGGTTAGGCTTAGGGTTGGGGTTAGGGTTAGGGTTAGGGTCAGGTTAAGGGGTTAGGGGTTAGGATTTAGGGGTTAGGGTTAGGGTTAGATTTAGGGGTAGGGTGAGGTTAGGGTTAGGGTTAGGTGTCAGGGTTAGGGTTAGGGTTACGGTTTAGGGTTAGGGTTAGGGGTAAGGTTAGTGTTTGGGTTAGGTGTCAGGGTTAGTGTTAGGGGTCCGGGATAGGGTTAGGTTTCGGTTTAGTGTTAGGTTTAGTGTTTGGGTTAGGGTTAGGGTTAGGGTTAGGGTTAGGTTTAGAGTTAGGGTTAGGGTTAGGGTTAGGGTTAGTGTTAGGCTTAGGTTTAGGGGTTGATGTTGGGTTTAGGGATATGGTTATGGTTAGCGTTAGGGTTATGCGTTAGGGTTGGGGTTATATTTAGGTTTAGGGTTAGGGTTAGAGTTTGATTTTAGGGTTAGGGTTAGGGTTAGTGTTAGGGTTAGGGTTAGGGTCAGATTAAGGGGTTAGGGATTAGGAGTTAGGGGTTAGGGTTAGGGTTATATTTAGGGATAGGGTGAGGTTAGGGTTAGGGTTAGGTGTTAGGGTTAGGGTTGGGGTTACGGTTTAGGGTTAGGGTTAGGGGTAAGGTTAGTGTTAGTGTTAGGTGTTAGGGTTAGGGTTAGGGTTAGGATTAGAGTTAGGGTTTAGGGTTAGGGTTAGGGTTAGGGGTTGAGTTAGGGTTAGGGTTAGGGTTAGGGTTAGGGTTAGGGTTAGGGTTAGGGTTAGGGTTAGGGTTAGGTTGAGGGTTAAGTTTAGAGTTAGGGTCAGGCTTAGGGTTAGGGTTAGGGTTAGGCTTAGGGTTATGGTTAGGGTTAGGGTTAGGGTTAGGCTTAGGCTTAGGGTTAGGGTTAGGTTAGGCTTACGGTTAGGGTTAGGGATAATGTTAGGGTTAGGGTTAGGGTTACGGTTTAGGGATAGGGTTAGGGGTAAGATTAGTGTTAGTGTTAGGTGTTAGGGTTACGGTTAGGGGTTGAGTAAGGGTTAGGGTAAGGGTTAGGGTTAGGGTTAGGGTTAGGGTTAGGGTTAGGGTTAGGTTGAGGGTTAAGTTTAGAGGTAGGGTCAGGGTTAGGGTTAGGGTTAGGATTAGGATTAGGATTAGGATTAGGGTTAGGGTTAGGTTTAGGGTTAGGGTTAGGCTTAGTGTTAGGGTTAGGGTTAGGCTTAGGGTTAGGTTAGGCTTAGGGTTGGGGTTAGGGTTAGGGTCAGGTTAAGGGGTTAGGGGTTAGGACTTAGGGGTTAGGGTTAGGGTTAGGGTTAGGGTTAGGGTTAGGGTTAGGGTTAGGTTAGGGTTAGCCTTAGGTTAGGGTTAGGGTTACGGTTAGGGTTAGGGTTAGGTTATATTTACGTTTAGTGTTAGGGTTAGGATTAAGGTTAGGTTGAGGGTTAAGTTTAGGGTTAGTGTTAAGTTTAGGGTTAGGGTTAGGGTTAGGCTTAGGCTTAGGTTAGGGTTAGGCTTAGGGTTAGTGTTAGGGTTAGGGTTAGGCTTAGGGTTAGGTTAGGCTTAGGGTTGGGGTTAGGGTTAGGGTTAGGGTCAGGTTAAGGGGTTAGGGGTTAGGATTTAGTGGTTAGGGTTAGGGTTAGATTTAGAGGTAGGGTGAGGTTAGGGTTAGGGTTAGGTGTTAGGGTTAGGGTTACGGTTTAGGGTTAGGGTTAGGGGTAAGGTTAGTGTTTGGGTTAAGTGTCAGGGTTAGTGTTAGGGGTCCGGGTTAGGGTTAGGTTTCGTTTTAGGGTTAGGGATAGGGTTAGTGTTAGGGTTAGGGTTAGGGTTAGGGTTAGGCTTAGGGTTAGGCTTAGGTTTAGGGGTTGATGTTGGGTTTAGGGTTAGGTTTAGGGTTAGAGTTAGGGTTAGGCTTAGGTTTAGGGGTTGCTGTTGGGTTAGGGTTATGGGTTAGGGTTAGGGTTAGGGTTAGGGTTAGGGTTAGGGTTAGAATTAGGGTTAGGTTTAGGGTTAGGCTTAGGTTTAGGGGTTGGGGTTGGGTTTAGGGTTATGGTTATGGTTAGGGTTAGGGGTTAGAGTTGGGGTTATGTTTAGGTTTAGTGTTAGGGTTAGGATTAAGGTTAGGTTGAGGGTTAAGTTTAGGGTTAGGGATAAGTTTAGGGTTAGGATCAGGGTTAGGGTTAGGGTTAGGCTTAGGGTTAGGTTAGGCTTAGGGTTAGTGTTAGGGTTAGGGTTAGGCTTAGGGTTAGGTTAGGCTTAGGGTTGGGGTTAGGGTTAGGGTTAGGGTTAGGTTAAGGGCTTAGGGGTTAGGAGTTATGGGTTAGGGTTAGGGGTAGATTTAGGGGTAGGGTGAGGTTAGGGTTAGGGTCAGGTGTTAGGGTTAGGGTTAGGGTTACGGTTTAGGGTTAGGGTTAGGGGTAAGGTTAGTGTTAGTGTTAGGTGTTAGGGTTAGGGTTAGGGTTAGAGTTAGAGTTAGATTTTAGGGTTAGGGTTAGGGTTAGGGTTAGGGTTAGGGTTAGGGTTAGGGTTAGGGTGAGGGTTAAGTTTAGAGTTAGGGTCAGGGTTAGGGTTAGGGTTAGGCTTAGGGTTAGGTTTAGGGTTAGAATTAGGCTTAGGCTAAGGTTTAGGGTTAGGGTTAGGCTTAGGGTTAGGTTAGGCTTAGGGTTAGGGTTAGGGTTAGGGTTACGGTTTAGGGTTAGGGTTAGGGGTAAGGTTAGGTTGAGGGTTAAGTTTAGGGTTAGGGTTAGGTTTAGGGTTAGAGTTAGATTCTAGGGTTAGGGTTATGGTTAGGGGTTGAGTTAGGGTTAGGGTTAGGTTTAGGGTTGGTGTTAGGGTTAAGGTTAGGTTGAGGGTTAAGTTTAGAGTTAGGGTCAGGGTTAGGGTTAGGGTTAGGGTTAGGGTTAGGGTTAGGGTTAGGGTTAGGCTTAGGGTTAGGGTTAGGATTAGGTTTAGGCTTAGGCTTAGATTTACAGTTAGGGTTAGACTTAGGGTTAGGTTAGGCTTAGGCTTGGGGATAGGGTTAGGGTCAGGTTAAGGGGTTAGGGTTAGGATTAGGTTTAGGGGCAGGGTGAGGTTAGGGTTAGGGTTAGGGTTAGGGTTAGGGTTAGGGTTAGGGTTAGGGTTAGGGTTAGGGTTAGGGTTAGGCTTAGGTTAGGGTTAGGCTTAGGTTAGGGTTAGGGTTACGGTTTAGGGTTAGGGTTAGGGTTAGTGTTAGAATTAGGGTTAGGCTTAGGTTCAGGGGTTGGGGTTGGGTTTAGGGTTATGGTTATGGTTAGGGTTAGGGGTTAGAGGTGGGGTTATGTTTAGGTTTAGTGTTAGGGTTAGGATTAAGGTTAGGTTGAGGGTTAAGTTTAGGGTTAGGGTTAAGTTTAGGGTTAGGTTTAGAGTTAGGATTAGAGTTAGAGTTAGGTTTAGAGTTAGGGATAGGGTTAGGGTTAGGGTTAGGGTTAGGGTTAGGGTTAGTGTTAGGTTTAGGGTTAGGCTTAGGTTTAGGGGTTGGGTTTGGGTTTAGGGTTATGGTTATGGTTAACGTTAGGGTTAGGGGTTAGGGTTGGGGTTATATTTAGGTTTAGGGATAGGGTTAGGGTTAGATTTTAGGGTTAGGGTTAGGGTTAGGGTTAGGGTTAGGGTTAGGGGTAAGGTTAGTGTTAGGGTTAGGTGTCAGGGTTATTCTTAGGGGTCAGGGTTAGGGTAATGGTTAGGGTTAGGGTTAGGGTCAGGTTTAGGGGTTAGGTGTTAGGGGTTAGGGTTAGGATTAGGATTAGGGTTAGGGGTAGGGTGAGGTTAGGGTTAGGGTTAGGGTTAGGGTTAGGGTTAGGGTTAGGGTTAGGGTTAGAATTAGGGTTAGGCTTAGGTTTAGGGGTTGGGGTTGGGTTTAGGGTTATGGTTTTGGTTAGGGTTAGGGGTTAGAGGTGGGGTTATGTTTAGGTTTAGTGTTAGGGTTAGGATTAAGGTTAGGTTGAGGGTTAAGTTTAGGGTTAGGGTTAAGTTTAGGGTTAGGATCAGGGTTAGGGTTAGGTGTTAGGGTTAGGGTTACGGTTTAGGGTTAGGGTTAGGGGTAAGGTTAGTGTTAGGGTTAGGTGTCAGGGTTAGTGTTAGGGGTCCGGGTTAGGGTTAGGTTTCGGTTAGGTGTTAGGTTTAGGGTTTGGGTTAGGGTTAGGTTTAGAGTTAGGTTTAGAGTTAGGGATAGGGTTAGGGTTAGGGTTAGGGTTAGTGTTAGGGTTAGGGTTAGGCTTAGGTTTAGGGGTTGGGTTTGGGTTTAGGGTTATGGTTATGGTTAGCGTTAGGGTTAGGGGTTAGGGTTGGGGTTATATTTAGGTTTAGGGATAGGGTTAGGGTTAGATTTTAGGGTTAGGGTTAGGGTTAGTGTTAGGTTTAGGATTAGGGGTAAGGTTAGTGTTAGGGTTAGGTGTCAGGGTTATTCTTAGGGGTCAGGGTTAGGGTAATGGTTAGGGTTAGGGTCAGGTTTAGGGGTTAGGTGTTAGGGGTTAGGGTTAGGATTAGGATTAGGGTTAGGGGTAGGGTGAGGTTAGGGTTAGGGTTAGGGTTAGGGTTAGGGTTAGAATTAGGGTTAGGCTTAGGTTTAGGGGTTGGGGTTGGGTTTAGGGTTATGGTTATGGTTAGGGTTAGGGGTTAGAGGTGGGGTTATGTTTAGGTTTAGTGTTAGGGTTAGGATTAAGGTTAGGTTGAGGGTTAAGTTTAGGGTTAGGGTTAAGTTTAAGGTTAGGATCAGGGTTAGGGTTAGGTGTTAGGGTTAGGGTTAGGGTTACGGTTTAGGGTTAGGGTTAGGGGTAAGGTTAGTGTTAGGGTTAGGTGTCAGGGTTAGTGTTAGGGGTCCGGGTTAGGGTTAGGTTTCGGTTAGGTGTTAGGTTTAGGGTTTGGGTTAGGGTTAGGTTTAGAGTTAGGTTTAGAGTTAGGGATAGTGTTAGGGTTAGGGTTAGGGTTAGTGTTAGGGTTAGGTTTAGGCTTAGGTTTAGGGGTTGGGGTTGGGTTTAGGGTTATGGTTATGGTTAGCGTTAGGGTTAGGGGTTAGGGTTGGGGTTATATTTAGGTTTAGGGATAGGGTTAGGGTTAGATTTTAGGGTTAGGGTTAGGGTTAGGGTTAGGGTTAGGGTTAGGGTTAGGGTTAGGGTTAGGGTTAGGGGTAAGGTTAGTGTTAGGGTTAGGTGTCAGGGTTATTCTTAGGGGTCAGGGTTAGGGTAATGGTTAGGGTTAGGGTTAGGGTCAGGTTTAGGGGTTAGGTGTTAGGGGTTAGGGTTAGGATTAGGATTAGGGTTAGGGGTAGGGTGAGGTTAGGGTTAGGGTTAGGGTTAGGGTTAGGGTTAGGGTTAGGGTTAGAATTAGGGTTAGGTTTAGGGTTAGGTTTCGGGTTAGGGTTAGGGTTAGGGTTAGGGTTAGGGTTAGGGTTAGGGTTAGGGTTAGGGTTAGGGTTAGGCTTAGGTTTAGGTGTTGGGGTTGGGTTTAGGGTTATGGTTATGGTTAGGGTTAGGGGTTAGAGTTGGGGTTATGTTTATGTTTAGTGTTAGGGTTAGGATTAAGGTTAGGTTGAGGGTTAAGTTTAGGGTTAGGGTTAAGTTTAGGGTTAGGATCAGGGT
>JAUMJL010000370.1:2155000-2157500 GCA_033558185.1 Dromococcyx pavoninus | reverse complement strand
GGGTTAGGCTTGGGTTAGGGTTAGGCTTAGGCTTAGGTTAGGGTTAGGGTTAGGGTTAGGGTTAGGGTTAGGGTTAGGGTTAGGGTTAGGCTTAGGTTAGGGTTAGGGTTAGGGTTACGGTTTAGGGTTAGGGTTAGGGGTAAGGTTAGTGTTAGGGTTAGGTGTCAGGGTTAGTCTTAGGAGTCAGGGTTAGGGTTAGGATTAGGGATAGGGGTAGGGTGAGGGGTTAGGGTTAGGGTTAGGCTTAGGGTTAAGGCTAGGTTGAGGGTTAAGTTTAGGGTTAGGGTCAGGGTTAGTGTTAGGGTTAGGATTAGGGTTAGGGCAAGGGTTAAGCTTAGGCTTAGGGTTAGGGTTAAGGTTAGGCTTAGGGTTAGGTTAGGCTTAGGGTTGGGGTTCGGGTTAGTGTTAGGGTTAGGGTTAGGTTTAGGGTTAGGGTTAGGCTTAGGGTTATGTTAGGCTTAGGGTTGGGGTTAGGGTTAGGGTTAGGGTTAGGCTTAGGTTAGGGTTAGGGTTTGGGTTAGGGTCAGGTTAAGGGGTTAGGGGTTAGGAGTTAGGGGTTAGGGTTAGGGTTAGGTTTAGGGGTAGGGTGACGTTAGGGTTAGGGTTAGGGTTTAGGTTAGTGTTAGGGTTAGGTGTCAGGGTTAGTGTTAGGGGTCAGGTTTAGGGTTAGGTTTAGGGTTAGGGTTAGGTTTAGGGTTAGTGTTAGTGTTAGGGTTAGTGTCAGGGTTATGTTTTATAGTTAGGTTTAGGGTAAGGCTTAGATTCAGAGGTTTGGGTTTGGGGTTAGGGTTAGGGTTAGGGTCAGGTTTAGGGGTTAGGGGTTAGGGTTAGGATTAGGGTTAGGGGTAGGGTGAGGTTAGGGTTCGGGTTAGGTGTTAGGGTTATGGTTAGGGTGAGGGTAAGGGTTAGATTTAGGGTTAGGCTTAGGCTTAGGTTTACGGGTTGGTGTTGGGTTAGGGTTATGTTTAGGGTTAGGCTTTATTTTTAGGGTTAGGGTTAGGGTTAGGATTAGGGTTAGGGATTAGGGTTAGGGGTAGGGTTAGGGGTTGAGTTAGAGTTAGGGTTAGGGTTAGGGTAATGTTAGGTTGAGGGTTAGGCTTGGGTTAGGGTTAGGCTTAGGCTTAGGTTAGGGTTAGGGTTAGGGTTAGGGTTAGGGTTAGGCTTAGGTTAGGGTTAGGGTTAGGGTTACGGTTTAGGGTTAGGGTTAGGGGTAAGCTTAGTGTTAGGGTTAGGTGTCAGGGTTAGTCTTAGGAGTCAGGGTTAGGGTTAGGATTAGGGTTAGGGGTAGGGTGAGGGGTTAAGGTTAGGGTTAGGCTTAGGGTTAAGGCTAGGTTGAGGGTTAAGTTTAGGGTTAGGGTCAGGGTTAGTGTTAGGGTTAGGATTAGGGTAAGGGCAAGGGTTAGGCTTAGGCTTAGGGTTAGGATTAAGGTTAGGCTTAGGGTTAGGTTAGGCTTAGGGTTGGGGTTCGGGTTAGGGTTAGGGTTAGGGTTAGGTTTAGGGTTAGGGTTAGGCTTAGGGTTATGTTAGGCTTAGGGTTGGGGTTAGGGTTAGGGTTATGGTTAGGCTTAGGTTAGGGTTAGGGTTTGGGTTAGGGTCAGGTTAAGGGGTTAGGGGTTAGGAGTTAGGGGTTAGGGTTAGGGTTAGGTTTAGGGGTAGAGTGACGTTAGGGTTAGGGTTAGGGTTTAGGTTAGGGTTACGGGTTAGGGTTAGGGGTAAGGTTAGTGTTAGGGTTAGGTGTCAGGGTTAGTCTTAGGGGTTAGGGTTAGGATTAGGGTTAGGGTTAGGGTTAGGGTTAGGGTTAGGGTTAGGGTTAGGGTCAGGGTTAAGGTTAGTGTTAGGGTTAGGCTTCGGTTAGGGTTAGGGTTCGGGTTAGGGTTAGGCTTAGGTTAGGGTTAGGGTTAGGGTTAGGCTTAGGGTTAGCGTTAGGGTTAGGTTTAGGGTTAGGGTTAGGGTTGGGTTTATGTTTAGGTTTAGGGTTAGGGTTAGATTTTCGGGTTAGGGTTAGGGTTAGGCTTAGGTTAGGCTTAGGGTTCGGGTTAGGGTTCGGGTTAGGGTTAGGGTTAGGGTTAGGGTTAGGGTTAGGGTTAGGGTTAGGGTTAGGATTAGGGTTAAGTTTAGGTTGAGGGTTAAGTTTAGGGTTAGGGTCAGTGTTAGGGTTAGGCTTAGGCTTAGGCTTAGGTTAGGCTTAGGGTTGGGGTTAGGGTTAGGATTAGGATTAGGGTTAGGGTCAGATTAAGGGTTTAGGGGTTAGGAGTTAGGGGTTAGGGTTAGGGTTATATTTAGGGGTAGGGTGAGGTTAGAGTTAGGGTTAGGTGTTAGGGTTAGGGTTACGGTTTAGGGTTAGGGTTAGGGGTAAGGTTAGTGTTAGTGTTAGGTGTTAGGATTAGGGTTAGGGTTAGGGTTAGGGTTAGATTTTAGGGTTAGGGTTAGGGTTAGGGTTAGGGTTAGGGTTAGGGTTAGGGTTAGGGTTATCTTTTATAGTTAGGTTTAGGGTAAGGCT
>JAUMJL010000370.1:2122500-2140000 GCA_033558185.1 Dromococcyx pavoninus | reverse complement strand
GTCAGGTTAAGGGGTTAGGGGTTAGGATTTAGGGGTTAGGGTTAGGGTTAGGTTTAGGGGTAGGGTGAGGTTAGGGTTAGGGTTAGGTGTTAGGGTTAGGGTTAGGTTTAGGGTTAGGGTTAGTGTTAGGTTTATGTTTTATAGTTAGGTTTAGGGTAAGGCTTAGATTCAGAGGTTTGAGTTTGGGGTTAGGGTTAGGGTCAGGTTTCGGGGTTAGGGGTTAGGGTTAGGATTAGGGTTAGGGGTAGGGTGAGGGTAAGGGTTAGATTTAGGGTTAGGTTTAGGGATAGGTTTCGGTTTAGTGTTAGGTTTAGGGTTTTGGTTAGGGTTAGGGTTAGGGTTAGGCTTAGGTTTAGGGGTTGGTGTTGGGTTAGGGTTATGGTTAGGGTTAGGGTTAGGGTTTAGTTTTAGGGTTAGGGTTAGGGTTAGGGTTAGGGTTAAGGTTAGTTTGAGGGTTAGGCTTGGGTTAGGGTTAGGGTTAGGGTTAGGGATTAGGTTTAGGGGTAGGGTTAGGTGTTAGGGGTTAGGTGTCAGGGTTAGTCTTAGGGGTCAGGGTTAGGGTTAGGGTTAGGGTTAGGATTACGGTCAGGTTTAGGGGTTAGGTGTGAGGGGTTAGGGTTAGGATTAGGGTTAGGGGTAGGGTCATGGATTAGGGTTGGGGTAATGTTTAGGTTTAGGGTTAGGGTTAGGGTTATATTTTCAGGTTAGGGTTAGGGTTAGGGTTAGGTGTTGAGTTAGGGTTAGGGTTAGGGTTAGGGTTATGTTTAGGATTAGGGTTAGGGTTAGGATTAAGGTTAGGTTGAGGGATAAATTTAGGGTTAGGGTTAAGTTTAGGGTTAGGATCAGGGTTAGGGTTAGGGTTAGGGTTAGGGTTAGGGTTAGGGTTAGGATTACGGTTAGGGTTAGGGTTAGGGTTAGGGTTAGGTTTAGGATTAGGGTTAGGGTTAGGGTTAGGGTTAGGGTTAGGCTTAGGTTAGGGTTAGGGTTAGGGTTAGCGTTAGGGTTAGGGTTAGGTTTAGGGTTAGGCTTAGGCTTAGGCTTAGGTTAGGGTTAGGGTTAGGGTTACGGTTTAGGGTTAGGGTTAGGGGTAAGGTTAGTGTTAGGGTTAGGTGTCAGGGTTAGTCTTAGGGGTCAGGGTTAGGGTTAGGGTTAGGGTCAGGTTTAGGGGTTAGGTGTTAGGGGTTAGGGTTAGGGTTAGGATTAGGGTTAGGGGTAGGGTGAGGGGTTAGGGTTGGGGTTATGTTTAGGTTTAGGGTTAGGGTTAGATTTTAGGGTTAGGATTAGGGGTTGAGTTAGGGTTAGGTTTAGGGTTAAGGCAAGGTTGAGGGTTAAGTTTAGGGTTAGGGTCAGGTTTAGGGTTAGGTTTAGAGTTCGGGTTAGTCTTAGGCTTAGGCTTAGGTTTACGGTTAGGGTTCGGCTTAGGGTTAGGTTAGGCTTAGGATTGGGGTTAGGGTTAGGGTTAGGGTTAGGGTTAGGGTTAGGGTTAGGGTTAGGCTTAGGTTAGAGTTAGGGTTAGGCTTAGGGTCAGGTTAAGGGGTTAGGTGTTAGGAATTAGGGGTTAGGGTTAGGGTTAGGTTTAGGGGTAGGGTGACGTTAGGGTTAGGGTTAGGGTTAGGGTTAGGGTTAGGGTTAGGGTTAGGCTTAGGGTTAGGGTTAGGGTTAAAGTTAGTGTTAGGGTTAGGTGTCAGGGTTAGTGTTAGGGGTCAGGGTTAGGGTTAGGTTTAGGGTTAGGTTTAGGTTAAGGGTAAGTGTTAGGGTTAGGTTTAGTGTTAGGGTTATGTTTTATAGTTAGGTTTAGTGTAAGGCTTAGATTTAGAGGTTTGGGTTTGGGGTTAGGGTTAGGGTTAGGGTCAGGTTTAGGGGTTAAGGGTTAGGGGTTAGGGTTAGTGTTAGGGTTAGGGTTAGGGTGAGGGTAAGGTTTAGATTTAGGGTTAGGTTTAGGGTAAGGTTTCGGTTTAGTGTTAGGTTTAGGGTTTGGGTTAGGGTTAGGGTTAAGGCTAGGTTGAGGATTATGTTTAGGGTTAGGGTCAGGGTTAGGGTTAGGGTTAGGGTTTAGGGTTAGGCTTAGGCTTAGGCTTAGGTTTAGGGTGGGGTTAGGCTTAGAACTATGTTAGGTATAGGGTTGGGGTTGGGGTTAGGGTTAGGGATAGGGTTAGGGTTAGGGTTAGGGTTAGGGTTAGGGTTAGGGTTAGGGTCATGTTAAGGCGTTAGGGCTTAGGAGTTAGGGGTTAGGGTTAGGGTTAGGTTTAGGGTTAGGGTGACGTTAGGGTTAGGGTTAGGTGTTAGGGTTAGGGTTAGGGTTAGGGTTAGGGTTTAGATTAGTGTTAGGGTTAGGTGTCAGCGTTAGTGTTAGGGGTCAGGTTTAGGGTTAGGTTTAGGGTTAGGGTTAGGTTTAGGGTTAGTGTTAGGGTTAGGGTTAGTGTTAGGGTTATGTTTTCCAGTTAGGTTTAGGGTAAGGCTTAGATTTAGAGGTTTGGGTTTGGGTTTGTGGTTAGGGTGAGGGTTAGGGTCAGGTTTAGGGGTTAGGGGTTAGGGGTTAGGGTTAGGATTAGGGTTAGGGGTAGGGTGAGGTTAGGGTTCGGGTTAGGTGTTAGGGTTAGGGTGAGGGTAAGGGTTCGATTTAGGGTGAGGTTTAGGATTAGGTTTCGGTTTAGTGTTAGGTTTAGGGTTTGGGTTAGGGTTAGGGTTAGGGTTAGGGTTAGTCTTAGGTTTACGGTTAGGGTTAGGGTTAGGTTTAGGGTTACGGTTAAGCTTAGTGTTAGGGTTAGGTGTCAGGGTTAGTGTTAGGGGTCAGGTTTAGGGTTAGGTTTAGGGTTAGGGTTATGTTTAGGGTTAGTGTTAGGGTTAGGGTTAGTGTTAGGGTTATGTTTTATAGTTAGGTTTAGGGTAAGGCTTAGATTTACAGGTTTGGGTTTGGGGTTAGGGTTAGGGTTAGGGTCAGGTTTAGGGGTTAGGGGTTAGGGGTTAGGGTTAGGATTAGGGTTAGGGGTAGGGTGAGTTTAGGGTTCGGGTTAGGTGTTAGGGTTAGGGTTAGAGTGAGGGTAAGGGTTAGATTTAGGGTTAGGTTTAGGGTTAGGTTTCGGTTTAGTGTTAGGTTTAGGGTTTGGGTTAGGGTTAGGGTTAGGCTTAGGTTTAGGGTTTGGTGTTGGGTTAGGGTTATGGTTAGGGTTAGGGTTAGGGTTTAGTTTTAGTGTTAGGGTTAGGGTTAGGGTTAGGGTTAGGGTTAGGGTTAGGGATTAGGGTTGGGTTAGGGTTAGGGTTAGGGTTAGGGTTACGGTTAGGTTTAGGGTTAGGGTTAGGGTTAGGGTTAACTTTAGGGTTAGGGTCAGGGTTAGTGTTAGGTTTAGGCTTAGGGTTAGGTTAGGCGTAGGGATAGGGTTAGGGTTAGGGTTAGGGTTAGGGTTAGGGTTAGGGTTAGGGTTAGGGTTAGGGTTAGGGTAAGGTTAGGCTTAGGGTTGGGGTTAGGGTTAGAGTTAGGGTTAGGGTTAGGGTTAGGGTTAGGGTTTAGGTTAGTGTTAGGTTTAGGTGTCAGGGTTAATGTTAGGGGTCAGGATTAGGTTTAGGTTTAGGTTTAGGGTTAGGTTTTGGGTTAGTGTTAGGGTTAGGGTTAGTGTTAGGGTTATGTTTTATAGTTAGGTTTAGGGTAAGGCTTAGATTTAGAGGTTTGGGTTTGGGGTTAGGGTTAGGGTTAGGGTCAGGTTTAGGGGTTAGGGGTTAGGGTTAGGATTAGGGTTAGGGGTAGGGTGAGGTTAGGGTTCGGGTTAGGTGTTAGGGTTAGGGTTAGGGTGAGGGTAAGGGTTAGATTTAGGGTTAGGTTTAGGATTAGGTTTCGGTTTAGTGTTAGATTTAGGGTTAGGGTTAGGGTTAGGGTTAGGGTTAGGGTTAGGGTTAGGGTTAGGGTTAGGGTTAGGGTTAGTCTTAGGGTTAGGGTTAGGGTTAGGGTTAGGGTCAGGTTAAGGGCTTAGGGGTTAGGAGTTATGGGTTAGGATTAGGGTTAGGTTAAGGGGTAGGGTGACGTTAGGGTTAGGGTTAGGTGTTAGGGTTAGGGTTAGGGTTAGGGTTAGGGTTATGTTTTATAGTTAGGTTTAGGGTAAGGCTTAGATTTACAGGTTTGGGTTTGGGGTTAGGGATAGGGTTAGGGTCTGTTTTAGGGGTTAGGGGTTAGGGGTTAGGGTTAGGAGTAGGTTTAGGGGTAGGGTGAGTTTAGGGTTTGGGTTAGGTGTTAGGGTTAGGGTTAGGGTGAGGCTAAGGGTTAGATTTAGGGTTAGGTTTAGGGTTAGGTCTCGGTTTAGCGTTAGGTTTAGGGTTTGGGTTAGGGTTAGGGTTAGGCTTAGGCTTAGGTTTAGGGGTTGGTGTTGGGTTAGGGTTATGGTTAGTTTTAGGGTTAGGGTTTAGTTTTAGAGTTAGGGTTAGGGTGACGTTAGGGTTAGGGTTAGGGATTAGGGTTGCGTTAGGGTTAGGGTTCGGGTTAGGGTTACGGTTAGGGTTAGGGTTAGGGTTAGGGTTAGGGTTAGGGTTAGGGTTAGGGTTAGGGTTAGGGTTAAGTTTAGGGTTAGGGTCAGGGTTAGTGTTAGGTTTAGGCTCAGGGTTAGGGTTAAGTTTAGGGTTAGGGTCAGGGTTAGTGTTAGGTTTAGGCTTAGGTTTAGGTTAGGCGTCGGGTTAGGGTTAGGGTTAGGGTTAGGGTTAGGGTTAGGGTTAGGCTTAGGCTTAGGCTTAGGCTTAGGCTTAGGCTTAGGGTTTGGTTAGGCTTAGTGTTGGGGTTAGGGTTAGGGTTAGGGTTAGGGTTAGGGTTAGGGTTAGGGTTAGGGTTAGGGTTAATGTTAGGTTGCGGGTTAGGCTTAGGTTAGGGTTAGGGTTAGGGTTAGGGTTAGGGTTAGGGTTAGGGTTAGGGTTAGGGTTAGGGTTAATGTTAGGTTGCGGGTTAGGCTTAGGTTAGGGTTAGGGTTAGGGTTAGGGTTAGGGTTAGGGTTAGGGTTAGGGTTAGGCTTAGGTTAGGGTTAGGGTTAGATTTAGGGTTACGGTTTAGGGTTAGGGTTAGGGGTAAGGTTAGTGTTAGGGTTAGGTGTCAGGGTTAGTCTAAGGGGTCAGGGTTAGGGTTAGGGTTAGGGTTAGGATCAGGTTTAGGGGTTAGAGGTTAGGGCTTAGGGTAAGGATTAGGGTTAGGGGCAGGGTGAGGTTAGGGTTCGGGTTAGGTGTTAGGGTTAGGGTTAGGGTTAGGGTGAGGGTAAGGGTTAGATTTAGGGTTAGGTTTAGTGTTAGGTTTCGATTTAGTGTTAGGTTTAGGGTTTGGTGTTGGGTTAGGGTTATGGTTAGGGTTAGGGTTAGGGTTTAGTTTTAGTGTTAGGGTTAGGGTTAGGGTTAGAGATTAGGGTTGGGTTAGGGTTAGGGTTAGGGTTAGGGTTAGGGTTAGGGTTAGGGTTAGGGTTACGGTTAGGTTTAGGGTTAGGGTTAGGGTTAACTTTAGGGTTAGGGTCAGGGTTAGTGTTAGGTTTAGGCTTAGGGTTAGGTTAGGCGTAGGGATAGGGTTAGGGTTAGGGTTAGGGTTAGGGTAAGTTTAGGCTTAGGGTTGGGGTTAGGGTTAGGGTTAGGGTTAGGGTTAGGCTTAGGTTAGGGTTAGGGTTAGGGTTACGTCTTAGGGTTAGGGTTAGGGGTAAGGTTAGTGTTAGGGTTAGGTGTCAGGGTTAGTCTAAGGGGTCAGGGTTAGGTTTAGGGTTAGGGTAAGGGTTAGGGTTAGGATCAGAATTTAGGGTTAGTGTTAAGGGTTTTTTAGGGTTAGGGTTACGGTTAGGGTTAGGGTTAGGGTTAGGGTTAAGGCTAGGTTGAGGGTTAAGTTTAGGGTTAGGGTCAGGGTTAGGGTTAGGGTTAGGGTTAGGGTTAGGGTCAGGTTAAGGGCTTAGGGGTTAGGAGTTATGGGTTAGGATTAGGGTTAGGTTAAGGGGTAGGGTGACGTTAGGGTTAGGGTTAGGTGTTAGGGTTAGGGTTAGGGTTATGTTTTATAGTTAGGTTTAGGGTAAGGCTTAGATTTACAGGTTTGGGTTTGGGGTTAGGGATAGGGTTAGGGTCTGTTTTAGGGGTTAGGGGTTAGGGGTTAGGGTTAGGAGTAGGGTTAGGGGTAGGGTGAGTTTAGGGTTTGGGTTAGGTGTTAGGGTTAGGGTTAGGGTGAGGCTAAGGGTTAGATTTAGGGTTAGGTTTAGGGTTAGGTCTCGGTTTAGCGTTAGGTTTAGGGTTTGGGTTAGGGTTAGGGTTAGGCTTAGGCTTAGGTTTAGGGGTTGGTGTTGGGTTAGGGTTATGGTTAGTTTTAGGGTTAGGGTTTAGTTTTAGAGTTAGGGTTAGGGTGACGTTAGGGTTAGGGTTAGGGATTAGGGTTGCGTTAGGGTTAGGGTTCGGGTTAGGGTTACGGTTAGGGTTAGGGTTAGGGTTAGGGTTAGGGTTAGGGTTAGGGTTAGGGTTAAGTTTAGGGTTAGGGTCAGGGTTAGTGTTAGGTTTAGGCTCAGGGTTAGGGTTAAGTTTAGGGTTAGGGTCAGGGTTAGTGTTAGGTTTAGGCTTAGGTTTAGGTTAGGCGTCGGGTTAGGGTTAGGGTTAGGGTTCGGGTTAGGCTTAGGCTTAGGCTTAGGCTTAGGCTTAGGGTTTGGTTAGGCTTAGTGTTGGGGTTAGGGTTAGGGTTAGGGTTAGGGTTAGGGTTAGGGTTAGGGTTAGGGTTAATGTTAGGTTGCGGGTTAGGCTTAGGTTAGGGTTAGGGTTAGGGTTAGGGTTAGGGTTAGGGTTAGGGTTAGGGTTAGGGTTAGGGTTAGGGTTAGGGTTACGGTTAGGCTTAGGTTAGGGTTAGGGTTAGGTTTAGGGTTACGGTTTAGGGTTAGGGTTAGGGGTAAGGTTAGTGTTAGGGTTAGGTGTCAGGGTTAGTCTAAGGGGTCAGGGTTATGGTTAGGGTTAGGGTTAGGATCAGGTTTAGGGGTTAGAGGTTAGGGCTTAGGGTAAGGATTAGGGTTAGGGGCAGGGTGAGGTTAGGGTTCGGGTTAGGTGTTAGGGTTAGGGTTAGGGTTAGGGTGAGGGCAAGGGTTAGATTTAGGGTTAGGTTTAGTGTTAGGTTTCGGTTTAGTGTTAGGTTTAGGGTTTGGTGTTGGGTTAGGGTTATGGTTAGGGTTAGGGTTAGGGTTTAGTTTTAGTGTTAGGGTTAGGGTTAGGGTTAGAGATTAGGGTTGGGTTAGGGTTAGGGTTAGGGTTAGTGTTAGGTTTAGGCTTAGGGTTAGGTTAGGCGTAGGGATAGGGTTAGGGTTAGGGTTAGGGTTAGGGTAAGTTTAGGCTTAGGGTTGGGGTTAGGGTTAGGGTTAGGGTTAGGGTTAGGGTTAGGGTTAGGGTTACGGTTAGGCTTAGGTTAGGGTTAGGGTTAGGTTTAGGGTTACGGTTTAGGGTTAGGGTTAGGGGTAAGGTTAGTGTTAGGGTTAGGTGTCAGGGTTAGTCTAAGGGGTCAGGGTTATGGTTAGGGTTAGGGTTAGGATCAGGTTTAGGGGTTAGAGGTTAGGGCTTAGGGTAAGGATTAGGGTTAGGGGCAGGGTGAGGTTAGGGTTCGGGTTAGGTGTTAGGGTTAGGGTTAGGGTTAGGGTGAGGGTAAGGGTTAGATTTAGGGTTAGGTTTAGTGTTAGGTTTCGGTTTAGTGTTAGGTTTAGGGTTTGGTGTTGGGTTAGGGTTATGGTTAGGGTTAGGGTTAGGGTTTAGTTTTAGTGTTAGGGTTAGGGTTAGGGTTAGAGATTAGGGTTGGGTTAGGGTTAGGGTTAGGGTTAGGGTTAGGGTTAGGGTTAGGGTTAGGGTTACAGTTAGGTTTAGGGTTAGGGTTAGGGTTAACTTTAGGGTTAGGGTCAGGGTTAGTGTTAGGTTTAGGCTTAGGGTTAGGTTAGGCGTAGGGATAGGGTTAGGGTTAGGGTTAGGGTTAGGGTAAGTTTAGGCTTAGGGTTGGGGTTAGGGTTAGGGTTAGGGTTAGGGTTAGGGTTAGGGTTAAGTTTAGGGTTAGGGTCAGGGTTAGTGTTAGGTTTAGGCTCAGGTTTAGGGTTAAGTTTAGGGTTAGGGTCAGGGTTAGTGTTAGGTTTAGGCTTAGGTTTAGGTTAGGCGTCGGGTTAGGGTTAGGGTTAGGGTTAGGGTTAGGGTTAGGGTTAGGGTAAGTTTAGGCTTAGGGTTGGGGTTAGGGTTAGGGTTAGGGTTAGGGTTAGGGTTAGGGTTAGGCTTAGGTTAGGGTTAGGGTTAGGGTTACGTCTTAGGGTTAGGGTTAGGGGTAAGGTTAGTGTTAGGGTTAGGTGTCAGGGTTAGTCTAAGGGGTCAGGGTTAGGTTTAGGGTTAGGGTAAGGGTTAGGGTTAGGATCAGAATTTAGGGTTAGTGTTAAGGGTTTTTTAGGGTTAGGGTTAGGGTTAGGGTTAGGGTTAGGGTTAGGGTTAGGGTTAGGGTTAGGGTTAGGGTTAGGGTTAGGGTGAGGGTAAGGGTTAGATTTAGGGTTAGGTTTAGGATTAGGTTTCGGTTTAGTGTTAGATTTAGGGTTAGGGTTAGGGTTAGGGTTAGGGTTAGGGTTATGTTTTATAGTTAGGTTTAGGGTAAGGCTTAGATTTACAGGTTTGGGTTTGGGGTTAGGGATAGGGTTAGGGTCTGTTTTAGGGGTTAGGGGTTAGGGGTTAGGGTTAGGAGTAGGGTTAGGGGTAGGGTGAGTTTAGGGTTTGGGTTAGGTGTTAGGGTTAGGGTTAGGGTGAGGCTAAGGGTTAGATTTAGGGTTAGGTTTAGGGTTAGGTCTCGGTTTAGCGTTAGGTTTAGGGTTTGGGTTAGGGTTAGGGTTAGGCTTAGGCTTAGGTTTAGGGGTTGGTGTTGGGTTAGGGTTATGGTTAGTTTTAGGGTTAGGGTTTAGTTTTAGAGTTAGGGTTAGGGTGACGTTAGGGTTAGGGTTAGGGATTAGGGTTGCGTTAGGGTTAGGGTTCGGGTTAGGGTTACGGTTAGGGTTAGGGTTAGGGTTAGGGTTAGGGTTAGGGTTAGGGTTAGGGTTAGGGTTAGGGTTAGGGTTAGGGTTAAGTTTAGGGTTAGGGTCAGGGTTAGTGTTAGGTTTAGGCTCAGGGTTAGGGTTAAGTTTAGGGTTAGGGTCAGGGTTAGTGTTAGGTTTAGGCTTAGGTTTAGGTTAGGCGTCGGGTTAGGGTTAGGGTTAGGGTTAGGGTTAGGGTTAGGGTTAGGCTTAGGCTTAGGCTTAGGCTTAGGCTTAGGCTTAGGGTTTGGTTAGGCTTAGTGTTGGGGTTAGGGTTAGGGTTAGGGTTAGGGTTAGGGTTAGGGTTAGGGTTAGGGTTAATGTTAGGTTGCGGGTTAGGCTTAGGTTAGGGTTAGGGTTAGGGTTAGGGTTAGGGTTAGGGTTAGGGTTAGGGTTAGGGTTAGGGTTAGGGTTAATGTTAGGTTGCGGGTTAGGCTTAGGTTAGGGTTAGGGTTAGGGTTAGGGTTAGGGTTAGGGTTAGGGTTAGGGTTAGGGTTAGGCTTAGGTTAGGGTTAGGGTTAGATTTAGGGTTACGGTTTAGGGTTAGGGTTAGGGGTAAGGTTAGTGTTAGGGTTAGGTGTCAGGGTTAGTCTAAGGGGTCAGGGTTAGGGTTAGGGTTAGGGTTAGGATCAGGTTTAGGGGTTAGAGGTTAGGGCTTAGGGTAAGGATTAGGGTTAGGGGCAGGGTGAGGTTAGGGTTCGGGTTAGGTGTTAGGGTTAGGGTTAGGGTTAGGGTGAGGGTAAGGGTTAGATTTAGGGTTAGGTTTAGTGTTAAGTTTCGATTTAGTGTTAGGTTTAGGGTTTGGTGTTGGGTTAGGGTTATGGTTAGGGTTAGGGTTAGGGTTTAGTTTTAGTGTTAGGGTTAGGGTTAGGGTTAGAGATTAGGGTTGGGTTAGGGTTAGGGTTAGGGTTAGGGTTAGGGTTAGGGTTAGGCTTAGGTTAGGGTTAGGGTTAGGGTTACGTCTTAGGGTTAGGGTTAGGGGTAAGGTTAGTGTTAGGGTTAGGTGTCAGGGTTAGTCTAAGGGGTCAGGGTTAGGTTTAGGGTTAGGGTAAGGGTTAGGGTTAGGATCAGAATTTAGGGTTAGTGTTAAGGGTTTTTTAGGGTTAGGGTTAGGGTTAGGGTTAGGGTTAGGGTTAGGGTTAGGGTTAAGGCTAGGTTGAGGGTTAAGTTTAGGGTTAGGGTCAGGGTTAGGGTTAGGGTTAGGGTTAGGGTTAGGGTCAGGTTAAGGGCTTAGGGGTTAGGAGTTATGGGTTAGGATTAGGGTTAGGTTAAGGGGTAGGGTGACGTTAGGGTTAGGGTTAGGTGTTAGGGTTAGGGTTAGGGTTAGGGTTAGGGTTATGTTTTATAGTTAGGTTTAGGGTAAGGCTTAGATTTACAGGTTTGGGTTTGGGGTTAGGGATAGGGTTAGGGTCTGTTTTAGGGGTTAGGGGTTAGGGGTTAGGGTTAGGAGTAGGGTTAGGGGTAGGGTGAGTTTAGGGTTTGGGTTAGGTGTTAGGGTTAGGGTTAGGGTGAGGCTAAGGGTTAGATTTAGGGGTAGGTTTAGGGTTAGGTCTCGGTTTAGCGTTAGGTTTAGGGTTTGGGTTAGGGTTAGGGTTAGGCTTAGGCTTAGGTTTAGGGGTTGGTGTTGGGTTAGGGTTATGGTTAGTTTTAGGGTTAGGGTTTAGTTTTAGAGTTAGGGTTAGGGTGACGTTAGGGTTAGGGTTAGGGATTAGGGTTGCGTTAGGGTTAGGGTTCGGGTTAGGGTTACGGTTAGGGTTAGGGTTAGGGTTAGGGTTAGGGTTAGGGTTAGGGTTAAGTTTAGGGTTAGGGTCAGGGTTAGTGTTAGGTTTAGGCTCAGGGTTAGGGTTAAGTTTAGGGTTAGGGTCAGGGTTAGTGTTAGGTTTAGGCTTAGGTTTAGGTTAGGCGTCGGGTTAGGGTTAGGGTTAGGGTTAGGGTTAGGCTTAGGCTTAGGCTTAGGCTTAGGCTTAGGGTTTGGTTAGGCTTAGTGTTGGGGTTAGGGTTAGGGTTAGGGTTAGGGTTAGGGTTAGGGTTAGGGTTAGGGTTAGGGTTAATGTTAGGTTGCGGGTTAGGCTTAGGTTAGGGTTAGGGTTAGGGTTAGGGTTAGGGTTAGGGTTAGGGTTAGGGTTAGGGGTAAGGTTAGTGTTAGGGTTAGGTGTCAGGGTTAGTCTAAGGGGTCAGGGTTATGGTTAGGGTTAGGGTTAGGATCAGGTTTAGGGGTTAGAGGTTAGGGCTTAGGGTAAGGATTAGGGTTAGGGGCAGGGTGAGGTTAGGGTTCGGGTTAGGTGTTAGGGTTAGGGTTAGGGTTAGGGTGAGGGTAAGGGTTAGATTTAGGGTTAGGTTTAGTGTTAGGTTTCGGTTTAGTGTTAGGTTTAGGGTTTGGTGTTGGGTTAGGGTTATGGTTAGGGTTAGGGTTAGGGTTTAGTTTTAGTGTTAGGGTTAGGGTTAGGGTTAGAGATTAGGGTTGGGTTAGGGTTAGGGTTAGGGTTAGTGTTAGGTTTAGGCTTAGGGTTAGGTTAGGCGTAGGGATAGGGTTAGGGTTAGGGTTAGGGTTAGGGTAAGTTTAGGCTTAGGGTTGGGGTTAGGGTTAGGGTTAGGGTTAGGGTTAGGGTTAGGGTTAGGGTTAGGGTTACGGTTAGGCTTAGGTTAGGGTTAGGGTTAGGTTTAGGGTTACGGTTTAGGGTTAGGGTTAGGGGTAAGGTTAGTGTTAGGGTTAGGTGTCAGGGTTAGTCTAAGGGGTCAGGGTTATGGTTAGGGTTAGGGTTAGGATCAGGTTTAGGGGTTAGAGGTTAGGGCTTAGGGTAAGGATTAGGGTTAGGGGCAGGGTGAGGTTAGGGTTCGGGTTAGGTGTTAGGGTTAGGGTTAGGGTTAGGGTGAGGGTAAGGGTTAGATTTAGGGTTAGGTTTAGTGTTAGGTTTCGGTTTAGTGTTAGGTTTAGGGTTTGGTGTTGGGTTAGGGTTATGGTTAGGGTTAGGGTTAGGGTTTAGTTTTAGTGTTAGGGTTAGGGTTAGGGTTAGAGATTAGGGTTGGGTTAGGGTTAGGGTTAGGGTTAGGGTTAGGGTTAGGGTTAGGGTTACAGTTAGGTTTAGGGTTAGGGTTAGGGTTAACTTTAGGGTTAGGGTCAGGGTTAGTGTTAGGTTTAGGCTTAGGGTTAGGTTAGGCGTAGGGATAGGGTTAGGGTTAGGGTTAGGGTTAGGGTAAGTTTAGGCTTAGGGTTGGGGTTAGGGTTAGGGTTAGGGTTAGGGTTAGGGTTAGGGTTAGGGTTAGGGTTAGGGTTAAGTTTAGGGTTAGGGTCAGGGTTAGTGTTAGGTTTAGGCTCAGGTTTAGGGTTAAGTTTAGGGTTAGGGTCAGGGTTAGTGTTAGGTTTAGGCTTAGGTTTAGGTTAGGCGTCGGGTTAGGGTTAGGGTTAGGGTTAGGGTTAGGGTTAGGGTTAGGCTTAGGCTTAGGCTTAGGCTTAGGCTTAGGCTTAGGGTTTGGTTAGGCTTAGTGTTGGGGTTAGGGTTAGGGTTAGGGTTAGGGTTAGGGTTAGGGTTAGGGTTAGGGTTAATGTTAGGTTGCGGGTTAGGCTTAGGTTAGGGTTAGGGTTAGGGTTAGGGTTAGGGTTAGGGTTAGGGTTAGGGTTAGGGTTACGGTTAGGCTTAGGTTAGGGTTAGGGTTAGGTTTAGGGTTACGGTTTAGGGTTAGGGTTAGGGGAAAGGTTAGTGTTAGGGTTAGGTGTCAGGGTTAGTCTAAGGGGTCAGGGTTAGGGTTAGGGTTAGGGTTAGGATCAGGTTTAGGGGTTAGAGGTTAGGGCTTAGGGTAAGGATTAGGGTTAGGGGCAGGGTGAGGTTAGGGTTCGGGTTAGGTGTTAGGGTTAGGGTTAGGGTTAGGGTGAGGGTAAGGGTTAGATTTAGGGTTAGGTTTAGTGTTAGGTTTCGGTTTAGTGTTAGGTTTAGGGTTTGGTGTTGGGTTAGGGTTATGGTTAGGGTTAGGGTTAGGGTTTAGTTTTAGTGTTAGGGTTAGGGTTAGGGTTAGAGATTAGGGTTGGGTTAGGGTTAGGGTTAGGGTTAGGGTTAGGGTTAGGGTTAGGGTTAGGGTTAGGGTTAGGGTTAGGTTTACGGTTAGGTTTAGGGTTAGGGTTAGGGTTAACTTTAGGGTTAGGGTCAGGGTTAGTGTTAGGTTTAGGCTTAGGGTTAGGTTAGGCGTAGGGATAGGGTTAGGGTTAGGGTTAGGGTTAGGGTAAGTTTAGGCTTAGGGTTGGGGTTAGGGTTAGGGTTAGGGTTAGGGTTAGGGTTAGGGTTAGGGTTAGGGTTAGGGTTAGGGTTAGGCTTAGGTTAGGGTTAGGGTTAGGGTTACGTCTTAGGGTTAGGGTTAGGGGTAAGGTTAGTGTTAGGGTTAGGTGTCAGGGTTAGTCTAAGGGGTCAGGGTTAGGTTTAGGGTTAGGGTAAGGGTTAGGGTTAGGATCAGAATTTAGGGTTAGTGTTAAGGGTTTTTTAGGGTTAGGCTTAGGGTTAGGGTTAGGGTTAGGGTTAAGGCTAGGTTGAGGGTTAAGTTTAGGGTTAGGGTCAGGGTTAGGGTTAGGGTTAGGGTTAGGGTTAGGGTTAGGGTCAGGTTAAGGGCTTAGGGGTTAGGAGTTATGGGTTAGGATTAGGGTTAGGTTAAGGGGTAGGGTGACGTTAGGGTTAGGGTTAGGTGTTAGGGTTAGGGTTAGGGTTAGGGTTATGTTTTATAGTTAGGTTTAGGGTAAGGCTTAGATTTACAGGTTTGGGTTTGGGGTTAGGGATAGGGTTAGGGTCTGTTTTAGGGGTTAGGGGTTAGGGGTTAGGGTTAGGAGTAGGGTTAGGGGTAGGGTGAGTTTAGGGTTTGGGTTAGGTGTTAGGGTTAGGGTTAGGGTGAGGCTAAGGGTTAGATTTAGGGTTAGGTTTAGGGTTAGGTCTCGGTTTAGCGTTAGGTTTAGGGTTTGGGTTAGGGTTAGGGTTAGGCTTAGGCTTAGGTTTAGGGGTTGGTGTTGGGTTAGGGTTATGGTCAGTTTTAGGGTTAGGGTTTAGTTTTAGAGTTAGGGTTAGGGTGACGTTAGGGTTAGGGTTAGGGATTAGGGTTGCGTTAGGGTTAGGGTTCGGGTTAGGGTTACGGTTAGGGTTAGGGTTAGGGTTAGGGTTAGGGTTAGGGTTAGGGTTAGGGTTAGGGTTAGGGTTAAGTTTAGGGTTAGGGTCAGGGTTAGTGTTAGGTTTAGGCTCAGGGTTAGGGTTAAGTTTAGGGTTAGGGTCAGGGTTAGTGTTAGGTTTAGGCTTAGGTTTAGGTTAGGCGTCGGGTTAGGGTTAGGGTTAGGGTTAGGGTTAGGGTTAGGGTTAGGGTTAGGCTTAGGGTTAGGCTTAGGCTTAGGCTTAGGCTTAGGCTTAGGGTTTGGTTAGGCTTAGTGTTGGGGTTAGGGTTAGGGTTAGGGTTAGGGTTAGGGTTAGGGTTAATGTTAGGTTGCGGGTTAGGCTTAGGTTAGGGTTAGGGTTAGGGTTAGGGTTAGGGTTAGGGTTAGGGTTAGGGTTAGGGTTAGGGTTAGGGTTAGGCTTAGGTTAGGGTTAGGGTTAGGTTTAGGGTTACGGTTTAGGGTTAGGGTTAGGGGTAAGGTTAGTGTTAGGGTTAGGTGTCAGGGTTAGTCTAAGGGGTCAGGGTTATGGTTAGGGTTAGGGTTAGGATCAGGTTTAGGGGTTAGAGGTTAGGGCTTAGGGTAAGGATTAGGGTTAGGGGCAGGGTGAGGTTAGGGTTCGGGTTAGGTGTTAGGGTTAGGGTTAGGGTTAGGGTGAGGGTAAGGGTTAGATTTAGGGTTAGGTTTAGTGTTAGGTTTCGGTTTAGTGTTAGGTTTAGGGT
Organism: Dromococcyx pavoninus; assembly: GCA_033558185.1. Classification (NCBI taxonomy): domain Eukaryota; kingdom Metazoa; phylum Chordata; class Aves; order Cuculiformes; family Neomorphidae; genus Dromococcyx; species Dromococcyx pavoninus. The sequence continues at coordinate 2,125,172 of JAUMJL010000370.1, read as the reverse complement.
TTGGTGTTGGGTTAGGGTTATGGTTAGGGTTAGGGTTAGGGTTTAGTTTTAGTGTTAGGGTTAGGGTTAGGGTTAGAGATTAGGGTTGGGTTAGTGTTAGGGTTAGGGTTAGGGTTAGGGTTAGGGTTAGGGTTAGGGTTAGGGTTAGGGTTAGGGTTACGGTTAGGTTTAGGGTTAGGGTTAGGGTTAACTTTAGGGTTAGGGTCAGGGTTAGTGTTAGGTTTAGGCTTAGGGTTAGGTTAGGCGTAGGGATAGGATTAGGGTTAGGGTTAGGGTTAGGGTAAGTTTAGGCTTAGGGTTGGGGTTAGGGTTAGGGTTAGGGTTAGGGTTAGGGTTAGGGTTAGGGTTAGGCTTAGGTTAGGGTTAGGGTTAGGGTTACGTCTTAGGGTTAGGGTTAGGGGTAAGGTTAGTGTTAGGGTTAGGTGTCAGGGTTAGTCTAAGGGGTCAGGGTTAGGTTTAGGGTTAGGGTAAGGGTTAGGGTTAGGATCAGAATTTAGGGTTACTGTTAAGGGTTTTTTAGGGTTAGGGTTAGGGTTAGGGTTAGGCTTAGGCTTAGGTTTAGGGTTAGGGTTAGGGTTAGGGTTACGGTTTAGGCTTAGGGTTAGGGTTAGGGTTAGGGTTAGGGGTAAGGTTAGTGTTAGGGTTAGGTGTCAGGGTTAGTCTTAGGGGTCAGGGTTATCGTTAGAGTGAGGGTCAGGTTTAGGGGTTAGGTGTTAGGGGTTAGTGTTAGGGTTAGGATTTGGGTTAGGGGTAGGGTGAGGGGTTCGGGTTGGGGTTATGTTTAGGTTTAGGGTTACGGTAAGGGTTAGATTTTAGGGTTAGGGTTAAGGGTTGAGTTAGGGTTAGGGTTAGGGTTAGGGTTAGGGTTAGGGTTAGGGTTAGGGTTAGGGTCAGGTTAAGGGGTTAGGGGTTAGGAGTTAGGGGTTAGGGGTAGGGTTAGGGTTAGGGTTAGGGTTAGGGTTAGGGTTAGGGTTAGGGTTAGGGATTAGGGTTAGGGATAATGTTAGTGTTAGGGTTAGGTGTCAGGGTTAGTCTTAGGGGTTAGGGTTAGGGTTAGGGTCAGGTTTAGGGGTTAGGTGTTAGGGGTTAGGGTTAGGGTTAGGGTTAGGATTAGGGTTAGGGGTAGGGTGAGGGGTTAGGTTTGGGGTTATGTTTAGGTTTAGGGTTAGGGTAAGGGTTAGATTTTAGGGTTAGTGTTAAGGGTTGAGTTAGGGTTAGGGTTAGGGTTAGGGTTAGGGTTAGGGTTAGGGTTAGGGTTAGGGTTAGTGTTAAGGCTAGGTTGAGGGTTAGGGTTAGGGTTAGGGTTAGGGTTAGGGTTAGGGTTAGGGTTAGGGTTAGGGTTAGGCTTAGGTTTAGGGTTAGGATTAGTTTTAGGTTTAGGCTTAGGGTTATGTTAGGCTTAGCGTTGGGGTTAGGGTTAGAGTTAGGGTTAGGCTTAGGTTAGGGTTAGGGTTAGGGTTAGGGTCAGGTTAAGGAGTTAGGGTTTAGGAGTTAGGGGTTAGGGTTAGGGTTAGGTTTAGGGGTAGGGTGACGTTAGGGTTAGGGTTAGGGTTAGGGTTAGGGTTAGGTGTCAGGGTTAGGGTTAGGTGTCAGGGTTAGTGTTAGGGGTTAGGATTAGGGTTAGGGTTAGGGTTAGGGTTAGGCTTAGGTTAGGGTTAGGGTTAGGGTTAGCGTTAGGGTTAGGGTTAGGGTTAGGGTTAGGGTTAAGGCTAGGTTGAGGGTTAAGTTTAGGGTTAGGGTCAGGGTTAGGGTTAGGTTTAGGGTTAGGGTTAGGCTTAGGCTCAGGTTTAGGGTTAGGTTTAGGCTTAGGGTTAGGTTAGGCTTTGGGTTGGGTTAGGGTTAGGGTTAGGGTTAGGGTTAGGGTTAGGGTAAGGCTTACATTTAGAGGTTTGGGTTTGGGGTTGGGGTTAGGGTTAGGGTCAGGTTTAGGGGTTAGGGGTTAGGGGTTAGGGTTAGGGTTAGGATTAGGGACAGGGGTAGGGTGAGGTTAGGGTTCAGGTTAGGTGTTTAGGTTAGGGTTAGGGTGAGGGTAAGGGTTAGATTTAGGGTTAGGTTTAGGGTTAGGTTTCGGTTTAGTGTTAGGTTTAGTCATAGGGTTAGGGTTAGTGTTAGGCTTAGGTTTTTAGGGGTTGGTGTTGCGTTAGGGTTAGGTTTAGGGTTAGGGTTAGGGTTTAGTTTTAGGGTTAGGGTTAGGGTTAGGGTTAGGGTTAGGGTTAGGGTTAGGGTTAGGGTTAGGGTTAAGTTTAGGGTTAGGGTCATGGGTAGTGTTAGGTTTAGGCTTAGGGTTAGGTTAGGCGAAGGGTTAGGGTTAGGGTTAGGGTTAGGGTAAGGGTTAGGGTTAGGGTTAGGGTTAGGGTTAGGGTTAGGGTTAGGGTTAGGGTTAGGGTTAGGGTTAGGGTTCGGTTAGGCTTAGGGTTGGGGTTAGGGTTAGTGTTAGGGTTAGGGTTAGGTTTAGGGTTAAGGTTAGGTTAAGGGTTAGGGTTAGGGTTAGGGTTAGGGTTAGGGTTAGGGTTAGGGTTAGGGTTAGGGTTAGGGTTAGGGTTAGGGTTAGGCTTAAGCTTAGGCTTAGGTTAGGGTTAGGGTTAGGGTTAGGGTTACGGTTTAGGCTTAGGGTTAGGGGTAAGGTTATTGTTAGGGTTAGGTGTCAGGGTTAGTCTTAGGGGTCAGGGTTA
>JAUMJL010000370.1:2090000-2092500 GCA_033558185.1 Dromococcyx pavoninus | reverse complement strand
GTTTGGGTTAGGGTTAGGCTTAGGTTTTTAGGGATTGGTGTTGCGTTAGGGTTATGGTTAGGGTTAGGGTTAGGGTTCGGGTTACGGTTAGGGTTAGGGATTAGGGTTAGGGGTAGGGTTAGGGTTAGGGTTTGAGTTAGGGTTAGGGTTAGGGTTAGGGTTAAGTTTAGCTTGAGGGTTAGGCTTGGGTTAGGGTTAGGGTTAGGGTTAGGCTTAGGGTTAGGGTTAGGGTTACGGTTTAGGGTTAGGGTTAGGGGTAAGGTTAGTGTTAGGGTTAGGTTTCAGGGTTAGTCTTAAGGGTCAGGGTTAGGGTTAGGGTTAGGGTTAGGGTTAGGGTTAGGGTTAGGGTTAGGGTTAGGGTTAGGGTTAGGGTTAGGGTTAGGATTAGGTTAGGGTTAGGGTTAGGGTTAGAGTTAGGATTAGGCTTAGGTTAGGGTTAGGGTCAGGGTTAGGGTTAGGGTTACGGTTCAGGGTTAGGGTTAGGGGTAAGGTTAGTTTTAGGGTTAGGTGTCAGGGTTAGTCTTAGGGGTCAGGGTTAGGGTTAGGGTTAGGGTCAGGTTTAGGGTTAGGGTTAGGGTTAGGGTTAGGGTTAGGGTTAGGGTTAGGGTTAGGGTTAGGGTTAGGGTCAGGGGTAGGGGTAGGGTGAGGTTAGGATTCGGGTTCGGTGTTAGGGTTAGGGTTAGGGTGAGGGTAAGTGTTAGATTTAGGGTTAGGTTTAGGGTTAGGTTTCGGTTTAGTGTTAGGTTTAGGGTTTGGGTTAGGGTTAGGGTTAGGGTTAGGGTTAGGGTTAGGCTTAGGTTTAGGGTTAGGTTTAGGGTTAGGGTTAGGGTTAGGATTAGGGTTAGGCTTAGGGGTTAGGGTTAGGGTTAGGGTTAGGGTTAGGGTTAGGGTTAGGGTTAGGGTTAGGGTTAGGGTTAGGGTTAAGTTTAGGGTCAGGTTAAGGGGTTAGGGGTTAGGAGGAAGGGGTTAGGGTTAGGGTTAGGGTTAGGGTTAGGGTTAGGGTTAGGGTTAGGGTTAGGGTTAGGGTTATGTTTCGGTTTAGTGTTTGGTTTAGGGTTTGGGTTAGGGTTAGGGTAAGGGATTAGGGTTAGGGGGAGGGTTAGGGTTAGAGGTTGAGTTAGGGTTAGGTTTAGGGTTAGGGTTAAGGTTAGCTTGAGGGTTAGGCTTGGGTTAGGGTTAGAGCTAGGGTTAGGCTTAGGTAAGGGTTAGGGTTAGGGTTAGGGTTACGGTTCAGGGTTAGGGTTAGGGGTAAGGTTAGTGTTAGGGTTAGGTGTCAGGGTTAGTCTTAGGGGTCAGGGTTAGCGTTAGGGTTAGGGTCAGGTTTAGGGGTTAGGTGTTAGGGTTAAGGTTAGTGTTAGGGTTAGGTGTCAGGGTTAGTGTTAGGGGTCAGGTTTAGGATTAGGGTTAGGTTTAGGGTTAGTGTTAGTGTTAGGGTTAGTGTTAGGGTTATGTTTTATAGTTAGGTTTAGGGTAAGGTTTACATTTAGAGGTTTGGGTTTGGGTTTGGGGTTAGGGTTAGGGTCAGGTTTAGGGGTTAGGGGTTAGGGGATAGGGTTAGGGTTAGGATTAGGGTTAGGGGTAGGGTGAGGTTAGGGTTCAGGTTAGGTGTTAAGGTTAGGGTTAGGGTGAGGGTAAGGGTTAGATTAAGGGTTAGGGTTAGGGTTATGGTTAGGGTTAGGGTTAGGGTTTAGTTTTAGGGTTAGTGTTAGGGTTAGGGTTAGGTTTAGGGATTAGCGTTGGGTTAGGTTTAGGGATTAGCTTTGGGTTAGGGTTAGGGTTAGGGTGAGGGTTAAGTTTAGGGATAGGGTTAAGTTTAGGGTTAGGGTCAGGGTTAGTGTTAGGTTTAGGCTTAGGGTTAGGTTAGGGTTAGGGTTAGGGTTAGGGTTAGGGTTAGGCTTAGGGTTAGGTTAGGCTTAGGGTTGGGGTTAGGGTTGGGGTTAGGGTTAGGGTTTGGGTTAGGCGTTAGGGTTGGGGTTATGTTTAGGTTTAGGGTTAGGGTTAGGGTTAGATTTTAGGGTTAGGGTTAGTTTTATGGTTAGGGTTAGGGTTAGGGTTAGGGTTAGGGTTAGGGTTACGTTTAGGTTTAGGGTTAGGTTTAGGGTTAGGCTTAGGTTTAGGGGTTGGGGTTGGGTTTAGGGTTATGGTTATGGTTAGGGTTAGGGCTTAGGGTTAGGTTAGGGTTAGGTTTAGTGTTGGGGTTAGGGTTAGGGTTAGAGTTGGGGTCAGGTTAAGGGGTTAGGGGTTAGGAGTTAGGGTTAAGGGTTAGGGTTAGGCTTAGGGTTAGGGTTAGGGTTTGGGGTTGAGTTAGGGTTAGATTTTAGGTTTAGGGTTAAGGTTAGGTTGAGGGTTAAGTTTAGAGTTAGGGTCAGGGTTAGGGTTAGGGTTAGGGTTAGGGTTAGGCTTAGGTTTAGGGTTAGGGTTAGGCTTAGGGTTAGGTTAGGCTTAGGGTTGGGGTAAGGGTTGGGGTTAGGGTTAGGGTTAGGCGTTAGGGTTGGGGTTA
>JAUMJL010000370.1:2072500-2080000 GCA_033558185.1 Dromococcyx pavoninus | reverse complement strand
TTAGGGTCAGGTTAAAGGGTTAGGGGTTAGGAGGAAGGGGTTAGGGTTAGGGTTAGGTTTAGGGGTAGGGTGACGTAAGGGTTAGGTGTTAGGGTTAGGGTTAGGGTTAGGGTTAGGGTTAGGGTTAGGGTTAGGGTTAGGGTTAAGGTTAGTGTTAGGTTTAGCTGTCAGGGTTAGTGTTAGGGGTCAGGTTTAGGGTTAGGTTTAGGGTTAGGGTTAGGTTTAGGGTTAGTGTTAGGGTTAGGGTTAGGGTTAGGGTTAGGATTATATTTTATAGTTAGGTTTAGGATAAGGCTTATATTTAGAGGTTTGGGTTTGGGTTAGGGTTAGGGTTAGGGTTAGGGTTAGGGTTAGGGTTAGGGGTTAGGGTTAGGGTTAGGGTTAGGGTTAGGGTTAGGGTTAGGGTTAGGGTTAGGGTTAGAGTTAGGGTTAGGTTTCGGGTTAGGGTTAGGGTTAGGGTTAGGTTAAGGGTTAGGCTTAGGTTTAGGGGTTGGGGTTGGGTTTAGGGTTATGGTTATGGTTAGGGTTAGGGTTAAGGTTAGGTTGATGGTTAAGTTTAGAGTTAGGGTTAGGGTTAGGGTTAGGGTTAGGGTTAGGGTTAGGGTTAGGGTTAGGGTTAGGGTTCGGTTTAGGGTTAAGGTTAGTGTTAGGGTTAGGTGTCAGGGTTAGTGTTAGGGGTCAGGTTTAGGGTTAGGTTTAGGGTTAGGTTTAGGTTTAGGGTTAGTGTTAGGGTTAGGGTTAGTGTTAGGGTTATGTTTTATAGTTAGGTTTAGGGTAAGGCTTAGATTTAGAGGTTTGGGTTTGGGGTTAGGGTTAGGGTCAGGTTTAGGTGTTAGGTGTTAGGGGTTAGGGTTAGGATTAGGGTTAGCGGTAGGATGAGGTTAGGGTTCGGGTTAGGGTTAGGGTTAGGGGTTGATGTTGGGTTAGGGTTATGGTTAGGGTTAGGGTTAGGGTTTAGTTTTAGGGTTAGGGTTAGGGTTAGGGTTTAGGGTTAGGGGTAGGGTGAGGGGTTAGGGTTGGGGTTATGTTTAGGTTTAGGGTTACGGTTAGATTTTAAGGTTAGGTTTAAGGGTTGAGTTAGTGTTAGGGTTAGGGTTAGGGTTAGGGTTAAGGCTAGGTTGACGGTTAGGTTTAGGCTTAGGTTTAGGGTTAGGTTTAGGGTTAGGGTTATGGTTAGGTGTTAGGCGTTAGGGTTAGGGTTAGGATTAGGGTTAGGGGTAGGGTGAGTTTAGGGTTAGGGTTAGGTGTTAGGGGTTAGGGTTAGGGTTAGGATTAGGGTTAGGGGTAGGGTGAGGTTAGGGTTAGGGTTAGGTGTTAGGGTTAGGGTTATGGTTAGGGTTAGATTTAGGGTTAGGTTTAGGGTTAGGTTTCGGTTTAGGGTTAGGGTTAGGGTTCGGGTTAGGTTAAGGGTTAGGCTTAGGTTTAGGGGTTGGGGTTGGGTTTAGGGTTATGGTTATGGTTAGGGTTAGGGTTAAGGTTAGGTTGATGGTTAAGTTTAGAGTTAGGGTCAGGGTTAGGGTTAGGGTTAGGCTTAGGATTAGGGTTAGGGTTAGGGTTAGGTTTAGGCTTAGGTTTAGGGTTAGGGTTAGGCTTAGGGTTAGGTAAGGCTTAGGGTTAGGTTTAGGGTTAGGGTTAGGGTTACGGTTTAGGGTTAGGGTTAGGGGTAAGGTTAGTGTTAGGGTTAGGTGTCAGGGTTAGTCTTAGGGGTCAGGGTTAGGGTTAGGGTTAGGTTCAGGTTTAGGGGTTAGGTGTTAGGGGTTAGGGTTAGGGTTAGAGTTAGATTTTAGGGTTAGGGTTAGGGTTAGGGGTTGAGTTAGGGTTAGGGTTAGTGTTAGGGTTAGGGTTAAGGTTAGGTTGAGGGTTAAGTTTAGAGTTAGGGTCAGGGTTAGGGTTAGGGTTAGGGTTAGTGTTAGGGTTAGGCTTAGGGTTAGGGTTAGGGTTAGGGTTAGGCTTAGGCTTAGGTTTAGGGTTAGGGTTAGGCTTAGGGTTAGGTTAGGCTTAGGGTTGGGATTAGTGTTAGGGTCAGGTTAAGGGGTTAGGGGTTAGGAGATAGGGGTTAGGGTTAGGGTTAGGTTTACGGGTAGGGTGAGGTTAGGGTTAGGGTTAGGGTTAGTGTTAGGGTTAGTGTTAGGGTTAGGGTTAGGGTTAGGCTTAGGCTTAGGCTTAGGTTAGGGTTAGGCTTCGGTTAGGGTTAGGGTTACAGTTTAGGGTTAGGGTTAGGGTTAGGGTTAGGGTTAGGGGTAAGGTTAGTGTTAGGGTTAGGTGTCAGGGTTAGTCTTAGGGGTCAGGGTTAGGGTTAGGGTTAGGTTCAGGTTTAGGGGTTAGGTGTTAGGGGTTAGGGTTAGGGTTAGGATTAGGGTTAGGGGTATGGTGAGGTTAGGGTTAGGGTTAGGTGTTAGGGGTTAGGGTTAGTGTTAGGATTAGGGTTAGGGGTAGGGTGAGGTTAGGGTTAGGGTTAGGTGTTAGGGTTAGGGTTAGGGTGAGGGTAAGGGTTAGATTTAGGGTTAGGTTTAGGGTTAGGTTTCGGTTTAGGGTTAGGTTTAGGGTTTGGGTTAGGGTTAGGGTTAGGGTTAGGGTTAGGCTTAGGTTTAGGGTTAGGTTTAGGGTTAGGGTTAGGTTTAGGTTTTGGGTTAGGGTTAGGGTTAGGGTTAGGGTTAGGCTTAGGGTTAGGGTTAGGGGTTAGGGTTAGGATTAGGTTTAAGGCTAGGTTGAGGGTTAAGTTTAGGGTTCAGGGTAAGGCTTAGGGTTAGGTTAGACTTAGGGTTAGGGTTAGGGTTAGGGTTAGGGTTAGGCTTAGGGATAGGTTAGGCTTAGGGTTAGGGTTAGGGTTAGGGTCAGGTTAAGGGGTTGGGGGTTAGGAGTTAGGGGTTAGGGGTAGGGTTAGGTTTAGGGGTAGGGTGACGTTAGGGTTAGGGTTAGGTTAGGGTTAGGGTTAGGGTTAGGGTTAGGGTTAGGTGTCAGTGTTAGTGTTAGGGGTCAGGTTTAGGGTTAGGTTTAGGGTTAGAGTTAGGTTTAGGGTTAGTGTTAGGGTTAGGGTTAGTGTCAGGGTTATGTTTTATAGTGAGGTTTAGGGTAAGGCTTAGATGTAGAGGTTTGGGTTTGGGGTTAGGGTTAGGGTTAGGGTTAGGGGTTAGGGTTAGGGTTAGGGATAGGGTTAGGGTTAGGGTTAGGGTTAGGGTTAGGGTTAGGGTTTAGGTTAGGGTTAGGGTTAGGTGTCAGGGTTAGTGTTAGGGGTCAGGTTTCGGGTTAGGTTTAGGGTTAGGTTTAGGTTTAGGGCTAGTGTTAGGGTTAAGGTTAGTGTCAGGGTTATGTTTTATAGTTAGATTTAGGGTAAGGCTTAGATTTAGAGGTTTGGGTTTGGGGTTAGAGTTAGGGTTAGGGTCAGGTTTAGGGGTTAGGTGTTAGGGGTTAGGGTTAGGATGAGGGTTAAGGGTAGGGTGAGGTTAGGGTTCGGGTTAGGTGTTAGGGTTAGGGTTAGGGTGAGTGTAAGGATTAGATTTAGGGTTAGGTTTAGGGTTAGGTTTCCGTTTAGGGTTAGGTTTAGGGTTTGGGTTAGGGTTAGGCTTAGGCTTAGGGTTAGGCTTAGGTTTAGGGGTAGGGTGACGTAAGGGTTAGGTGTTAGGTTTAGGGTTAGGGTTAGGGTTAGGGTTAGGGTTAGGGTTAGGGTTAAGGTTAGTGTTAGGGTTAAGATTAGTATTAGGGTTAGCTGTCAGGGTTAGTGTTAGGGGTAAGGTTTAGGGTTAGGTTTAGGGTTAGGGTTAGGTTTAGGGTTAGTGTTAGCGTTAGGGTTAGGGTTAGGGTTAGGGTTAGGATTATATTTTATAATTAGGTTTAGGATAAGGCTTATATTTAGAGGTTTGGGTTTGGGGTTGGTGTTAGGTTTAGGGTCAGGTTTAGGTGTTAGGGGTTAGGGTTAGGGTTAGGATTAGGGTTATGGCTAGATTTAGGGTTAGGTTTAGGGTTAGGTTTCGGTTTAGGGTTAGGGTTAGGGTTAGGTTAAGGGTTAGGCTTAGGTTTAGGGGTTGGGGTTGGGTTTAGGGTTATGGTTATGGTTAGGGTTAGGGTTAAGGTTAGGTTGATGGTTAAGTTTAGAGTTAGGGTCAGGGTGAGGGTTAGGGTTAGGGTTAGGGTTAGGGTTAGGCTTAGGATTAGGGTTACGGTTAGGGTTAGGCTTAGGCTTAGGTTTAGGGTTACGGTTAGGCTTAGGGTTAGGTAAGGCTTAGGGTTAGGTTTAGGGTTAGGGTTAGGGTTAGGGTTACGGTTTACGGTTAGGGTTAGGGGTAAGGTTAGTGTTAGTGTTAGGTGTTAGGGTTAGGGTTAGGGTTAGAGTTAGATTTTAGGGTTAGGGTTAGGGTTAGGGTTAGGGTTAGGGTTAGAGTTAGGGTTAGAGTTAGGGTTAGAGTTAGGGTTAGGGTTAGGGTTAGGGTTAGGGTTAGGGTTAGGGTTAGGGTTAGGGTTAGGGGTAGGTGTAGGGGTAGGGGTAGAGGTAGGGTGAGGGATTAGGTTTGGGGTTATGTTTAGGTTTAGGGTTAGGGTTAGGGTTAGATTTTAGGGTTAGGGTTAGGGTTAGGTTTCGGTTTAGGGTTAGGGTTAGGGTTCGGGTTAGGTTAAGGGTTAGGCTTAGGTTTAGGGGTTGGGGTTGGGTTTAGGGTTATGGTTATGGTTAGGGTTAGGGTTAAGGTTAGGTTGATGGTTAAGTTTAGAGTTAGGGTCAGGGTTAGGGTTAGGGTTAGGCTTAGGATTAGGGTTAGGGTTAGGGTTAGGTTTAGGCTTAGGTTTAGGGTTAGGGTTAGGCTTAGGGTTAGGTAAGGCTTAGGGTTAGGTTTAGGGTTAGGGTTAGGGTTACGGTTTAGGGTTAGGGTTAGGGGTAAGGTTAGTGTTAGTGTTAGGTGTTAGGGTTAGGGTTAGGGTTAGAGTTAGATTTTAGGGTTAGGGTTAGGGTTAGGGGTTGAGTTAGGGTTAGGGTTAGTGTTAGGGTTAGGGTTAAGGTTAGGTTGAGGGTTAAGTTTAGAGTTAGGGTCAGGGTTAGGGTTAGGGTTAGGGTTAGTGTTAGGGTTAGGCTTAGGGTTAGGGTTAGGGTTAGGGTTAGGCTTAGGCTTAGGTTTAGGGTTAGGGTTAGGCTTAGGGTTAGGTTAGGCTTAGGGTTGGGATTAGTGTTAGGGTCAGGTTAAGGGGTTAGGGGTTAGGAGATAGGGGTTAGGGTTAGGGTTAGGTTTACGGGTAGGGTGAGGTTAGGGTTAGGGTTAGGGTTAGTGTTAGGGTTAGTGTTAGGGTTAGGGTTAGGGTTAGGCTTAGGCTTAGGCTTAGGTTAGGGTTAGGCTTCGGTTAGGGTTAGGGTTACAGTTTAGGGTTAGGGTTAGGGTTAGGGTTAGGGTTAGGGGTAAGGTTAGTGTTAGGGTTAGGTGTCAGGGTTAGTCTTAGGGGTCAGGGTTAGGGTTAGGGTTAGGTTCAGGTTTAGGGGTTAGGTGTTAGGGGTTAGGGTTAGGGTTAGGATTAGGGTTAGGGGTATGGTGAGGTTAGGGTTAGGGTTAGGTGTTAGGGGTTAGGGTTAGTGTTAGGATTAGGGTTAGGGGTAGGGTGAGGTTAGGGTTAGGGTTAGGTGTTAGGGTTAGGGTTAGGGTGAGGGTAAGGGTTAGATTTAGGGTTAGGTTTAGGGTTAGGTTTCGGTTTAGGGTTAGGTTTAGGGTTTGGGTTAGGGTTAGGGTTAGGGTTAGGGTTAGGCTTAGGTTTAGGGTTAGGTTTAGGGTTAGGGTTAGGTTTAGGTTTTGGGTTAGGGTTAGGGTTAGGGTTAGGGTTAGGCTTAGGGTTAGGGTTAGGGGTTAGGGTTAGGATTAGGTTTAAGGCTAGGTTGAGGGTTAAGTTTAGGGTTAGGGTAAGGCTTAGGGTTAGGTTAGACTTAGGGTTAGGGTTAGGGTTAGGGTTAGGGTTAGGCTTAGGGATAGGTTAGGCTTAGGGTTAGGGTTAGGGTTAGGGTCAGGTTAAGGGGTTGGGGGTTAGGAGTTAGGGGTTAGGGGTAGGGTTAGGTTTAGGGGTAGGGTGACGTTAGGGTTAGGGTTAGGTTAGGGTTAGGGTTAGGGTTAGGGTTAGGGTTAGGTGTCAGTGTTAGTGTTAGGGGTCAGGTTTAGGGTTAGGTTTAGGGTTAGAGTTAGGTTTAGGGTTAGTGTTAGGGTTAGGGTTAGTGTCAGGGTTATGTTTTATAGTGAGGTTTAGGGTAAGGCTTAGATTTAGAGGTTTGGGTTTGGGGTTAGGGTTAGGGTTAGGGTTAGGGGTTAGGGTTAGGGTTAGGGATAGGGTTAGGGTTAGGGTTAGGGTTAGGGTTAGGGTTAGGGTTTAGGTTAGGGTTAGGGTTAGGTGTCAGGGTTAGTGTTAGGGGTCAGGTTTCGGGTTAGGTTTAGGGTTAGGTTTAGGTTTAGGGTTAGTGTTAGGGTTAAGGTTAGTGTCAGGGTTATGTTTTATAGTTAGATTTAGGGTAAGGCTTAGATTTAGAGGTTTGGGTTTGGGGTTAGAGTTAGGGTTAGGGTCAGGTTTAGGGGTTAGGTGTTAGGGGTTAGGGTTAGGATGAGGGTTAAGGGTAGGGTGAGGTTAGGGTTCGGGTTAGGTGTTAGGGTTAGGGTTAGGGTGAGTGTAAGGATTAGATTTAGGGTTAGGTTTAGGGTTAGGTTTCCGTTTAGGGTTAGGTTTAGGGTTTGGGTTAGGGTTAGGCTTAGGCTTAGGGTTAGGCTTAGGTTTAGGGTTAGGTTTAGGGTTAGGGTTAGGGTTAGGGGTTAGGGTTAGGGTTAGGGTTAGGGTTAGGGTTAGGATTAGGGTCAGGTTAAAGGGTTAGGGGTTAGGAGGAAGGGGTTAGGGTTAGGGTTAGGTTTAGGGGTAGGGTGACGTAAGGGTTAGGTGTTAGGTTTAGGGTTAGGGTTAGGGTTAGGGTTAGGGTTAGGGTTAGGGTTAGGGTTAGGGTTAAGGTTAGTGTTAGGGTTAAGATTAGTATTAGGGTTAGCTGTCAGGGTTAGTGTTAGGGGTAAGGTTTAGGGTTAGGTTTAGGGTTAGGGTTAGGTTTAGGGTTAGTGTTAGCGTTAGGGTTAGGGTTAGGGTTAGGGTTAGGATTATATTTTATAGTTAGGTTTAGGATAAGGCTTATATTTAGAGGTTTGGGTTTGGGGTTGGTGTTAGGTTTAGGGTCAGGTTTAGGTGTTAGGGGTTAGGGTTAGGGTTAGGATTAGGGTTATGGCTAGATTTAGGGTTAGGTTTAGGGTTAGGTTTCGGTTTAGGGTTAGGGTTAGGGTTAGGTGTTAGGGTTAGGGTTATGGTTATGGCTAGATTTAGGGTTAGGTTTAGGGTTAGGTTTCGGTTTAGGGTTAGGGTTAGGGTTAGGTTAAGGGTTAGGCTTAGGTTTAGGGGTTGGGGTTGGGTTTAGGGTTATGGTTATGGTTAGGGTTAGGGTTAAGGTTAGGTTGATGGTTAAGTTTAGAGTTAGGGTCAGGGTGAGGGTTAGGGTTAGGGTTAGGGATA
>JAUMJL010000370.1:2057500-2062500 GCA_033558185.1 Dromococcyx pavoninus | reverse complement strand
TTAGGGTTAGGCTTAGGTTTAGGGTTAGGTTTAGGGTTAGGGTTAGGGTTAGGGTTAGGGGTTAGGGTTAGGGTTAGGGTTAGGGCTAGGGTTAGGGTTAGGATTAGGGTCAGGTTAAAGGGTTAGGGGTTAGGAGGAAGGGGTTAGGGTTAGGGTTAGGTTTAGGGGTAGGGTGACGTAAGGGTTAGGTGTTAGGGTTAGGGTTAGGGTTAGGGTTAGGGTTAGGGTTAGGGTTAGGTTTAGGGTTAGGGTTAGGGTTAGGGTTAGGGTTAAGGTTAGTGTTAGGGTTAGGTGTCAGGGTTAGTGTTAGGGATCAGGTTTAGGGTTAGGTTTAGGGTTAGGGTTAGGTTTGGGGTTAGTGTTAGGGTTAGGGTTACTGTTAGGGTTATGTTTTATAGTTAGGTTTAGGGTAAGGCTTAGATTTACAGGTTTGGGTTTGGGGTTAGTGTTAGGGTCAGGTTTAGGGGTTAGGGGTCAGGGGTTAGGGTTAGGATTAGGGTTAGGGGTAGGGTGAGTTTAGGGTTCGGGTTAGGTGTTAGGGTTAGGGTTAGGGTGAGGGTAAGGGTTAGATTTAGTGTTAGGTTTAGGGTTAGGTTTCGGTTTAGTGTTAGGTTTAGGGTTTGGGTTAGGGTTAGGTTTAGGGTTAGGGTTAGGGTTAGGGTTAGGGTTTAGTTTTAGTGTTAGGGTTAGGGTTAGGGTTAGGGTTAGGGATTACGGTTGGGTTAGGTTAGGGTTAGGGTTAGGGTTAGGGTTAGGGTTAGGGTTAGGGTTAGGGATAAGTTTAGGGTTAGGGTAAGGGTTAGTGTTAGGTTTAGGCTTAGGGTTAGGTTAGGCGTAGGGTTAGGGTTAGGGTTAGGGATAGGGTTAGGTTTAGGCTTAGGGTAAGCCTTAGGGTTAGGTTAGGCTTAGGGTTGGGGTTAGGGTTAGGGTTAGGGTTAGGGTTAGGGTTAGGGTTAGGCTTAGGTTAGGGTTAGGGTCAGGTTAAGGGGTTAGGGGTTAGGAGTTAGGGGTTAGGGTTAGGGTTAGGTTTAGGGGTAGGGTGTCGTTAGGGTTAGGGTTAGGGTTAAGGTTAGTGTTAGGGTTAGAGTTAGGGTTTAGGTTAGTGTAAGGGTTAGGTGTCAGGGTTAGTGTTAGGGGTGAGTTTTAGGGTTAGGGTTAGGGTTAGGGTTAGGGTTAGGGTTAGGGTTAGGGTTTAGGTTATTGTTAGGGTTAGGTGTCAGGGTTAGTGTTAGGGGTCAGGTTGAGGGTTAGGGTTAGGTTTAGGGTTAGTGTTAGGGTTAAGGTTAGTGTCAGGGTTATGTTTTATAGTTAGATTTAGGGTAAGGCTTAGATTTAGAGGTTTGGGTTTGGGGTTAGGGTTAGGGTTAGGGTCAGGTTTAGGGGTTAGGTGTTAGGGGTTAGGGTTAGGATGAGGGTTAGGGGTAGGGTGAGGTTAGGGTTCGGGTTAGGTGTTAGGGTTAGGGTTAGGGTGAGGGTAAGGGTTAGATTTAGGGTTAGGTTTAGGGTTAGGTTTCGGTTTAGGGTTAGGTTTAGGGTTAGGGTTAGGGTTAGGGTTAGGGTTAGGCTTAGGTTTAGGGTTAGGTTTAGCGTTAGGGTTAGGGTTAGGGGTTAGGGTTAGGGTTAGGGTTAGGGTTAGGGTTAGGGTTAGGGTTAGGGTTAGGCTTAGGTTTAGGATTAGGGTCAGGTTAAAGGGTTAGGGGTTAGGAGGAAGGGGTTAGGGTTAGGCTTAGGGTTAGGTTAGGCTTAGGGTTGGGGTTAGGGTTAGGGTTAGGGTTAGGGTTGGGGTTAGGGTTAGGGTTAGGGTTAGGCTTAGGTTAGCGTTAGGGTTAGGGTTAGGGTCAGGTTAAGGGGTTAGGGTTAGGGTTAGGGTTAGGGTTAGGGTTAGGGTTAGGGTTAGGGGTTAGGGTTAGGGTTAGGGTTAGGGCTAGGGTTACGGTTAGGATTAGGGTCAGGTTAAAGGGTTAGGGGTTAGGAGGAAGGGGTTAGGGTTAGGGTTAGGTTTAGGGGTAGGGTGACGTAAGGGTTAGGTGTTAGGGTTAGGGTTAGGGTTAGGGTTAGGGTTAGGGTTAGGGTTAGGGTTAGGGTTAGGTTTAGGGTTAGGGTTAGGGTTAGGGTTAGGGTTAAGGTTAGTGTTAGGGTTAGGTGTCAGGGTTAGTGTTAGGGATCAGGTTTAGGGTTAGGTTTAGGGTTAGGGTTAGGTTTGGGGTTAGTGTTAGGGTTAGGGTTAGTGTTAGGGTTATGTTTTATAGTTAGGTTTAGGGTAAGGCTTAGATTTACAGGTTTGGGTTTGGGGTTAGTGTTAGGGTCAGGTTTAGGGGTTAGGGGTCAGGGGTTAGGGTTAGGATTAGGGTTAGGGGTAGGGTGAGTTTAGGGTTCGGGTTAGGTGTTAGGGTTAGGGTTAGGGTGAGGGTAAGGGTTAGATTTAGTGTTAGGTTTAGGGTTAGGTTTCGGTTTAGTGTTAGGTTTAGGGTTTGGGTTAGGGTTAGGTTTAGGGTTAGGGTTAGGGTTAGGGTTTAGTTTTAGTGTTAGGGTTAGGGTTAGGGTTAGGGATTACGGTTGGGTTAGGTTAGGGTTAGGGTTAGGGTTAGGGTTAGGGTTAGGGTTAGGGTTAGGGTTAGGGTTAGGGTTAGGGATAAGTTTAGGGTTAGGGTAAGGGTTAGTGTTAGGTTTAGGCTTAGGGTTAGGTTAGGCGTAGGGTTAGGGTTAGGGTTAGGGTTAGGGATAGGGTTAGGTTTAGGCTTAGGGTAAGCCTTAGGGTTAGGTTAGGCTTAGGGTTGGGGTTAGGGTTAGGGTTAGGGTTAGGGTTAGGGTTAGGGTTAGGGTTAGGCTTAGGCTTAGGTTAGGGTTACGGTCTGGTTAAGGGGTTAGGGGTTAGGAGTTAGGGGTTAGGGTTAGGGTTAGGTTTAGGGGTAGGGTGTCGTTAGGGTTAGGGTTAGGGTTAAGGTTAGTGTTAGGGTTAGAGTTAGGGTTTAGGTTAGTGTAAGGGTTAGGTGTCAGGGTTAGTGTTAGGGGTGAGTTTTAGGGTTAGGGTTGGGGTTAGGGTTAGGGTTAGGGTTAGGGTTAGGGTTTAGGTTAGTGTTAGGGTTAGGTGTCAGGGTTAGTGTTAGGGGTCAGGTTGAGGGTTAGGGTTAGGTTTAGGGTTAGTGTTAGGGTTAAGGTTAGTGTCAGGGTTATGTTTTATAGTTAGATTTAGGGTAAGGCTTAGATTTAGAGGTTTGGGTTTGGGGTTAGGGTTAGGGTTAGGGTCAGGTTTAGGGGTTAGGTGTTAGGGGTTAGGGTTAGGATGAGGGTTAGGGGTAGGGTGAGGTTAGGGTTCGGGTTAGGTGTTAGGGTTAGGGTTAGGGTGAGGGTAAGGGTTAGATTTAGGGTTAGGTTTAGGGTTAGGTTTCGGTTTAGGGTTAGGTTTAGGGTTAGGGTTAGGGTTAGGGTTAGGGTTAGGCTTAGGTTTAGGGTTAGGTTTAGGGTTAGGGTTAGGGTTAGGGGTTAGGGTTAGGGTTAGGGTTAGTGTTAGGGTTAGGGTTAGGGTTAGGGTTAGGCTTAGGGTTAGGATTAGGGTCAGGTTAAAGGGTTAGGGGTTAGGAGGAAGGGGTTAGGGTTAGGCTTAGGGTTAGGTTAGGCTTAGGGTTGGGGTTAGGGTTAGGGTTAGGGTTAGGGTTGGGGTTAGGGTTAGGGTTAGGCTTAGGTTAGGGTTAGGGTTAGGGTTAGGGTCAGGTTAAGGGGTTAGGGGTTAGGAGTTAGGGGTTAGGGTTAGGGTTAGGTTTAGGGGTAGGGTGACATTAGGGTTAGGGTTAGGGTTAAGGTTAGGGTTAGGGTTAGGGTTAGGGTTTAGGTTAGTGTAAGGGTTAGGTGTCAGGGTTAGTGTTAGGGGTGAGTTTTAGGGTTAGGGTTAGGGTTAGGGTTAGGGTTAGGGTTAGGGTTAGGGTTTAGGTTATTGTTAGGGTTAGGTGTCAGGGTTAGTGTTAGGGGTCAGGTTGAGGGTTAGGGTTAGGTTTAGGGTTAGTGTTAGGGTTAAGGTTAGTGTCAGGGTTATGTTTTATAGTTAGATTTAGGGTAAGGCTTAGATTTAGAGGTTTGGGTTTGGGGTTAGGGTTAGGGTTAGGGTCAGGTTTAGGGGTTAGGTGTTAGGGGTTAGGGTTAGGATGAGGGTTAGGGGTAGGGTGAGGTTAGGGTTCGGGTTAGGTGTTAGGGTTAGGGTTAGGGTGAGGGTAAGGGTTAGATTTAGGGTTAGGTTTAGGGTTAGGTTTCGGTTTAGGGTTAGGTTTAGGGTTAGGGTTAGGGTTAGGGTTAGGGTTAGGCTTAGGTTTAGGGTTAGGTTTAGGGTTAGGGTTAGGGTTAGGGGTTAGGGTTAGGGTTAGGGTTAGGGTTAGGGTTAGGGTTAGGGTTAGGCTTAGGGTTAGGGTTAGGATTAGGGTCAGGTTAAAGGGTTAGGGGTTAGGAGGAAGGGGTTAGGGTTAGGCTTAGGGTTAGGTTAGGCTTAGGGTTGGGGTTAGGGTTAGGGTTAGGGTTAGGGTTGGGGTTAGGGTTAGGGTTAGGGTTAGGCTTAGGTTAGGGTTAGGGTTAGGGTTAGGGTCAGGTTAAGGGGTTAGGGTTAGGGTTAGGGTTAGGGTTAGGGTTAGGGTTAGGGTTAGGGGTTAGGGTTAGGGTTAGGGTTAGGGCTAGGGTTACGGTTAGGATTAGGGTCAGGTTAAAGGGTTAGGGGTTAGGAGGAAGGGGTTAGGGTTAGGGTTAGGTTTAGGGGTAGGGTGACGTAAGGGTTAGGTGTTAGGGTTAGGGTTAGGGTTAGGGTTAGGGTTAGGGTTAGGGTTAGGGTTAGGTTTAGGGTTAGGGTTAGGGTTAGGGTTAGGGTTAAGGTTAGTGTTAGGGTTAGGTGTCAGGGTTAGTGTTAGGGATCAGGTTTAGGGTTAGGTTTAGGGTTAGGGTTAGGTTTGGGGTTAGTGTTAGGGTTAGGGTTAGTGTTAGGGTTATGTTTTATAGTTAGGTTTAGGGTAAGGCTTAGATTT
>JAUMJL010000370.1:1992500-2025000 GCA_033558185.1 Dromococcyx pavoninus | reverse complement strand
GGTTTAGTGTTAGGGTAAGGGTGAGGGTTAGGGTTAGGGTTAAGGTTAGGGTTATGGTTAGGGTTTAGAGTTAGGTTTAGGGTTATGGTTAGGGTTAGTGTTAGGTGTCAGTGTTAGTGTTAAGGGTCAGAGTCAGTGTTAGGGTTAGAGTCAGGTTTAGGAGTTAGGGGTTATGATTAGGGTTAGGTTTAGGGGTAGGGTGAGGTTAGGTTTAGGGTTAGGTGTTAGGTTTAGGGTTATGGTGAAGGTAAAGGTTAGGTTTACGGTTAGAGTTAGGGTTAAGTTTAGGGTTAGGTTTAGGGGTCAGGGTTGGTGTTAGGGATAAGGTGAGGTTTAGGCTTAGGGTTAGGGTTGGGTTTAGGGTTAGGGTTAGGGTTAGGGTTAGGGATAGGATTAGGGTTAGGGCTAGGGTTAGGGTTAGGATTAGGCTTAGGGTTAGGTTTAGGCTTTGGTTTAGGGGTTGGGGTTGGGTTTAGAATTATGGTTACGGTTAGGTTTAGGGTTAGGGTTAGGGTTATGGTTAGGTTTAGGGTTAGGGTTAGGCTTTACGGTTAGGGTTATTTTTAGGAATCGGGTTAGGGTTATGTTTTAGGGTTAAGGTTAGGGTCAGGTTTAGGGGGTAGGGGTTAAGGGTTAGGGTTAGGGTTAGGGTTAGGGGAAGGTGTAGGGTGAAGTTAGGGTTAGGGTTAGCGTTTAGGGTTAGGGTTAGTGTTAGGGTTGGGTTTAGGGTTAGGGTTAATGTTAGGGTTAGGGTTAGGTTTAGGATTCGGGTTACGGTTACGTTGTAGGTTTAGGGTTAGTGTTAGGCTTAGGTTTCGGTGTTAGGGTTGGGGTTAGGGTTAATGTTAGGGTTAGGTTTAGGGTTTAGGGTTAGGGTTAGTGTTAGGGGTTAGGGTTGGGTTTAGGGTTAGGGATTGGGGTTGGGGTTAGCGTTAGGGTTAGAGTTTACGGTTAGGGTTAGGTTTAGAGTTTAGGGTTAGGGTTAGGTTTAAGTTTAGGGTTAGGGTTACGGTCAGGGTTAGGGCTTAGGGGTTAGGGGTCAGAGTTAGTGTTAGGTTTAGGGGTAGGGTTAGATTAGGGTTAGGGTTAGCGTTAGGTGTTAGGGTTAGGGTGAGGGGAAGGGTTAGGTTTAGTGTTGGGTTTAGGGTTAGGTTTAGGGGTAGTGTTAGTATATAGGTGTCAGGGTTAGTGTTAACGGTCAGAGTTAATGTTAGAGTTAGAGTCGGGTTTAGGGGTTAGGGGTTAGGGTTAGGGTTAGGTTTAGGGGTCAGGGTTAGTGTTAGGGATAGGGTGAGGGTTAGGCTTAGGGTTAGGGTTAGGTTTAGAGTTAGGGTTAGTGTTAGGGCTAGGGTTAGGGTTAGGCTTAGGCTTAGGGTTAGGTTTAGGCTTATGTTTAGGGGTTGGGGTTGGATTTAGAATTATGGATACGGTTAGGTTTAGGGTTAGGTTTAGGGTTAGGGTTAGGCTTTAGGGTTAGGGTTAGTGTTAGGATTTGGGTTAGGGTTATGTTTTAGGGTTAGGGTTAGGGTTCGGTTTAGGGGGTAGGGGTTAAGGGTTAGGGTTAGGGTTAGGGTTAGGGTTAGGGTTAGGGTTAGGGTTAGGGTCAGGTTTAGGCGTTAGGGGTCAGGGTTGCGGTTAGGTTTAGGGTTTGGGTGAGTTCACCGCTAGGGTTAGGTTTAGGGTTAGGGTTAGGGTTAGGGTTAGGGTTAGCGTTAGGTTTAGGGTTGGGTTTAGGGTACGTGTTAGGGTTAGGGTTAGCGTTAGGGTTAGGGTTAGGGTTAGGGGTTGGGATTGGGGTTAGGTTTAGGGTTAAGGGTTAGGGTTGGAGTTAGGGTTAGGGTTAGGGTTAGGGCTATGGTTAGAACTATGGTTAGGTTTAGGTTTAAGTGCCAGGGTTAGTGTTAGGGGTCAGGGTTAGTGTTAGGGATAGGGTCAGGTTTAGGGGTTAGGGGTTAGGGTTAGGGTAAGGGGTAGGGTTAGGTTTAGGTGTTAATGTTAGGGTTAGGGTGAGGGTAAGGGTTAGGTTTCGGGTTAGGGGTAGGGTGAGGTTATGGTTAGGGTTAGGGTTTATGGTTAGGGTTGGGTTTAGGGTTGGGTTTAGGGTTAGGGTTAGTGTTAGGGTTAGGTTTAGGGTTGGGATTAGGGTTAGAGTTAGGGTTAGGGTTAGTGTTAGGGTTAGGTTTAGGATGAGGGTTAGTTTTAGGTTAAAGGATTGGTGTTGGGTTAGGTTTACGGTTAGGGTTAGGGTTAGGGTTGGGTTGATGGTTAGGTTTAGGGTTAGGGTTAGGCGTTTAGGTTGGGGTTAGGGTTAGGGTTAGGGTTAGGGTCAGGGTTAGCTTTAGGGTTAGGATTAGCTTTAGGGGTTGGCGTTGGGTTTAGGGTTATGGTTAGGGTTAGGTTTAATTTAGGGTTAGAGTTAGGGTCAGGGTCAGGTTTAGGGGTTACGGGTTAGGGGTTAGAGTTACGGTTAGGTTTAGGGTTAGGGTGAGGGTTAGCCTTAGGTTTTGGGTTAAGGTTAGGGTTGGGGTTAGGGTTACGTTTAGCGTTAGGATAATGGTTAGGTTTAGGTTTAGGTTTAGGGTTAGGGTTAGGGTTAGGGTTTAGGGTTAGGGTTAAGGTTAGGTTTAGGGTTAGGGATAGTGTTAGGGTTAGGGTTAGGGTTAGGGTTAGGGTTAGGGTTAGGTGTTAGGGTTAGTGTTAGTGGTTAGGGTTAGGGTTAGGTTAGGTTTAGAGTTAGGGTCAGGGTTAGGTTTAGGGTAAGGTTTAGGGTGAGGTTAAGGTTAGGGTCAGGGTTAGGGTTAGGGTTAGGGTTAGGGTTAGGGTTAGGGTTAGGGTTTGGGTTAGGGTTAGTGTTAGGGTCACGGTTACGGTTAGGGTTAGGGTTGGGGTTAGGTTTAGGTTTAGGTTTAGGGTTAAGGTTAGGGTTTAGGGTTAGGTTTAGGGTTAAAGTTATGGTTAGTGTTAGGTGTCAGGGTTAGTGTTAAGGGTCAGAGTTAGTGTTAGGGTTAGAGTCAGGTTTAGGAGTTAGGGGTTAGGGGTTAGGATTAGGGTTAGGTTTAGGGGTAGGGTGAGGTTAGGTTTAGGGTTAGGTGTTAGGTTTAGGGTTATGGTGAAGGTAAGGGTTAGGTTTAGGGTTAGGGTTAGGATTAGGGTTAGGTTTAGGATTAGGGTTAGGTTTAGGGTTAGGTTTAGGGGTTGGGGTTGGGTTTAGAGTTATGGTTACGGTTAGGTTTAGGGTTAGGTTTAGGGTTAGGGTTAGGCTTTAGGGCTAAGGTTAGTGTTAGGATTCGGGTTAGGGTTATGTTTTAGGGTTAGGGTTAGGGTCAGGTTTAGGGGGTAGGGGTTAGGCTTAGGGTTAGGGTTGGGTTTAGGGTTAGGGTTAGGGTTAGGGTTAGGGTTACGTTTAGGGTTAGGGGTTCGTGTTGGGTTTAGTGTTAGGGTATGGGTGAGGGTTAGGGTTAGGGTTAAGGTTAGGGTTATGGTTAGGGTTTAGAGTTAGGTTTAGGGTTATGGTTAGGGTTAGTGTTAGGTGTCAGTGTTAGTGTTAAGGGTCAGAGTCAGTGTTAGGGTTAGAGTCAGGTTTAGGAGTTAGGAGTTAGGGGTTATGATTAGGGTTAGGTTTAGGGGTAGGGTGAGGTTAGGTTTAGGGTTAGGTGTTAGGTTTAGGGTTATGGTGAAGGTAAAGGTTAGGTTTACGGTTAGAGTTAGGGTTAAGTTTAGGGTTAGGTTTAGGGGTCAGGGTTGGTGTTAGGGATAAGGTGAGGTTTAGGCTTAGGGTTAGGGTTGGGTTTAGGGTTAGGGTTAGGGTTAGGGTTAGGGTTAGGGTTAGGGTTAGGGTTAGGGATAGAATTAGGGTTAGGGCTAGGGTTAGGGTTAGGATTAGGCTTAGGGTTAGGTTTAGGCTTTGGTTTAGGGGATGGGGTTGGGTTTAGAATTATGGTTACGGTTAGGTTTAGGGTTAGGGTTAGGGTTATGGTTAGGTTTAGGGTTAGGGTTAGGCTTTACGGTTAGGGTTATTTTTAGGAATCGGGTTAGGGTTATGTTTTAGGGTTAAGGTTAGGGTCAGGTTCAGGGGGTAGGGGTTAAGGGTTAGGGTTAGGGTTAGGGTTAGGGGAAGGTGTAGGGTGAAGTTAGGGTTAGGGTTAGCGTTTAGGGTTAGGGTTAGTGTTAGGGTTGGGTTTAGGGTTAGGGTTAATGTTAGGGTTAGGGTTAGGTTTAGGATTCGGGTTACGGTTACGTTGTAGGTTTAGGGTTAGTGTTAGGCTTAGGTTTCGGTGTTAGGGTTGGGGTTAGGGTTAATGTTAGGGTTAGGTTTAGGGTTTAGGGTTAGGGTTAGTGTTAGGGGTTAGGGTTGGGTTTAGGGTTAGGGGTTGGGGTTGGGGTTAGCGTTAGGGTTAGGGTTTACGGTTAGGGTTAGGTTTAGAGTTTAGGGTTAGGGTTAGGTTTAAGTTTAGGGTTAGGGTTACGGTCAGGGTTAGGGCTTAGGGGTTAGGGGTCAGAGTTAGTGTTAGGTTTAGGGGTAGGGTTAGATTAGGGTTAGGGTTAGCGTTAGGTGTTAGGGTTAGGGTGAGGGGAAGGGTTAGGTTTAGTGTTGGGTTTAGGGTTAGGTTTAGGGTTAGTGTTAGTATTAGGTGTCAGGGTTAGTGTTAACGGTCAGAGTTAATGTTAGGGTTAGATTCGGGTTTAGGGGTTAGGGGTTAGGGTTAGGGTTAGGTTTAGGGGTCAGGGTTAGTGTTAGGGATAGGGTGAGGGTTAGGCTTAGGGTTAGGGTTAGGTTTAGAGTTAGGGTTAGTGTTAGGGCTAGGGTTAGGGTTAGGCTTAGGCTTAGGGTTAGGTTTAGGCTTATGTTTAGGGGTTGGGGTTGGATTTAGAATTATGGTTACGGTTAGGTTTAGGGTTAGGTTTAGGGTTAGGGTTAGGCTTTAGGGTTAGGGTTAGTGTTAGGATTCGGGTTAGGGTTATGTTTTAGGGTTAGGGTTAGGGTTCGGTTTAGGGGGTAGGGGTTAAGGGTTAGGGTTAGGGTTAGGGTTAGGGTTACGGTTAGGGTTAGGGTTAGGGTTAGGGTTAGGGTTAGGGTTGGGGTTAGGGTTAGGGTTAGGGTTCGGGTTAGGGTTAGGGTTAGCATTAGGATAATGGTTAGCTTTAGGTTTAGGGTTAGGGTTAGGGTTTAGGGTTAGTTTTAGGTTTAAGTTCAGGTTTAGGTTTAGGTGTCAGGGTTAGTGTTAGGGGTCAGGGGTAGTGTTATGGTTAGGGTCAGGTTTAGGCGTTAGGGGTTAGGGTTAGGGTAAGGGGTAGGGTTAGGTTTAGGTGTTAATGTTAGGGTTAGGGTGAGGGTAAGGGTTAGGTTTAGGGTTAGGGGTAGGATGAGGTTATGGTTAGGCTTAGGGTTTATGGTTAAGGTTGGGTTTAGGGTTGGGTTTAGGGTTAGGGTTAGTGTTAGGGTCAGGTTTAGGGTTGGGATTAGGGTTAGAGTTAGGGTTAGGGTTAGTGTTAGGGTTAGGTTTAGGATGAGGGTTAGTTTTAGGTTAAAGGATTGGTGTTGGGTTAGGTTTAGGGTTAGGGTTAGGGTTAGGGTTGGGTTGATGGTTAGGTTTAGGGTTAGGGTTAGGTGTTTAGGTTGGCGTTAGGGTTAGGGTTAGGGTTTAGCGTTAGTGTTGGGGTTAGGGTTAGGGTTATGGTTAGGGTTAGCTTTAGGGTTCGGGTTAGCTTTCGGGTTAGGATTAGCTTTAGGGGTTGGCGTTGGGTTTAGGGTTATGGTTAGGGTTAGGTTTAATTTAGGGTTAGAGTTAGGGTCAGGGTCAGGTTTAGGGTTTACAGGTTAGAGTTACGGTTAGGTTTAGGGTTAGGGTGAGGGTTAGCCTTAGGTTTTGTGTTAGGGTTAGGTTTCGGGTTAGTGTTAGGGTTAGCGTTGTGTTTAGGGTTATGATTAGGGTTGGGTTTAGGGTTAGGATTAGGGCTAGGGTTAGGTTTAGGGTTATGGTTAGGCTTAGGCTTAGGTTTAGGTGTTGAGGTCGGGTTTACGCTTATGGTTAGGGTAAGGGTTAGGGTTAGGGTTTACGGTTTGGGTTAGTGTTAGTGGTTAGGGTTGGGTTTAGGGTTAGGGTTAGGGTTAGGGGTTGGGGTTAGGGTTAGGGTTAGGGTTAGGCTTTAGGGTTAGAGTTAGGGTTAGGGATTAGGTTAGGGTTAGGGTGAGGGTTAGCGTTAGGGTTAGGGTTAGGGTTAGGGTTAGGGTAAGGGTTAGGGTTAGGCTTTAGGGTTAGAGTTAGGGTTAGGGTTAGGGTTAGGGTTAGGGTTAGGGTTAGGGTAAGGGTTAGGGTTAGGCTTTAGGGTTAGAGTTAGGGTTAGGGTTAGGGTTAGGGTTAGGGTTAGGGTTAGGCTTTAGGGTTAGGGTTAGGGTTAGGGTTAGGGTTAGGGTTAGGGTTAGGGTTAGGGTTAGGGTTAGGGTTAGGGTTAGGATTAGGGTTAGGTTTAGGATTCGGGTTAGGTTTACGTTTTTGGGTTAGGGTTAGGGTTAGGTTTAGGGTTAAGGTTAGGGTTAGGGCTAGGGTTTAGGGTTAGTGTTAGGCTTAGGGTTTAGTGTTAGGGTTAGTGTTAAGGTTAGGTTTAGGTGTCAGGGTTAGTGTTAGGGGTCAGGGTTAGTGTTAGGTTTAGGGTGAGGATTAGGGGTTAGGGGTTATGGGTTAGGGTTAGGGTTAGGGTTAGGGTTAGGGTTAGGGTTAGGGTTCAGTTTTAGGGTTAGGTTTAGGGATTAGGGTTGGGGTTATGTTTAGGTTTAGGGTTATGGTTAGGGGTTGAGTTAGGTTAGGGTTAGGGTTAGGGTTAGGGTTAGGGTTAGGGTTAGGGTTAGGGTTAGGGTTAGGGTTAGGGTTAGGGTTAGGGTTAGGGTTAGGGTTAGGATTAGGGTCAAGGTTAGGTTGAGGCTTAAGTTTAGAGTTAAGGTCAGGGTTAGGGTTAGGGTTAGGTTTAGGCTTAGGTTTAGGGTTAGACTTAGGCTTAGGATTAGGTTTGGCTTAGGGTTGGGGATAGGGTTAGGGTTAGGGTTTGGTTTAGGGTTAGGGGTTAGGGTTATGGTTATGTTTTGGGTTTAGGGTTAGGGTTAGTGTTAGATTTTAGGGTTAGGGTTAGGGTTAGGGTTAGGGTTAGGGTTAGGGTTAGGGTTAGGGTTAAGATTAGGTTGGGGTTTAAGTTTAGGGTCAGAGTCAGAGTTAGGGTTAGGGTTAGGTTTAGGTTTTGGGTTAGGGTTAGGGTTACGTTTAGTTTTAGGGTTAGGGTCAGGTTTAGGGGTTTGGGGAAAGGGGATAGGGTTAGGGTTAGATTTAGGGGTTGGGATTGGGTTTAGGGTTATGGTTAGGGTTATCTTTAGGGTTTAGGGTTAGGGTTAGTGTTAGGGTTTAGGGCTGGGGTTAGGGTTGGGCTTAGGGTTAGGGTTTGGGTGTGGTTTAAGGTTAGGTTTAGGGTTAGGGTAAGGGTTAAGGTAAGGGTTAGGGTTAGGGTTAGGTTTAGGCTTAGGGTTAGGGGTTGGGGTTAGCGTTTAGGGTTATGGTTAGGGTTAGGGTTTAGCGTTAGGGTTATGGTTAGGGTTGGGGTTAGTGTTTAGGGTTAGGGTTAGTGTTAGGATTAGGGGTTGAGTTGAGGGTTAGGGTTTAGGGTAAGTGTTAGGTTTAGGTTTAGGGTTAGGGTTAGGGTTAGGTTTAGGGGTTAGGTTTAGGGTTATGGTTAGGGTTAGGGTCAGGTTTAGGGGTTGGGTTAGTGTTAGTGTTAGGTTTAGGGTTAGTATTCGGGTTAGAGTTAGCTTTTAGTGTTAGGGTTAGGGTTAGGGTTAGGGTTAGGGTTAGGGTTAGGGTTAGGGTCAGGTTTAGGGGTTTAGGTAAGGGGATAGGGTTAGGGTTAGATTTAGGGGTTGGGATTGGGTTTAGGGTTATGATTAGGGTTACCTTTATGGTTTAGGGTTAGGGTTAGTGTTAGGGTTTAGGGTTGGGGTTAGGGTTGGGCTTAGTGTTAGGGTTTGGGTTAGGTTTAAGGTTAGGGTTAGGGTTAGGGTAAGGGTTAGGATTAGGGTTAGGCTTAGGATAGGGTTAGGGTTAGGGTTAGGTTTAGGGTTAGGGTAAGGGTTAAGGTTAGGGTTTGGGTTAGGGTTAGGTTTAGGCTTAGGGTTAGGGTTAGCGGTTGGCGTTGACGTTGGGGTTAGGGTTAGGGTTAGGGGTTGGGGTTGGGTTTAGGGTTATGGTTTTTGTAAGGGTTAGGGCTTAGATTTTGGGTTAGTGTTAGGGGTTAGGGTTGGGGTTAGGGTTAGTGTTAGGCTTGAGGTTAAGTTTGGGTATAGGGTTAGGGTTCGGGGTTAGGGTTAGTGTTAGTGGTCAGGGTTAGTGTTAGGGTTAGGGTCAGATTTAGACGTTAGGGGTAGGTTTAGGGTTATGGTTATTGTTAGGGTTAGGGTTACGGTTATTGTTAGGGTTAGCGGTAAGGTTTAGAGTTAGGGTTAGGTGTCAGGGTTAGTGTTAGCGGTCAGGGTTAGTGTTAGGGTTAGGGTCAGGTTTAGGGTTTAGGGTTAGATTTAGGGTTAGGGTTAGGGTTAGGCTTAGTTTTAGGGGTTGGGGTTGGGTTTAGGGTTATGTTTTTTTTAAGGTTAGGGTTTAGAGTTAAGGTTAGCGTTAGGGTTAGGGTTGAGGTTAAGGTTCGGTATTCGGTTATGGTTAGGGGTTAGGGTTAGTGTTAGTGGTCAGGGTTAGTGTTACGGTTAGGGTCAGGTTTAGGGGTAGGGGTAGGGTTAGGGTTATGGTTATGGTTAGGGTTAGGGTTAGGGTTTGGATTAGGGTGAGGATAATAGTTAGGGTTAGGGTTAGGGTTAAGGTAGGGGGTTAGGGTTAGGTTTAGAATTAGGGTTAGGTTTAGGGTTAGGTTTCGGGTTAGTGTTGGGGTTAGTGTTAGGGTTATGTTTTATAGTTAGGATTAAGGTAAGGCTTAGATTTAGAGGTTTGGGTTTGGGGTTAGGGTTAGGGTTAGGGTTAGGGTCAGGTTTAGGGTTTAGGGGTTAGGAGTTAGGTTTAGGATTAGGGTTAGGGGTAGGGTGAGGTTAGGGTTAGGGTTAGGTCTTAGGGTTAGGCTTAGGGTGAGGGTAAGGGTTAGATTTAGGGTTAGGTTTAGGGTTAGGTTTCCGTTTAGTGTTAGGGTTAGGGTTAGGTTTAGGGTTAGGCTTACGTTTAGGGGTTGGGTTTCGGTTTAGGGTTATGGTTATGGATAGGGTTAGGATTAGGGGTTAGGGTTGGGGTTATGTTTAGGTTTAGGGTTAGGGTTAGGGTTAGATTTTAGGGTTAAGTTTAGGGTTAGGGTCAGGGTTAGGGTTAGGGTTAGGCTTAGGCTTAGGTTTAGGGTTAGGGTTAGGGTTAGGGTTAGGGTCAGGTTTAGGCGTTAGGGGTCAAGGTTGCGGTTAGGTTTAGGGATGGGGTGAGTTCACCGCTTGGGTTAGGGTTAGGGTTAGTGTTAGCGTTAGGTTTAGGGTTGGGCTTAGGGTACGTGTTAGGGTTAGGGTTAGGGTTAGGGTTAGGGTTAGGGTTAGGGTTAGGGTTAGGGTTAGGGGTTGGGGTTGGGGTTAGGTTTAGGGTTTAGTGTTAGGGGTGGGGTTAGGGTTAGGGTTAGGGTTAGGGTTAGGGTTAGGGTTAGGGTTAGGGTTAGGGTTAGGGTTAGGGCTATGGTTAGGACTATGGTTAGGTTTAGGTTTAGGTGCCAGGGTTAGTGTTAGGTGTCAGGGTTAGTGTTAGGGATAGCGTCAGGTTTAGGGGTTAGAGTTAGGGTGAGGGTTAGGGATCGGGTTAGGGTTAGGGTTAGGGTTAGGTGTAGGGGTTAGGGTTAGGGTTAGTGTTAGGGTTAGGTGTTAGGGTTAGGGTGAGGGTAAGGGTTGGGTTTAAGGTTAGGGTTAGGGTTAGGGTTAGGGTTAGGGTTAGGGTTAGGGTTAGGGTTGGGGTTAGGTTTAGGGTTAGGCTTTGCTTTAGGGGTTGGGGTTGGGTTTAGGGTTATGGTTAGGGTTAGGATTAGGGTTAGGGTTAGGCTTAGGGTTAGGGTTAGGATTAGGGTTAGGGTTAGGGTTAGGGTTAGGGTTAGGGTTAGGGTTAGGGTTAGGGTTTCGTTAGGGTTGGGGTTAGGGTTAGGGTTAGGGTTAGGGTTAGGCTTAGAGTTAGGGTTAGGGTTAGGGTTAGGGTTAGCGTTAGGGTTAGGGTTAGGGTTTTGTTAGGGTTGGGGTTAGGGATAGGGTTAGGGTTAGGGTTAGGGTTAGGGTTAGGGTTAGGCTTAGAGTTAGGGTTAGGGTTAGGTTTAGGGTTAGGGTTAGGGTTAGGGTTAGGGTTAGGGTTAGGGTTAGGGTTAGGCTTAGGGTTAGGGTTAGGTTTAGGGTTAGGCTTAGGGTTAGGCTTAGGTTTAGGGGTTTGGGGTTGGGTTAAGGGTTATGGTTAGGGTTAGAGTTATGGTTAGGGTTGGGGTTAGGTTTAGGGTTTAGGTTTAGGTTTAGGGTTAGGGTTAGGGTTAGGGTTGGGGTTGTGGTTAGGGTTAGGGTTAGGGTTAGGGTTAGGGTTACGATTAGGGTTAGGGTTAGGGTTAGGGTTAGGGTTAGGGTTAGGTTAGGCTTAGGGTTGGGGTTAGGCTTAGGGTTAGGGTTAGGGATTTGGGTTGGGGTTATGTTTAGGTTTAGGTTTAGTGTTAGGGTTAGATTTTAGGGTTAGGGTTAGGGTTAGGGTTAGGGTTAAGGGTTGAGTTAGGGTTAGAGTTAGGGTTAAGGTTAGGCTTAGGGTTAGGGTTAAGGCTAGGTTGAGGGTTAAGTTTAGGGTTAGGGTTAGGGTTAGGGTTAGGGTTAGGGTTAGGGTTAGGGTTAGGGTTAGGGTTAGGGTTAGGGTTAGGGTTGGGTTTAGGCTTAGGCTTAGGTTTAGGGTTAGGGTTAGGCTTAGGGTTAGGTTATGCTTAGGGTTGAGGGTAGGGTTAGGGTTAGGGTTAGGGTTAGGGTTAGGGTCAGGTTAAGGGGTTAGGGGTTAGGAGTTAGGGGTCAGGGTTAGGGTTAGGTTTAGGGGTAGGGTGAGGATAGGGTTAGGGTTAGGTGTTAGGGTTAGGGTTAGGGTTACGTTTTAGGGTTAGCATTAGGGGTAAGGTTAGTGTTAGGGTTAGGTGTCAGGGTTAGTGTTAGGGGCCAGGGTTACGGTAATGGTTAGGTTTAGGGTTAGGGTTAGGGTTCGGGTTAGGGTTACGGTTCGGTTTAGGTTTGGGGTTAGGGTTAGGCTTAGGCTTAGGTTTAGGCTTAGGGTTAGCCTTAGGGTTGGGGTTAGCGTTAAGGTTAGGGTTAGGGTTAGGTTTAGGGTTAGACTTAGGTTTAGGGGTTGGGGTTGGGTTTAGGGTTAGGGTTAGGGTTAGGGTTAGGGTTAGGGTTAGGGTTAGGGTTAGGATTAGGCTTAGGGTTAGGTTTAGGTTTAGGGTTTTGGGGTTGGGTTAAGTGTTATGGTTAGGGTTAGGGTTTAGCGTTAGGGTTATGGTTAGGTTTGGGGTTAGGTTTAGGGTTTAGGGTTAGGGTTAGGGTTGGGGATAGGTTCAGGTTTAGGGTTAGGGTTAGGGTTAGGGTTAGGGTTAGGGTTAGGGTTAGGGTTAGGGTTAGGTTAAGGGTAAGGCCTAGGTTTAGGGGTTGGGGTTGGGTTTATGGTTATGGTTAGACTTACGGTTAGGGTTTAGGGTTAGGGTTAGTGTTAGGGGTTTGCGTTGGGGTTAGGGTTAGGGTTAGGGTTAGGGTTAGGGTTGAGTTTAGGGTTAGGGCTTAGGGTTAGGGTTACCTTTAGGGTTTAGGGTTAGGGATTAGGGTTAGGGTTAGTTTTAGGGATAGGGTGAGGTTCAGCGTTAGGGTTAGGGTTAGAGTTAAGGTTGGGTTTAGGGTAAGGGTTAGGGTTAGGGTTAGGGTTAGGGTAAGGGTTAGGGTTAGGCTTAGGGTTAGGATAAGGATTAGGGTTAGGTTTACGGTTAGGGTTAGGGTTTAGTGTTAGGGGTTGGAGTTGGGGTTAGGGTTTAGGGTTAGGGTTAGGGTTAGGGTTAGGGTTAGCATTAGGGTTAGGGTTAGTGTTAGGGTTAGGGTTAAGTTTAGCATTAGGGTTTAGGGGTTAGGGTTGGGGTTAGATCTTAGGGTTAGGGTTAGGCTTAGGCTTAGGTTTAGGGTTAGGGTTAGGGTTAGGGTCAGGGTTAGGGTTAGGGTTAGGTTTAGGGTTTTGGGGTTGGGTTAAGGGTTATGTTTAGGGTTAGGGTCTAGCGTTAGGGTTATGGTTAGGTTTGGGGTTAGGTTTAGGGTTTAGGGTTTAGGGTTAGGGTTAGGGTTAGGGTTGGGGTTGTGGTTAGGGTTAGGGTGAGGGCAAGGGTTATGTTTCGAATTATGGTTAGGTTTAGGGTAAGTTTTCGTGTTAGTGTTAGGTTTAGGGTTAGTGTTATGTTTCATAGTTAGGTTTAGGCTAAGGCTTAGATTTAGAGGTTTGGGTTTGGGGTTAGGGTTAGGGTTAGGGTCAGGTTTAGGGATTAGGGGTTAGGGGTTAGGTTTAGTTTTAGGGTTAGGGGTAGGGTGAGGTTTGGGTTAGGGTTAGGGTTAGGGTGAGGGTAAGGGTTAGATTTAGGGTTAGGTTTAGGGTTAGGTTTCGGTTTAGGGTTAGGGTTAGGGTTAAGGTTAGGGTTAGGGTTAGGTGTTAGGGTTAGGGTTAGGGTTAGGATTGGGGTTGTGGTTAGGGTTAGGGTTTAGGGTTAGGGTCAGTGTTAGAGTTAGTGTTAGGGTTAGTGTTAGGGTTAGGGTTGGGTTTAGGCATAGGCTTAGGTTTAGGGTTAGGGTTAGGCTTAGGGTTAGGTTAGGATTAGGGTTGGGGGTAGGGTTAGGGTTAGGGTTAGGGTTAGGGTCAGGTTAAGGTGTTAGGGGTTAGGAGTTAGGGGTTAGGGTTAGGGTTAGGTTTAGGGGTAGGGTGAGGTTAGGGTTAGGGTTAGGGTTAGGGTTAGGGTTAGGGTTAGGGTTAGGTGTAGGGGTTAGGGTTAGGGTTATTGTTAGGGTTAGGTGTTAGGGTTAGGGTGAGGGTAAGGGTTGGGTTTAAGGTTAGGGTTAGCTTTAGGTTTAGGTTTCAGGTTAGTGTTAGGGTTAGGGTTGGGTTTACGGGTAGGTTTAGGGTTAGAGTTAGGGTTAGGGTTAGGGGTTGGGGTTGATGTTGGGGTTAGGGTTAGGGTTAAGTTTAGTGTAAGGCCTAGGTTTAGGGGTTGGGGTTGGGTTTATGGTTATGGTTAGAGTTACGGTTAGGGTTTAGGGTTAGGGTTAGTGTTAGGGGTTTGCGTTGGGGTTAGGGTTAGGTTTAGTGTTAGGTTTAGGGTTAGGGTTAGGTTTAGGGCAAGGGTTAGGTTTAGGGTTAGGGTTAGGGTTGAGTTTAGGGTTAGGGCTTAGGGTTAGGGTTACCTTTAGGGTTTAGGGTTAGGGATTAGGGTTAGGGTTAGTTTTAGGGATAGGGTGAGGTTCAGCGTTAGGGTTAGGGTTAGAGTTAAGGTTGGGTTTAGGGTAAGGGTTAGGGTTAGGGTTAGGGTTAGGATAAGGATTCGGGTTAGGTTTACGGTTAGGGTTAGGGTTTAGTGTTAGGGGTTGGAGTTGGGGTTAGGGTTTAGGGTTAGGGTTAGGGTTAGGGTTAGGGTTAGGGTTAGGGTTAGGGTTAGGGTTAAGGCTAGGTTGAGGGTTAAGTTTAGGATTAGGGTCAGGGTTAGGGTTAGGGTTTGGGTTAGGGTTAGGGTTAGGGTTGGGTTTAGGCTTAGGCTTAGGGTTAGGGTTAGGGTTAGGCTTAGGGTGAGGTTAGGGTTATGGTTGGGGGTAGGGTTAGGGTTAAGGTTAAGGTTAGGGTTAGGGTTAGGCTTAGATTAGGGTTAGGGTTAGGGTTAGGGTCAGGTTGAGGGGTTAGGGGTTAGGGGTTAGGAGTTAGGGGTTAGGGTTAGGGTTAGGTTTAGGGGTAGGGTGAGGTTAGGGTTAGTGTTAGGTGTTAGGGTTAGGGTTAGGGTTAAGGTTTAGGGTTAGCATTAGGGGTAAATTTAGTGTTAGGGTTAGGTGTCAGGGTTAGTGTTAGGGGCCAAGGTTACGGTTATCGTTAGGTTTAGAATTAGGGTTAGGGTTAGGGTTATGGTTCGGGTTAGGTTTAGGGTTAGGGTTAGGCTTCGGCTTAGGTTTAGGGTTAGGGTTAGTCTTAGGGTTAGGGTTAGGGTTAGGGTTAGGGTTAGGAATAGGGTTAGGTTTAGGGTGAGGTTAGGGTTAGGGTTAGGGTTAGGGTTAGGTTAGGCTTAGGGTTGGGGTTAGGCTTAGGGTTAGGGTTAGGGATTTGGGTTGGGGTTATGTTTAGGTTTAGGTTTAGTGTTAGGGTTAGATTTTAGGGTTAGGGTTAGGGTTAGGGTTAGGGTTAAGTGTTGACTTAGGGTTAGAGTTAGGGTTAAGGTTAGGCTTAGGGTTAGGGTTAAGGCTAGGTTGAGGGTTAAGTTTAGGGTTAGGGTTAGGGTTAGGGTTAGGGTTAGGGTTAGGGTTAGGGTTAGGGTTAGGGTTAGGGTTGGGTTTAGGCTTAGGCTTAGGTTTAGGGTTAGGGTTAGGCTTAGGGTTAGGTTATGCTTAGGGTTGAGGGTAGGGTTAGGGTTAGGGTTAGGGTTAGGGTTAGGGTCAGGTTAAGGGGTTAGGGGTTAGGAGTTAGGGGTCAGGGTTAGGGTTAGGTTTAGGGGTAGGGTGAGGATAGGGTTAGGGTTAGGTGTTAGGGTTAGGGTTAGGGTTACGTTTTAGGGTTAGCATTAGGGGTAAGGTTAGTGTTAGGGTTAGGTGTCAGGGTTAGTGTTAGGGGCCAGGGTTACGGTAATGGTTAGGTTTAGGGTTAGGGTTAGGGTTCGGGTTAGGGTTACGGTTCGGTTTAGGTTTGGGGTTAGGGTTAGGCTTAGGCTTAGGTTTAGGCTTAGGGTTAGCCTTAGGGTTGGGGTTAGCGTTAAGGTTAGGGTTAGGGTTAGGTTTA
The DNA here is from genome assembly GCA_033558185.1 of Dromococcyx pavoninus. Taxonomy (NCBI): domain Eukaryota; kingdom Metazoa; phylum Chordata; class Aves; order Cuculiformes; family Neomorphidae; genus Dromococcyx; species Dromococcyx pavoninus. Next base: position 2,009,992 of record JAUMJL010000370.1, on the reverse strand, counting down.
GGGTTAGACTTAGGTTTAGGGGTTGGGGTTGGGTTTAGGGTTAGGGTTAGGGTTAGGGTTAGGGTTAGGGTTAGGGTTAGGATTAGGCTTAGGGTTAGGTTTAGGTTTAGGGTTTTGGGGTTGGGTTAAGTGTTATGGTTAGGGTTAGGGTTTAGCGTTAGGGTTATGGTTAGGTTTGGGGTTAGGTTTAGGGTTTAGGGTTAGGGTTAGGGTTGGGGATAGGTTCAGGTTTAGGGTTAGGGTTAGGGTTAGGGTTAGGGTTAGGGTTAGGGTTAGGGTTAGGGTTAGGGTTAGGGTTAGGTTAAGGGTAAGGCCTAGGTTTAGGGGTTGGGGTTGGGTTTATGGTTATGGTTAGACTTACGGTTAGGGTTTAGGGTTAGGGTTAGTGTTAGGGGTTTGCGTTGGGGTTAGGGTTAGGGTTAGGGTTAGGGTTAGGGTTGAGTTTAGGGTTAGGGCTTAGGGTTAGGGTTACCTTTAGGGTTTAGGGTTAGGGATTAGGGTTAGGGTTAGTTTTAGGGATAGGGTGAGGTTCAGCGTTAGGGTTAGGGTTAGAGTTAAGGTTGGGTTTAGGGTAAGGGTTAGGGTTAGGGTTAGGGTTAGGGTAAGGGTTAGGGTTAGGCTTAGGGTTAGGATAAGGATTAGGGTTAGGTTTACGGTTAGGGTTAGGGTTTAGTGTTAGGGGTTGGAGTTGGGGTTAGGGTTTAGGGTTAGGGTTAGGGTTAGGGTTAGGGTTAGCATTAGGGTTAGGGTTAGTGTTAGGGTTAGGGTTAAGTTTAGCATTAGGGTTTAGGGGTTAGGGTTGGGGTTAGATCTTAGGGTTAGGGTTAGGCTTAGGCTTAGGTTTAGGGTTAGGGTTAGGGTTAGGGTCAGGGTTAGGGTTAGGGTTAGGTTTAGGGTTTTGGGGTTGGGTTAAGGGTTATGTTTAGGGTTAGGGTCTAGCGTTAGGGTTATGGTTAGGTTTGGGGTTAGGTTTAGGGTTTAGGGTTAGGGTTAGGGTTAGGGTTAGGGTTAGGGTTAGGGTTGGGGTTGTGGTTAGGGTTAGGGTGAGGGCAAGGGTTATGTTTCGAATTATGGTTAGGTTTAGGGTAAGTTTTCGTGTTAGTGTTAGGTTTAGGGTTAGTGTTATGTTTCATAGTTAGGTTTAGGCTAAGGCTTAGATTTAGAGGTTTGGGTTTGGGGTTAGGGTTAGGGTTAGGGTCAGGTTTAGGGATTAGGGGTTAGGGGTTAGGTTTAGTTTTAGGGTTAGGGGTAGGGTGAGGTTTGGGTTAGGGTTAGGGTTAGGGTGAGGGTAAGGGTTAGATTTAGGGTTAGGTTTAGGGTTAGGTTTCGGTTTAGGGTTAGGGTTAGGGTTAAGGTTAGGGTTAGGGTTAGGTGTTAGGGTTAGGGTTAGGGTTAGGATTGGGGTTGTGGTTAGGGTTAGGGTTTAGGGTTAGGGTCAGTGTTAGAGTTAGTGTTAGGGTTAGTGTTAGGGTTAGGGTTGGGTTTAGGCATAGGCTTAGGTTTAGGGTTAGGGTTAGGCTTAGGGTTAGGTTAGGATTAGGGTTGGGGGTAGGGTTAGGGTTAGGGTTAGGGTTAGGGTCAGGTTAAGGTGTTAGGGGTTAGGAGTTAGGGGTTAGGGTTAGGGTTAGGTTTAGGGGTAGGGTGAGGTTAGGGTTAGGGTTAGGGTTAGGGTTAGGGTTAGGGTTAGGGTTAGGGTTAGGTGTAGGGGTTAGGGTTAGGGTTATTGTTAGGGTTAGGTGTTAGGGTTAGGGTGAGGGTAAGGGTTGGGTTTAAGGTTAGGGTTAGCTTTAGGTTTAGGTTTCAGGTTAGTGTTAGGGTTAGGGTTGGGTTTACGGGTAGGTTTAGGGTTAGAGTTAGGGTTAGGGTTAGGGGTTGGGGTTGATGTTGGGGTTAGGGTTAGGGTTAAGTTTAGTGTAAGGCCTAGGTTTAGGGGTTGGGGTTGGGTTTATGGTTATGGTTAGAGTTACGGTTAGGGTTTAGGGTTAGGGTTAGTGTTAGGGGTTTGCGTTGGGGTTAGGGTTAGGTTTAGTGTTAGGTTTAGGGTTAGGGTTAGGTTTAGGGCAAGGGTTAGGTTTAGGGTTAGGGTTAGGGTTGAGTTTAGGGTTAGGGCTTAGGGTTAGGGTTAGCTTTAGGGTTTAGGGTTAGGGATTAGGGTTAGGGTTAGTTTTAGGGATAGGGTGAGGTTCAGCGTTAGGGTTAGGGTTAGAGTTAAGGTTGGGTTTAGGGTAAGGGTTAGGGTTAGGGTTAGGGTTAGGATAAGGATTCGGGTTAGGTTTACGGTTAGGGTTAGGGTTTAGTGTTAGGGGTTGGAGTTGGGGTTAGGGTTTAGGGTTAGGGTTAGGGTTAGGGTTAGGGTTAGGGTTAGGGTTAGGGTTAGGGTTAAGGCTAGGTTGAGGGTTAAGTTTAGGATTAGGGTCAGGGTTAGGGTTAGGGTTTGGGTTAGGGTTAGGGTTAGGGTTGGGTTTAGGCTTAGGCTTAGGGTTAGGGTTAGGGTTAGGCTTAGGGTGAGGTTAGGGTTATGGTTGGGGGTAGGGTTAGGGTTAAGGTTAAGGTTAGGGTTAGGGTTAGGCTTAGATTAGGGTTAGGGTTAGGGTTAGGGTCAGGTTGAGGGGTTAGGGGTTAGGGGTTAGGAGTTAGGGGTTAGGGTTAGGGTTAGGTTTAGGGGTAGGGTGAGGTTAGGGTTAGTGTTAGGTGTTAGGGTTAGGGTTAGGGTTAAGGTTTAGGGTTAGCATTAGGGGTAAATTTAGTGTTAGGGTTAGGTGTCAGGGTTAGTGTTAGGGGCCAAGGTTACGGTTATCGTTAGGTTTAGAATTAGGGTTAGGGTTAGGGTTATGGTTCGGGTTAGGTTTAGGGTTAGGGTTAGGCTTCAGCTTAGGTTTAGGGTTAGGGTTAGTCTTAGGGTTAGGGTTAGGGTTAGGGTTAGGGTTAGGAATAGGGTTAGGTTTAGGGTGAGGTTAGGGTTAGGGTTAGGTGTTAGGATTAGGGTTAGGGTGAGGCTAAGGGTTAGATTTACGGTTAGGTTTAGGGTTAGGTTTAGGGTTAGGTTTAGGGTTAGGGTTAGGGTTAGGGTTAGGGTTAGGGTTAGGGTTAGGCTTCGGTTTAGGGGTTGGGGTTGGGTTTAGGGTTATAGTTAGGGTTAGGGTTAGGGTTAGGCTTAGGGTTAGGGTTAGGCTTAGGGTTAGGTTTAGGGTTAGGTTAGGCTTAGGGTTGGGGTTAGGGTTAGGGTTAGGGGTTTGAGTTGGGGTTAGGTTTAGGGTTAGATTTTAGGGTTGGGGTTAAGGTTAGGGGTTGAGTTAGGGTTAGAGTTAGGGTTAGGGTTTGGTGTTTGGGGTTGGGTTAAGGGTTATGGTTAGGGTTAGGGTTTAGCGTTAGGGTTATGGTTAGGGTTGGGGTTAGGTTTAGGGTTTAGGGTTAGGGTTAGAGTTGGGGTTGTGGTTAGGGTTAGCGTTTAGTGTTAGGGTGAGGGCAAGGGTTATGTTTCAAATTATGGTTAGGTTTAGGGTAAGGTTTCGGGTTAGTGTTAGGTTTAGGGTTAGTGTTAGGGTTATGTTTCATAGTTAGGATTAGGGTAAGGCTTAGATTTAGAGGTTTGGGTTTGGGTTTCGGGTTAGGGTTAGGGTCAGGTTTAGGGGTTAGGGGTTAGGGGTTAGGTTTAGGATTAGGGTTAGGAGTAGGGTGAGGTTTGGGTTAGGGTTAGGGTGAGGGTCAGGGTTAGGGTTAGGGTTAGGTTTAGGTTTTGGGTTAGGGTTAGGCTTAGGGTTAGGTTTAGGTTTAGGGTTTTGGGGTTGGGTTAAGTGTTATGGTTAGGGTTAGGGTTTAGCGTTATGGTTATGGTTAGGTTTGGGGTTAGGTTTAGGGTTTAGGGTTAGGGTTAGGGTTGGGGTTAGGGTCAGGTTTAGGCGTTAGTGTTCAAGGTTGCGGTTAGGTTTAGGGATGGGGTGAGTTCACCGCTTGGGTTAGGGTTAGGGTTAGTGTAAGCGTTAGGTTTAGGGTTGGGCTTAGGGTACGTGTTAGGGTTAGGGTTAGGGTTAGGGTTAGGGTTAGGTTTAGGGTTAGGTTTAGGGTTAGTGTTAGGGGTTGGGGTTGGGGTTAGGTTTAGGGTTTAGTGTTAGGGTTGGGGTTAGGGTTAGGGTTAGGGTTAGGGTTAGGGTTAGGTTAAGGGTAAGGCCTAGGTTTAGGGGTTGGGGTTGGTTTTATAGTTATGGTTAGAGTTACGGTTAGGGTTTAGGGTTAGGGTTTGTGTTAGGGGTTTGCGTTGGGGTTAGGGTTAGGTTTAGGGTTAGGTTTAGGGTTAGGGTTAGGTTTAGGGCAAGGGTTAGGTTTAGGGTTAGGGTTAGGGTTGAGTTTAGGGTTAGGGCTTAGGGTCGGGGTTACCTTTAGGGTTTAGGGTTAGGGATTAGGGTTAGGGTTAGTTTTAGGGATAGGGTGAGGTTCAGCGTTAGGGTTAGGGTTAGAGTTAAGGTTGGGTTTAGGGTAAGGGTTAGGGTTAGGGTTAGGGTTAGGGTTAGGATAAGGATTAGGGTTAGGTTTACGGTTAGGGTTAGGGTTTAGTGTTAGGGGTTGGAGTTGGGGTTAGGGTTTAGGGTTAGGGTTAGGGTTAGGGTTAGGGTTAGGGTTAGGGTTAGGGTTAGGGTTAGGGTTAGCATTAGGGTTAGGGTTAGGGTGAGGGTTAGGGTTAGGGTTAGGGTTAGGGTTAGGGTTAGGGTTAGGGTTAGGGTTAGGGTTAGGTTTAGGTTTAGGGTTTTGGGGTTGGGTTAGATGTTATGGTTAGGGTTAGGGTTTAGCGTTATGGTTATGGTTAGGTTTGGGGTTAGGTTTAGGGTTTAGGGTTAGGGTTAGGGTTGGGGTTAGGGTCAGGTTTAGGCGTTAGGGGTCAAGGTTGCGGTTAGGTTTAGGGATGGGGTGAGTTCACCGCTTGGGTTAGGGTTAGGGTTAGTGTTAGCGTTAGGTTTAGGGTTGGGCTTAGGGTACGTGTTAGGGTTAGGGTTAGGGTTAGGGTTAGGGTTAGGGTTAGGTTTAGGGTTAGTGTTAGGGGTTGGGGTTGGGGTTAGGTTTAGGGTTTAGTGTTAGGGTTGGGGTTAGGGTTAGGGTTAGGGTTAGGGTTAGGGTTAGGGTTAGGGTTAGGTTAAGGGTAAGGCCTAGGTTTAGGGGTTGGGGTTGGGTTTATGGTTATGGTTAGAGTTACGGTTAGGGTTTAGGGTTAGGGTTAGTGTTAGGGGTTTGCGTTGGGGTTAGGGTTAGGTTTAGGGTTAGGTTTAGGGTTAGGGTTAGGTTTAGGGCAAGGGTTAGGTTTAGGGTTAGGGTTAGGGTTGTGTTTAGGGTTAGGGCTTAGGGTTAGGGTTACCTTTAGGGTTTAGGGTTAGGGATTAGGGTTAGGGTTAGTTTTAGGGATAGGGTGAGGTTCAGCGTTAGGGTTAGGGTTAGAGTTAAGGTTGGGTTTAGGGTAAGGGTTAGGGTTAGGGTTAGGGTTAGGATAAGGATTAGGGTTAGGTTTACGGTTAGGGTTAGGGTTTAGTGTTAGGGGTTGGAGTTGGGGTTAGGGTTTAGGGTTAGGGTTAGGGTTAGGGTTAGGGTTAGGGTTAGGGTTAGCATTAGGGTTAGGGTTAGTGTTAGGGTTAGGGTTAAGTTTAGGGTTAGGGTTTAGGGGTTAGTGTTGGGGTTAGATCTTAGGGTTAGGGTTAGGCTTAGACTTAGGTTTAGGGTTAGGTTTAGGGTTAGGGTCAGGGTTAGGGTTAGGGGTTAGGGTTAGGGTTAGGGTTAGGGTTAGGGTTAGGGTTAGGGTTAGGGTTAGGGTGAGGGTAAGGGTTAGATTTAGGGTTAGGTTTAGGGTTAGGTTTCGGTTTAGTGTTACGGTTAGGGTTAGGGTTAGGGTTAGGGTTAGGGTTAGGGTTAGGGTTAGGGTTAGGGTTAGGGTTGGGGTTAGGTTTAGGGTTAGGCTTTGCTTTAGGGGTTAGGGTTGGGTTTAGGGTTATGGTTAGGGTTAGGATTAGGGTTAGGGTTAGGCTTAGGGTTAGGGTTAGGATTAGGGTTAGGGTTAGGGTTAGGGTTAGGGTTAGGGTTTCGTTAGGGTTGGGGTTAGGGTTAGGGTTAGGGTTAGGGTTAGGGTTAGGGTTAGGGTTAGGGTTTCGTTAGGGTTGGGGTTAGGGTTAGGGTTAGGGTTAGGGTTAGGGTTAGGGTTAGGGTTAGGGTTAGGGTTAGGCTTAGAGTTAGGGTTGGGGTTAAGGTTAGGGTTAGGGTTAGGTTTAGGGTTAGGCTTAGGGTTAGGGTTAGGGTTAGGCTTAGGCTTAGGGTTAGGGTTAGGCTTAGGGTTAGGCTTAGGGTTAGGGTTAGGTTTAGGGTTAGGCTTAGGGTTAGGGTTAGGCTTAGGCTTAGGGTTAGGCTTAGGCTTAGGGTTAGGGTTAGGATTAGGGTTAGGCTTAGGTTAGGGTTAGGGTTTAGTTAGGGTTGGGGTTAGGGTTAGGGTTAGGGTTAGGGTTAGGGTTAGGGTTAGGGTTAGGCTTAGAGTTAGGGTTAGGGTTAGGATTAGGGTTAGGGTTAGGGTTAGGGTGAGGGTTAGGGTTAGGGTTAGGGTTAGGGTTAGGGTTAGGGTTAGGGTTAGGCTTAGGGTTAGGGTTAGGGTTAGGGTTAGGCTTAGGGTTAGGGTTAGGGTTAGGGTTAGGGTTTCGTTAGGGTTGGGGATAGGGTTAGGGTTAGGGTTAGGGTTAGGGTTAGGGTTAGGGTTAGGGTTAGGGTTAGGGTTAGGGTTAGGCTTAGAGTTAGGGTTAGGGTTAGGGTTAGGGTTAGGCTTAGGGTTAGGCTTAGGTTTAGGGGTTTGGGGTTGGGTTAAGGGTTATGGTTAGGGTTAGGGTTTAGCGTTAGGGTTATGGTTAGGGTTGGGGTTAGGTTTAGGGTTTAGGGTTAGGCTTAGCCTTAGGGTTGGGGTTGTGGTTAGGGTTAGGGTTTAGGGTTAGGGTGAGGGCAAGGGTAATGTTTCGAATTATGGTTAGGTTTAGGGTAAGGTTTCGGGTTAGTGTTAGGGTTATGTTTCATAGTTAGGTTTAGGGTAAGGCTTAGATTTAGAGGTTTGGGTTTGCGGTTAGGGTTAGGGTTCGGGTCAGGTTTAGGGGTTAAGGATTAGGGGTTAGGGTTAGAATTAGGGTTAGGTGTAGGGTGAGGTTAGGGTTAGGGTTAGGTCTTAGGGTTAGGGTTAGGGTGAGGGTAAGGTTTAGATTTAGGGTTAGGTTTAGGGTTAGGTTTCGGTTTAGTGTTAGGGTTAGGGTTAGGGTTAGGTTTAGGGTTAGGCTTAAGTTTAGGGGTTAGGTTTCGGTTTAAGGTTATGGTTATGGATAGGGTTAGGGTTAGGGGTTAGGGTTGCGGTTATGTTTAGGTTTAGGGTTAGGGTTAGGGTTAGATTTTAGGGTTAGGGTTAGGGTTAAGGTTAGGGTTAGGGTTAGGGTTAGGGTTAGGGTTAGGGTTAGGATTAGGTTTAGGATTAAGGTTAGGTTGAGGGTTAGGGTTAGGGTTAGGGTTAGGGTTAGGGTTAGGGTTAGGCTTCGGGTTAGGTTAGGCTTAGGGTTGGGGTTAGGGTTAGGGTTAGGGTTAACGGTTTGGGTTGGGGTTATGTTTAGGTTTAGGTTTAGTGTTAGGGTTAGATTTTAGGGTTAGGGTTAGGATTAGGGTTAGGGTTGAGTTAGGGTTAGAGTTAGGGTAAAGGTTAGGGTTAGGGTTAGGGTTAAGGTTAGGTTGAGGGTTAAGTTTAGGGTTAGGGTTAGGGTTAGGGTTAGGGTTAGGGTTAGGGTTAGGGTTAGGGTTAGGGTTGGGTTTAGGCTTAGGCTTAGGTTTAGGGTTAGGGTTAGGCTTAGGGTTAGGGTTAGGGTCAGGTTAAGGGGTTAGGGGTTAGGAGTTAGGGGTTAGGGGTAGGGTTAGGTTTAGGGGTAGGGTGAGGTTAGGGTTAGGGTTAGGTGTTAGGGTTAGGGTTAGAGTTACGGTTTAGGGTTAGCATTAGGGGTAAGGTTAGTGTTAGGGTTAGGTGTCAGGGTTAGTGTTAGGGGCCAGGGTTACGGTAATGGTTAGGTTTAGGGTTAGGGTTAGGGTTCGGGTTAGGGTTACGGTTCGGGTTAGGTTTAGGATTATGGTTAGGCTTAGGCCTAGGTTTAGACTTAGGGTTAGCCTTAGGGTTGGGGTTAGCGTTAAGGTTAGGGTTAGGGTTAGGTTTAGGGTTAGACTTAGGTTTAGGGGTTGGGGTTGGGTTTAGGGTTTGGGTTAGGGTTAGGGTTAGGGTTAGGGTTAGGCTTAGGGTTTTGGGGTTGGGTTAAGGGTTATGGTTAGGGTTAGGGTCTAGCATTAGGATTATGGTTAGGTTTGGGGTTAGGTTTAGGGTTTAGGGTTAGGGTTAGGGTTAGTGTTAGGGTTAGGGTTAGGGTTAGGGTTGTGATTGTGGTTAGGGTTAGGGTGAGGGCAAGGGTTATGTTTCGAATTATGGTTAGGTTTAGGGTAAGTTTTCGTGTTAGTGTTAGGTTTAGGGTTAGTGTTATGTTTCATAGTTAGGTTTAGGCTAATGCTTAGATTTAGAGGTTTGGGTTTGGGGTTAGGGTTAGGGTTAGGGTCAGGTTTAGGGATTAGGGGTTAGGGGTTAGGTTTAGTTTTAGGGTTAGGGGTAGGGTGAGGTTTGGGTTAGGGTTAGGGTTAGGGTGAGGGTAAGGGTTAGATTTAGGGTTAGGTTTAGGGTTAGGTTTCGGGTTAGGGTTAGGGTTAGGGTTAGGGTTAAGGTTAGGGTTAGGGTTAGGTGTTAGGGTTAGGGTTAGGGTTAGGATTGGGGTTGTGGTTAGGGTTAGGGTTTAGGGTTATGGTCAGGGTTAGAGTTAGGGTTAGGGTTAGGGTTAGGGTTAGGGTTGGCTTTAGGCATAGGCTTAGGTTTAGGGTTAGGGTTAGGCTTAGGGTTAGGTTAGGATTAGGGTTGGGGGTAGGGTTAGGGTTAGGGTTAGGGTTAGGGTCAGGTTAAGGGGTTCTGGGTTAGGGGTTAGGGGTTAGGGTTAGGGTTAGGTTTAGGGGTAGGGTGAGGTTAGGGTTAGGTGTTAGGGTTAGGGTTAGGGTTACGGTTTAGGGTTAGCGTTAGGGGTAAGGTTAGTGTCAGGGTTAGGTGTCAGGGTTAGTGTTAGGGCCCAGGGTTACGGTAATGGTTAGGGTTAGGGTTAGGGTTAGGGTTTTGGGGTTGGGTTAAGGGTTATGGTTAGGGTTAGGGTTTAGCGTTAGGGTTATGGTTAGGTTTGGGGTTAGGTTTAGGGTTTAGGGTTAGGGTTAGGGTTGGGGTTGTGGTTAGGGTTAGTGTTTAGTGTTAGGGTGAGGGCAAGGGTTATGTTTCGAATTATGGTTAGGTTTAGGGTAAGGTTTCGGGTTAGTGTTAGGTTTAGGGTTAGTGTTAGCGTTATGTTTCATAGTTAGGTTTAGGCTAAGGCTTAGATTTAGAGGTTTGGGTTTGGGGTTAGGATTAGGGTTAGGGTCAGGTTTAGACGTTAGGCGTTAGGGGTTAGGTTTAGTTTTAGGGTTAGGGGTAGGGTGAGGTTTGGGTTAGGGTTAGGGTTAGGGTGAGGGTAAGGGTTAGATTTAGGGTTAGGTTTAGGGTTAGGTTTCGGTTTAGTGTTAGGGTTAGGGTAAGGGTTAGGGTTAGGGTTAGGGTTAGGGTTAGGGTTAGGGTTAGGGTTAGGGTTAGGGGTTGAGTTAGGGTTAGGGTTAGGGTTAGGATTAAGGTTAGGTTGACGGTTAAGTTTAGAGTTAGGGTCAGGGTTCGGGTTAGGTTTAGGGTTAGGGTTAGACTTAGGCTTAGGTTTAGGGTTAGGGTTAGGCTTAGGGTTAGGTTAGGCTTAGGGTTGGGGTTAGGGTTAGGGTTAGGGTTAGGGGTTTGGGTTGGGGTTAGGTTTAGGGTTAGATTTTAGAGTTGGGGTTGGGGTTAGGGGTTGAGTTAGGGTTAGAGTTAGGGTTAGGGTTAGGGTTAGGGTTAAGGGTAGTTTGAGGGTTAAATTTAGGGTTAGGGTCAGGGTTAGGGTTAGGGTTAGGGTTAGGGTTAGGCTTAGGGTTAGGGTTAGGGTTAGGGTTAGGCTTAGGGTTAGGGTTAGGGTTAGGGTTTCGTTAGGGTTGGGGATAGGGTTAGGGTTAGGGTTAGGGTTAGGGTTAGGGTTAGGGTTAGGGTTAGGGTTAGGCTTAGAGTTAGGGTTAGGGTTAGGGTTAGGGTTAGGCTTAGGGTTAGGCTTAGGTTTAGGGGTTTGGGGTTGGGTTAAGGGTTATGGTTAGGGTTAGGGTTTAGCGTTAGGGTTATGGTTAGGGTTGGGGTTAGGTTTAGGGTTTAGGGTTAGGCTTAGCGTTAGGGTTGGGGTTGTGGTTAGGGTTAGGGTTAGGGTTAGGCTTAGGCTTAGGCTTAGGCTTAGGCTTAGGTTTAGGGTTCGGGTTAGGCTTAGGGTTAGGTTAGGCTTAGGGTTGGAGTTAGGGTTAGGGTTAGGGGTTTGGGTTGGGTTTATGTTTGGGTTTAGGGTTAGGTTTAGGGTTCGATTTTAGGGTTAGTGTTAGGGTTAGGGTTAGGGTTAGGGTTAGGGTTAGGGTTAGGTTTAGGGTTAGGCTTAGGTTTAGGGGTTGGGGTTGGGTTTAGGGTTATGGTTATGGATAGGGTTAGGGTTAGGCGTTAGGGTTGGGGTTATGTTTAGGTTTAGGGTTACGGTTAGGGTTACATTTTAGGGTTAGGGTCAGGGTTAGGGTTAGGGTTAGGGGTTGAGTTAGGGTTAGGGTTAGGGTTAGGATTAAGGTTAGGTTGAGAGTTAAGTGTAGAGTTAGGGTCAGGGTTCGGGTTACGTTTATGGATAGGGTTAGGCTTAGGCTTAGGTTTGGTGTTAGGTTTAGGCTTCGGATTAGGTTAGGCTTAGGGTTCGGGTTAGGGTTAGGGGTTTGGGTTGGGGTTATGTTTAGGTTTAGGTTTAGGGTTAGGGTTAGATTTTAGGGTTAGGGTTAGGGTTAGGGTTAGGGTTAGGGTTAGGGTTAGGGTTAAGGCTAGGTTGAGGGTTAAGTTTAGGATTAGGGTCAGGGTTAGGGTTAGGGTTTGGGTTAGGGTTAGGGTTAGGGTTGGGTTTAGGCTTAGGCTTAGGGTTAGGGTTAGGGTTAGGCTTAGGGTGAGGTTAGGGTTATGGTTGGGGGTAGGGTTAGGGTTAAGGTTAAGGTTAGGGTTAGGGTTAGGCTTAGATTAGGGTTAGGGTTAGGGTTAGGGTTAGGGTTAGGGTCAGGTTGAGGGGTTAGGGGTTAGGGGTTAGGAGTTAGGGGTTAGGGTTAGGGTTAGGTTTAGGGGTAGGGTGAGGTTAGGGTTAGTGTTAGGGGTTAGGGTTAGGGTTAGGGTTAGGGTTACGGTTTAGGGTTAGCATTAGGGGTAATTTTAGTGTTAGGGTTAGGTGTCAGGGTTAGTGTTAGGGGCCAAGGTTACGGTTATCGTTAGGTTTAGAGTTAGGGTTAGGGTTAGGGTTATGGTTCGGGTTAGGTTTAGGGTTAGGGTTAGGCTTAGGCTTACGTTTAGGGTTAGGGTTAGTCTTAGGGTTAGGGTTAGGGTTAGGGTTAGGGTTAGGGTTAGGGTTAGGGTTAGGAATAGGGTTAGGTTTAGGGTGAGGTTAGGGTTAGGGTTAGGTGTTAGGATTAGGGTTAGGGTGAGGCTAAGGGTTAGATTTACGGTTAGGTTTAGGGTTAGGTTTAGGGTTAGGTTTAGGGTTAGGGTTAGGGTTAGGGTTAGGGTTAGGGTTAGGGTTAGGGTTAGGCTTCGGTTTAGGGGTTGGGGTTGGGTTTAGGGTTATAGTTAGGGTTAGGGTTAGGGTTAGGCTTAGGGTTAGGGTTAGGCTTAGGGTTAGGGTTAGGGTTAGGTTAGGCTTAGGGTTGGGGTTAGGGTTAGGGTTAGGGGTTTGAGTTGGGGTTAGGTTTAGGGTTAGATTTTAGGGTTGGGGTTAAGGTTAGGGGTTGAGTTAGGGTTAGAGTTAGGGTTAGGGTTTGGTGTTTGGGGTTGGGTTAAGGGTTATGGTTAGGGTTAGGGTTAGGTTTAGGGTTTAGGGTTAGGGTTAGAGTTGGGGTTGTGGTTAGGGTTAGCGTTTAGTGTTAGGGTGAGGGCAAGGGTTATGTTTCGAATTATGGTTAGGTTTAGGGTAAGGTTTCGGGTTAGTGTTAGGTTTCGGGTTAGTGTTAGGGTTATGTTTCATAGTTAGGATTAGGGTAAGGCTTAGATTTAGAGGTTTGGGTTTGGGTTTCGGGTTAGGGTCAGGTTTAGGGGTTAGGGGTTAGGGGTTAGGTTTAGGATTAGGGTTAGGAGTAGGGTGAGGTTTGGGTTAGGGTTAGGGTGAGGGTAAGGGTTAGATTTAGGGTTAGGTTTAGGGTTAGGTTTCGGTTTAGGGTTAGTGTTAGGGTTAGGGTTAGGCTTAGGTTTAGGGTTAGGCTTAGGTTTAGGGGTTGGGGTTGGGTTTAGGGTTATGGTTATGGATAGGTTTAGGGTTAGGGGTTAGGGTTGGGGTTATGTTTAGGTTTAGGGTTAGGGTTAGGGTTAGATTTTAGGGTTAGGGTTAGGGTTAGGGGTTGAGTTAGGGTTAGGGTTAGGGTTAGGGTTAGGATTAAGGTTTGATTGAGGGTTAAGTTTAGAGTTAGGGTCAGGGTTCGGGTTAGGTTTAGGGTTCGGGTTAGGCTTAGGCTTAGGTTTAGGGTTAGGGTTAGGCTTAGGGTTAGGTTAGGCTTAGGGTTGCGGTTAGGGTTAGGGTTAGGGTTAGGTGTTTTGGTTGGGTTAGGGTTAGGGTTAGGGTTAGGGTTAGGGTTTAGCGTTAGGGTTAGGGTTAGGGTTAGGGTTAGGGTTAGGGTTTAGCGTTAGGGTTAGGGTTAGGGTTAGGGTTTAGCGTTAGGGTAAGGTTTAGAGTTAGGGTTAGGGTGGGGTTGGGGTTAGGGTTAGGGTTTAGGGTTAGGGTGAGGGCAAGGGTTATGTTTCATAGTTAGGTTTATGGTAAGGCTCAGATTGAGAGGTTTGGGTTTGGGGTTAGGGTTAGGGTTTGGGTCTGGTTTAGGGGTTTGTGGTTAGGGGTTAGGGGTTAGGTTTAGGATTAGGGTTAGGGGTAGGGTGAGGTTTGGGTTAGGGTTAGGTGTTAGGGTTAGGGTTAGGGTGAGGGTAAGAGTTAGATTTCGGGTTAGGTTTAGGGTTAGGGTTAGGGGTTAGGGTGAGGGTAAGGGTTAGGGATTAGGTTTAGGGTTGGGATTAGGTGTCAGGGTTAGTGTTAGGGGTAAGGGTTAGTGATAGGGTTAGGGTCAGGTTTAGGGGTTAGGCGTTAGAATTAGGGTTACGTTTAGAGGTAAGGTGAGGTTAGAGTTAGGGTTAGGTGTTACGGTTAGGTTTAGGGTGAGTGTAAGGGTTAGGTTTAGTGTTATTGTTAGGTTTAATGTTAGGTTTTGGGTTAATGTTTGCGTTAGGCTTAGGCTTAGGTTTAGGCTTAGGCTTAGGGTTAGGGTTAGGGTTAGGGTTAGGGTTAGGGTTAGGGTTAGGGTTAGGGTTAGGGTTAGGGTTAGGGTTAGGCTTAGGTTATGGTTAGGATTAGGGTTAGGGTTAGGGTTAGGGTTACGTGTTAGGGTTAGTCTTAGGGTGAGGGTGAGGGTAAGGGTTAGGTTTAGGGTTAGGTTTCGGGTTAGTGTTAGGGATAGGGTTAGGTTTAGGGTTAGGGTCAGGTTTAGGGGTTACGATTAGGGTTTAGGGTTAGGGTTAGGTTTAGGCTTAGGCTTAGGCTTAGGCTTAGGTTTAAGGTTAGGGTGTAGGGTTAGGGTTAGGTTTAGGGTTAGGCTTAGGGTTAGGGTTAGGCTTAGGGTTAGGCTTAGGTTTAGGGGTTTGGGGTTGGGTTTAGGGTTATGGTTAGGGTTATGGTTTGGGGTTAGCGTTAGGGTTATTGTTAGGGTTGGGATTAGGTTTAGGGTTGGGGTTTTGGTTACGGTTAGGGTTTAGGGTTAGGGTGAGGGTAAGGGTTAGGTTTAGAATTAGGGTTAGGTTTAGGGTTAGGTTTCGGGTTAGTGTTGGGGTTAGTGTTAGGGTTATGTTTTATAGTTAGGGTTAGGGTAAGGCTTAGATTTATAGGTTTGGGTTTGGGGTTAGGGTTAGAGTTAGGGTTAGGGTCAGGTTTAGGGGTTAGGGTTTAGGGGTTAGGGTTGGGATTAGGGTTAGGGGTAGGGTGAGGTTAGGGTTAGGGTTAGGTGTTAGGGTTAGGGTTATGGTGAGGGTAAGGGTTAGATTTAGGGTTAGGTTTAGGGTTAGGTTTCGGTTTAGTGTTAGGGTTAGGGTTAGGTTTAGGGTTAGGGTTAGGTTTAGGGTTAGGCTTAGGTTTAGGGCTTGGGGTTGGGTTTAGGGTTATGGTTATGGTTAGGGTTAGGGTTAGGGTTAGGGTTAGGGTTAGGGTTAGGGTTAGGCTTAGGTTAGGGTTAGGGTTTCGTTAGGGTTGGGGTTAGGGTTAGGGTTAGGGTTAGGATTAGGGTTAGGGTTAGGGTTAAGGTTAGGGTTAGTGTTAGGTGTCAGGGTTAGTGTTAGTGGTAAGGGTTAGTGATAGGGTTAGGGTAAGGTTTAGGGTTTAAGGTTGAGGATTAGTGGTAGGTTTAGGGGTAGGCTGAGGTTAGGGTTAGGTTTCGGGTTAATGTTAGGGTTAGGGTCAGGTTTAGGATTAGGGTTAGGGTTTAAGTTTAGGGTTAGGGTTAAGGTTAGGGTTATGGGATTAAGGATTTAAGGTTAGGGTTAGGTTTAGGCATAGGGTTAGGGGTTAGGGTGAGGGTAAGGGTTAGGCATTAGGTTTAGGGTTGGGGTTAGGTTTAGGGTTAGGGTTATGTGTCAGGGGTAGTGTTAGGGGTAAGGGTCAGGGTTAGGGTTAGGGTTAGGGTTAGGGTTAGATTTTAGGGTTAGAGTTAGGGGTTGAGTTAGGGTTATGGTTAGGGTTAGGGTTACTGTTTAGGGTTAGGGTTAGGGGTAAGGTTAGTGTTAGGGTTAGGTGTTAGGGTTAGGGTTAGGGTTAGGTATAGGGTTAGGGTTAAGGTTAGGTTGAGAGTTAAGTTTAGATTTAGGGACAGGGTTAGGGTTAGGGTTAGGCTTAGGCTTAGGCTTAGGCTTAGGGTTAGGGTTAGGGTTAGGTTTAGGGTTGGGGTTATGTTTAGGTTTAGGGTTAGGGTTAGATTTGGGTTAGGGTTAGGGTTAGGGTTAGGGGTTAAGATTGGGGTTAGGGTTAGGGTTAGGTGTTAGCATTGGGGTTATGTTTAGGTTTAGGGTTAGGGTTAGATTGTAGCGTTAGGGTTAGGGTTAGGGTTAGGATTAGGGTTAGGCTTAGGGTTAGGGTTAGGGTTAAGGTTAGGTTGAGTGTTAAGTTTAGGGTTAGAGTCAGGGTTAGATTTAGGGTTAGGGTTAGGCTTAGGCTTAGGTTTAAGGTTAGGGTTAGGCTTAGGGTTAGGTTAGGCTTAGGGTTGGGGTTAGGGTTAGGGTTAGGTTTAGGGTTAGGGTTAGGGTTAGGGTTAGACTTAGGTTAGGGTTAGGGTTAGGGTTAGGGTTAGGGTCAGGTTAAGGGGTTAGGGGTTAGGGGTTAGGGTTTAGTGTTAGGGTTAGGGTTAGGTTGAGGGTTAAGTTTAGGGTTAGAGTCAGGGTTAGGGTTAGGGTTAGGGTTAGATTTTAGTGTTAGGGTTAGGGGTTGAGTTAGGGTTAGGGTTAGGGTTAGGGTTACGGTTTAGGGTTAGGGTTAGGGGTAAGGTTAGTGTAAGGGTTAGGTGTTAGGGTTAGGGTTAGGGTTAGTGTTAGGGTTAGGTTTAGGGTTAGGGTTAAGGTTATGTTGAGAGTTAAGTTTAGATTTAGGGACAGGGTTAGGGTTAGGGTTAGGGTTAGGGTTAGGGTTAGGGTTAGGGTTAGGCTTAGGCTTAGGCTCTAGGCTTAGGGTTAATGTTAGGGTTAGGGTTAGGGTTAGGGTTAGGGTTGGGGTTATGTTTAGGTTTAGGGTTAGGGTTAGGGTTAGATTTGGGTTAGGGTTAGGGTTAGGGTTAGGGGTTAGGATTGGGGTTAGGGTTAGGTGTTAGCGTTGGGGTTATGTTTAGGTTTAGGGTTAGGGTTAGGTCTACGGGTTAGGGTTTAGGGGTAAGGGTCAGGGTTAGGGTTAGGGTTAGGGTTAGGGTTAGATTTTAGGGTTAGGGTTAGGGGTTGAGTTAGGGTTAGGGTTAGGGTAAGGGTTACGGTTTAGGGTTAGGGTTAGGGGTAAGGTTAGTGTTAGGGTTAGGTGTTAGGGTTAGGGTTAGGGTTAGTGTTAGGGTTAGGTTTAGGGTTAGGGTTAAGGTTATGTTGAGAGTTAAGTTTAGATTTAGGGACAGGGTTAGGGTTAGGGTTAGGGTTAGGGTTAGGGTTAGGGTTAGGGTTAGGCTTAGGCTTAGGCTTAGGGTTAAGGTTAGGGTTAGGGTTAGGGTTAGGGTTGGGGTTATGTTTAGGTTTAGGGTTAGGGTTAGATTGTAGCGTTAGTGTTAGGGTTAGGATTAGGGTTAGGGTTAGGGTTAGGGTTAAGGTTAGGTTGAAGGTTAAGTTTAGGGTTACGGTTCGGGTTAGGTTTAGGGTTGGGTTAGGCTTTGGCTTAGGTTAGGCTCAGGGTTGGGGTTAGGGTTAGGGTTAGGGTTAGGGTTAGGGTTAGGTTTACGGTTAGGGTTAGACTTATGTTAGGGTTAGGGTTTGAGTTAGGGTTAGGGTCAGGTTAAGGTGTTAGGGGTTAGGAGTTAGGGGTTAGGGTTAGGGTTAGGTTTAGCGGTAGGGTGAGGTTATGGTTAGGGTTAGGTGTTAGGGTTAGGGTTAGGGTTAGGGTTACGGTTTAGGGTTAGGGTTAGGAGTAACGTTAGTGTTAGGGTTAGGTGTCAGGGTTAGTCTTAGGGGTTAGAGTTAGGGTTAGGGTTAGGGTTAGGATTAGGGTTAGGGTTAGGGTTAGGGTTAGGGTTAGGGTTAGGGTTAGGGGTAAGGTTAGTGTTAGGGTTAGGTGTTAGGGTTAGGGTTAGGGTTAGGGTTAGGTTTAGGGTTAGGGTTAAGGTTAGGTTGAGAGTTAAGTTTAGATTTAGGGACAGGGTTAGGGTTAGGGTTAGGGTTAGGGTTAGGGTTAGGGTTAGGGTTAGGTTTAGGGTTGGGGTTATGTTTAGGTTTAGGGTTAGGGTTAGGGTTAGATTTGGGTTAGGGTTAGGGTTAGGGTTAGGGGTTAGGATTGGGGTTAGGGTTAGGTGTTAGCGTTGGGGTTATTTTTAGGTTTAGGGTTAGGGTTAGATTGTAGCGTTAGGGTTAGGGTTAGGGTTAGGATTAGGGTTAGGGTTAGGGTTAGGGTTAGGGTTAGGGTTAAGGTTAGGTTGAAGGTTAAGTTTAGGGTTAGAGTCAGGGTTAGGTTTAGGGTTAGGGTTAGGCTTAGGCTTAGGTTTAAGGTTAGGGTTAGGCTCAGGGTTAGGTTAGGCTTAGGGTTGGGGTTAGGGTTAGGGTTAGGGTTAGGCTTAGG
>JAUMJL010000370.1:1987500-1990000 GCA_033558185.1 Dromococcyx pavoninus | reverse complement strand
TTAGGATTAGGGTTAGGGTTAGGTAAGGCTTAGGGTTGGGGTTAGGGTTTGGGTTAGGCTTAGGGTTAGGCTTAGGTTAGGGTTAGGGTTAGGGTCAGATTAAGGAGTTAGGGGTTAGGGGTTAGCAGTTAGGGGTTAGGGTTAGGGTTAGGTTTATGGGTAGGGTGAGGTTAGGGTTAGGCTTAGGTGTTAGGGTTAGGGTTAGCGTTACGGTTTAGGGTTAGGGGTAAGGTTAGTGTTAGGGTTAGGTGTCAGGGTTAGTGTTAGGGGTCAGGGTTAGGGTTAGGGGTTTGGGTTGGGGTTAGGGTTAGCGTTAGGGTTAGGGTTAGGGTTAGGGTTTAGGGTTAGAGTTAGCGTTAGGGTTAGGGTTAGGGTTAGGGTTAGGGTAAGAGTTAGGGTTAGGAGTTAGGGTTAAGTTTGGTGGTTAGGGTTAGGGGTTGAGTTAGGGTTAGGGTTTAGGGTAAGGGTTAGGGTTTAGGGTTAGGGTTAGTGTTTAGGGTTAGGGTTAGAGTTAGGGTTAGGGATAGGGTTAGGTTTAGGGTTAGGGTTAGGGTTAGAGTTAGGGTTAGGGTTCGGATTAGGGTTGGGTTTATGGTTAGGGTTAGGGTTAGGGGTTGGGGTTGTGTTTAGGGTTAGGGTTAGGTTTTAGGGTTAGTGTTAGGGTTAGGGTTAGGGTTAGGGTTAGGGTTAGGATTAGGGTTCGGGTTAGGGTTGGGTTTATGGTTAGTGTTAGGGATAGGGGTTGGGGTTGTGCTTAGGGTTAGTGTTAGGGTTTAGGGTTAGGTTTGGGGTTAGGGTTATTGTTAGGGTTAGGTTTAGAGTAAGAGTTAGGATTAGGTTAGGGTCAGGTTTAGCGGTTAGGTGTTAGGGGTTAGGATTAGGGGTAGGTTTAGGGGTAGGGTGAGGTTAGGGCTAGGGTTAGGGTTAGGTGTTAGGGTTAGGGATAGTGTGAGGATAAGGGTTATGTTTAGGGTTAGGGTTAGGTTTAGGGTTAGGGTAAGGGTAAGAGTTAGGGTTAGCCTTAGATTTAGGGGTTGGGATTGGGGTTAGCGTTACATTTAGGGTTAGGGTTAGGGTTAGGTTTAGGTATAGGGTTAGGTCTAGGGGTTAGGGTTTAGGGGTTAGGGTTAGGGTTAGGGTTAGGAGTAGGGTTAGGGTTAGTGGTTAGGGTTAGGGTGAGGTTAAGGGTTAGGTTTACGGTTAGAGTTAGGTTTAGGGTTAGGTTTCGGGTTAGTGTTACGGTTAGGATTAGGGTTAGGGTTAGGCGTAGGTTTAGGGGTTGGACTTCGGATGAGGGTTATCTTTAAGGTTAGGGTTAGGGTTAGGGTTAGGGTTAGGGTTAGTGTTAGGTTTAGGTTTAGGGTTTAGGTTTAGGGTCAGGGTTAGTGTTAGCGATAGGGTTAGGTGTTAGGTTTAGGGTGAGGGTAACGGTTAGGTTTATGGTTAGGGTTAGGGTTAGGGTTAGGGTTAGGGTTAGGGGTTAGGGCTAGGGTTAGGGTTAGGGTTAGGGTTAGGGTTAGGGTTAGGGTTACGGTGAGTGTTAGGGTTAGTGTTTAGTGTTACGTTTAGGGTTAGGATTAGGGTTAGGATTAGCGTTAGGCTTAGTGTTAGGTTAGGGTTGGGCTTAAGGTTGGGTTTAGGTTTAGGCTTAGGGGTTAGGGTTAGTGTTAGTCTTTTGGGTTAGGGTTAGGATTCGGGTTAGGGTTAGGTTTTAGGGTTAGGGTCCAGGTTAGGGTTAGGAGTTAGGGTTAGGTTAAGGGGATGTGTTTGCGGTTAGGGTTAGGGTTTAGGGTTAGGATTAGGGTTAGGGTTAGGGTTAGGGTTAGGGGTTGGGGTTGGGTTTAGGGTTATGGTTAGGGTTAGGGTTAGCGTTTGGCTTAGGCTTAGGCTTAGCGTTAGGCTTAGGGTTAGGGTTAGGGTTCGGGTTAGGGTTAGGGTTAGGGTTAGGGTTAGGGTTAGGGTTAGGGTTAGGGTTAAGGTTAGGTTGAGGGTTAAATTTAGGGTTAGAATCAGGGTTAGGGTTAGGGTTAGGGTTAGGGTAAGAGTTAGGGTTAGGAGTTAGGGTTAAGTTTGGGGGTTAGGGTTAGGGGTTGAGTTAGGGTTAGGGTTTAGGGTAAGGGTTAGTGTTTAGGGTTAGGGTTAGAGTTAGGGTTAGGGTTAGGTTTAGGGTTAGGGTTAGGGTTAGGGTTAGAGTTAGGGTTAGGTTTCGGATTAGGGTTGGGTTTATGGTTAGGGTTAGTGTTAGGGGTTGGGGTTGTGTTTAGGGTTAGGGTTAGGTTTTAGGGTTAGGGTTAGGGTTAGGGTTAGGGTTAGGGTTAGGGTTAGGGTTAGGGGTAGGGTTAGAGTTAGGATTAGGGTTCGGGTTAGGGTTGGGTTTATGGTTAGGGTTAGGGTTAGGGGTTGGGGTTGTGGTTCGGGTTAGTGTTAGGGTTTAGGGTTAGGTTTGGGGTTAGGGTTATTGTTAGGGTTAGGTTTAGAGTAAGATTTAGGATTAGGGTGT
>JAUMJL010000370.1:1967500-1982500 GCA_033558185.1 Dromococcyx pavoninus | reverse complement strand
GTTGAGGGTAAGGGTTAGATTTAGGGTTAGGTTTAGGGTTAGGTTTCGGTTTAGTGTTAGTGTTAGGGTTAGGGTTAGGGTTAGGGTTAGGGTTAGGGTTAGGGTTAGGGTTAGGCTTAGGTTAGGGTTAGGGTTACGGTTTAGGGTTAGGGGTAACGTTAGTGTCAGGGAAAGGTGTCAGGGTTAGTCTTAGGGATTAGAGTTATGGTTAGGGTTAGGGTTAGGGTTCAGGTTAGGGTAAGGTTTAGGTTTAGGGTTAGGGTCAGGGTTAGGGTTAGGGTTACGGTTAGGGTTCAGGTTAGGGTAAGGATTAGGTTTAGGGTTAGGGTCAGGGTTAGGGTTAGGGTTACGGTTAGGGTTCAGGTTAGGGTAAGGGTTAGGTTTAGGGTTAGGGTTAGGGTTAGGGTTACGGTTCGGGTTAGGGTTAGGGTTAGGTTTAGCGGTAGGGTGAGGTTAGGGTTAGGGTTAGGTGTTAGGGTTAGGGTTAGGGTTACGGTTTAGGGTTAGGGTTAGGGTTAGGAGTAACGTTAGGGTTAGGGTTAGGTGTCAGGGTTAGTCTTAGGGGTTAGAGTTAGGGTTAGGGTTAGGGTTAGGGTTAGGATTAGGGTTAGGGTTAGGGTTAGGGTTAGGTAAGGCTTAGGGTTGGGGTTAGGGTTTGGGTTAGGTTAGGGTTAGGCTTAGGTTAGGGTTAGGGTTAGGGTCAGATTAAGGAGTTAGGGGTTAGGGGTTAGGAGTTAGGGGTTAGGGTTAGGGTTAGGTTTATGGGTAGGGTGAGGTTAGGGTTAGGTGTTAGGCTTAGGGTTAGGGTTACGGTTTAGGGTTAGGGGTAAGGTTAGTGTTAGGGTTAGGTGTCAGGGTTAGTGTTAGGGGTCAGGGTTAGGGTTAGGGGTTTGGGTTGGGGTTAGGGTTAGCGTTAGGGTTAGGGTTAGGGTTAGGGTTTAGGGTTAGCGTTAGCATTAGGGTTAGGGTTAGGCTTAGGGTTAGGGTAAGAGTTAGGGTTAGGAGTTAGGGTTAAGTTTGGGGGTTAGGGTTAGGGGTTGAGTTAGGGTTAGGGTTTAGGGTAAGGGTTAGGGTTTAGGGTTAGGGTTAATGTTTAGGGTTAGGGTTAGAGTTAGTGTTAGGGTTAGGTTTAGGGTTAGGGTTAGGGTTAGAGTTAGGGTTAGGGTTCGGATTAGGGTTGGGTTTATGGTTAGGGTTAGGGTTAGGGGTTGGGGTTGTGTTTAGGGTTAGGGTTAGGTTTTAGGGTTAGTGTTAGGGTTAGGGTTAGGGTTAGAGTTAGGATTAGGGTTCGGGTTAGGGTTGGGTTTATGGTTAGGGTTAGGGATAGGGGTTGGGGTTGTGGTTAGGGTTAGGGTTAGTGTTAGGGTTTAGGGTTAGGTTTGGGGTTAGGGTTATTGTTAGGGTTAGGTTTAGAGTAAGAGTTAGGATTAGGGTTAGGGTCAGGTTTAGCGGTTAGGTGTTAGGGGTTAGGATTAGGGGTAGGTTTAGGGGTAGGGTGAGGTTAGGGCTAGGGTTAGGGTTAGGTGTTAGGGTTAGGGATACTGTGAGGATAAGGGTTATGTTTAGGGTTAGGGTTAGGTTTAGGGTTAGGGTGAGGGTAAGAGTTAGGGTTAGGGTTAGCCTTAGATTTAGGGGTTGGGTTTGGGGTTAGCGTTACATTTAGGGTTAGGGTTAGGTTTAGGTATAGGGTTAGGTCTAGGGGTTAGGGTTTAGGGGTTAGGGTTAGGGTTAGGAGTAGGGTTAGGGTTAGTGGTTAGGGTTAGGGTGAGGGTAAGTGTTAGGTTTATGGTTAGAGTTAGGTTTAGGGTTAGGTTTCGGATTAGTGTTACGGTTAGGATTAGGGTTAGGGTTAGGCGTAGGTTAGGGTTAGGGTTAGGGTTAGGGTTAGGGTTAGGGTTAGAGTTAGGTTTGGGGTTTAGGTTTAGGGTTAGGGTTAGGGTTAGCGATAGGGTTAGGTGTTAGTTTTAGGGTGAGGGTAACGGTTAGGTTTATGGTTAGGGTTAGGGTTAGGGTTAGGGTTAGGGTTAGGGTTAGGGTTAGGGGTTAGGGCTAGTGTTAGGGTTAGGGTTAGGGTTAGGGTTAGGGTTAGGCTTAGGGTTAGGGTTAGGTTTAGGGGTACGGTGAGTGTTAGGGTTAGTGTTTAGTGTTAAGTTTAGGGTTAGGATTAGGGTTAGGATTAGCGTTAGGCTTAGTGTTAGGTTAGGGTTGGGCTTAAGGTTGGGTTTAGGTTTAGGGTTAGGGTTAGAGTTAGTCTTTTGGGTTAGGGTTAGGGTTAGGATTCGGGTTAGGGTTAGGTTTTAGGGTTAGGGTCCAGGTTAGGGTTAGGAGTTAGGGTTAGGTTAAGGGGATATGGTTGCGGTTAGGGTTAGGGTTTAGGGTTAGGGTTAGGATTAGGGTTAGGGTTAGGGTTAGGGTTAGGGTTAGGGTTAGGGGTTGGGGTTGGGTTTAGGGTTATGGTTAGGGTTAGGGTTAGGGTTTGGCTTAGGCTTAGGCTTAGCGTTAGGCTTAGGGTTAGGGTTAGGGTTAGGGTTAGGATTAGGGTTAGGGTTAGGCTTAGGGTTAGGTTTAGGGTTAGGGTTAGGGTTAGGGTTAGGGTTAGGGTTAGGGTTAAGGTTAGGTTGAGGGTTAAATTTAGGGTTAGAATCAGGGTTAGGGTTAGGGTTAGGGTTAGGGTTAGGGTTAGGGTTAGGTGTTGGGGTTGGGTTTAGGGTTATGGTTAGGGTTAGGGTTAGGGTTTGGCTTAGGCTTAGGCTTAGGGTTAGTCTTAGGGTTAGGGTTAGGGTTAGGGTTAGGGTTAGGGTTAGGATTAGGGTTAGGGTTAGGTTTAGGGTAAGGGTTAAGGTTAGGGTTAGGGTTAGGGTTAGGGTTAGTGTTCGGGTTAGGGTTAGGATTAGGGTTAGCTTCAGGTTAAGGGATTAGCGGTTAGGAGTTAGGGGTTAGGGTTAGGGTTAGGTTTAGGATTAGGTTTAGGGTTAGGTTTAGGCTTAGGGTTAGGGGTTGGGGTTAGCGTTTAGGGTTATGGTTAGGGTTAGTGTTAGGATTAGGGTTTAGCCTTAGGGTTATGGTTAGGGTTGGGGTTACTGTTTAGTGTTAGGGTTAGTGTTAGGGTTAGATTTAGGGGTTAGGTTAAGGGTTAGGGTTAGGGTTAGGGTTAGTGTTAGTGTTAGGTTTAGGGTTAGTATTCGGGTTAGGGTTAGGTTTTAGTGTTAGGGTTAGGGTTAGGGTTAGGGTTAGGGTTAGGGTTAGGGTTAGGGTTAGGGTTAGGGTTAGGTTGAGGGTAAGGGTTCGATATAGGGTTAGGTTTAGGGTTAGGTTTCGGTTTAGTGTTAGTGTTAGGGTTAGGGTTAGGGTTAGGCTTAGGTTAGGGTTAGGGTTACGGTTTAGGGTTAGGGGTAACGTTAGTGTTAGGGAAAGGTGTCAGGGTTAGTCTTAGGGATTAGAGTTATGGTTAGGGTTAGGGTTAGGGTTCAGGTTAGGGTAAGGTTTAGGTTTAGGGTTAGGGTCAGGGTTAGGGTTAGGGTTACGGTTAGGGTTCAGGTTAGGGTAAGGATTAGGTTTAGGGTTAGGGTCAGGGTTAGGGTTAGGGTTACGGTTAGGGTTCAGGTTAGGGTAAGGGTTAGGTTTAGGGTTAGGGTCAGGGTTAGGGTTACGGTTCGGGTTAGGGTTAGGGTTAGGTTTAGCGGTAGGGTGAGGTTAGGGTTAGGGTTAGGTGTTAGGGTTAGGGTTAGGGTTACGGTTTAGGGTTAGGGTTAGGAGTAACGTTAGTGTTAGGGTTAGGTGTCAGGGTTAGTCTTAGGGGTTAGAGTTAGGGTTAGGGTTAGGGTTAGGGTTAGGATTAGGGTTAGGGTTAGGGTTAGGGTTAGGGTTAGGTAAGGCTTAGGGTTGGGGTTAGGGTTTGGGTTAGGTTAGGGTTAGGCTTAGGTTAGGGTTAGGGTTAGGGTCAGATTAAGGAGTTAGGGGTTAGGGGTTAGGAGTTAGGGGTTAGGGTTAGGGTTAGGTTTATGGGTAGGGTGAGGTTAGGGTTAGGGTTAGGTGTTAGGCTTAGGGTTAGGGTTACGGTTTAGGGTTAGGGGTAAGGTTAGTGTTAGGGTTAGGTGTCAGGGTTAGTGTTAGGGGTCAGGGTTAGGGTTAGGGGTTTGGTTTGGGGTTAGGGTTAGCGTTAGGGTTAGGGTTAGGGTTTAGGGTTAGCGTTAGCGTTAGGGTTAGGGTTAGGCTTAGGGTTAGGGTAAGAGTTAGGGTTAGGAGTTAGGGTTAAGTTTGGGGGTTAGGGTTAGTGGTTGAGTTAGGGTTAGGGTTTAGGGTAAGGGTTAGGGTTTAGGGT
Source organism: Dromococcyx pavoninus (assembly GCA_033558185.1). NCBI lineage: Eukaryota > Metazoa > Chordata > Aves > Cuculiformes > Neomorphidae > Dromococcyx > Dromococcyx pavoninus. The sequence goes on along the minus strand of JAUMJL010000370.1, from coordinate 1,978,179 downwards.
TAGGGTTAATGTTTAGGGTTAGGGTTAGAGTTAGGGTTAGGGTTAGGTTTAGGGTTAGGATTAGGGTTAGAGTTAGGGTTAGGGTTCGGATTAGGGTTGGGTTTATGGTTAGGGTTAGGGTTAGGGGTTGGGGTTGTGTTTAGGGTTAGGGTTAGGTTTTAGGGTTAGTGTTAGGGTTAGGGTTAGGGTTAGAGTTAGGATTAGGGTTCGGGTTAGGGTTGGGTTTATGGTTAGGGTTAGGGATAGGGGTTGGGGTTGTGGTTAGGGTTAGGGTTAGTGTTAGGGTTTAGGGTTAGGTTTGGGGTTAGGGTTATTGTTAGGGTTAGGTTTAGAGTAAGAGTTAGGATTAGGGTTAGGGTCAGGTTTAGCGGTTAGGTGTTAGGGGTTAGGATTAGGGGTAGGTTTAGGGGTAGGGTGAGGTTAGGGCTAGGGTTAGGGTTAGGTGTTAGGGTTAGGGATACTGTGAGGATAAGGGTTATGTTTAGGGTTAGGGTTAGGTTTAGGGTTAGGGTGAGGGTAAGAGTTAGGGTTAGGGTTAGCCTTAGATTTAGGGGTTGGGTTTGGGGTTAGCGTTACATTTAGGGTTAGGGTTAGGTTTAGGTATAGGGTTAGGTCTAGGGGTTAGGGTTTAGGGGTTAGGGTTAGGGTTAGGAGTAGGCTTAGGGTTAGTGGTTAGGGTTAGGGTGAGGGTAAGTGTTAGGTTTATGGTTAGAGTTAGGTTTAGGGTTAGGTTTCGGATTAGTGTTACGGTTAGGATTAGGGTTAGGGTTAGGGTTAGGGTTAGGGTTAGGGTTAGGGTTAGGTTTAGGGTTTAGGTTTAGGGTTAGGGTTAGGGTTAGCGATAGGGTTAGGTGTTAGTTTTAGGGTGAGGGTAACGGTTAGGTTTATGGTTAGGGTTAGGGTTAGGGTTAGGGTTAGGGTTAGGGTTAGGGTTAGGGGTTAGGGCTAGTGTTAGGGTTAGGGTTAGGGTTAGGGTTAGGCTTAGGGTTAGGGTTAGGGTTAGGGTTACGGTGAGTGTTAGGGTTAGTGTTTAGTGTTAAGTTTAGGGTTAGGATTAGGGTTAGGATTAGCGTTAGGCTTAGTGTTAGGTTAGGGTTGGGCTTAAGGTTGGGTTTAGGTTTAGGGTTAGGGTTAGGGTTAGTGTTAGTCTTTTGGGTTAGGGTTAGGGTTAGGATCCGGGTTAGGGTTAGGTTTTAGGGTTAGGGTCCAGGTTAGGGTTAGGAGTTAGGGTTAGGTTAAGGGGATATGGTTGCGGTTAGGGTTAGGGTTTAGGGTTAGGGTTAGGATTAGGGTTAGGGTTAGGGTTAGGGTTAGGGTTAGGGTTAGGGGTTGGGGTTGGGTTTAGGGTTATGGTTAGGGTTAGGGTTTGGCTTAGGCTTAGGCTTAGCGTTAGGCTGAGGGTTAGGGTTAGGGTTAGGGTTAGGATTAGGGTTAGGGTTAGGCTTAGGGTTAGGTTTAGGGTTAGGGTTAGGGTTAGGGTTAGTGTTAGGGTTAGGGTTAGGGTTAGGGTTAGGGTTAAGGTTAGGTTGAGGGTTAAATTTAGGGTTAGAATCAGGGTTAGGGTTAGGGTTAGGGTTAGGGTTAGGGTTAGGGTTAGGGTTAGGGGTTGGGGTTGGGTTTAGGGTTATGGTTAGGGTTAGGGTTAGGGTTTGGCTTAGGCTTAGGCTTAGGGTTAGTCTTAGGGTTAGGGTTAGGGTTAGGGTTAGGATTAGGGTTAGGGTTAGGTTTAGGGTAAGGGTTAAGGTTAGGGTTAGGGTTAGGGTTAGGGTTAGGGTTAGGTTTAGTGTTCGGGTTAGGGTTAGGATTAGGGTTAGCTTCAGGTTAAGGGATTAGCGGTTAGGAGTTAGGGGTTAGGGTTAGGGTTAGGTTTAGGGGTAGGGTGAGGTTAGAGTTAGGGTTAGGTGTTAGGGTTAGGGTTAGGATCAGAGTTAGGGTTAGGGTTAGGGTTGGGGGTAGGTTTAGGCTTAGGGTTAGGGTTAGGGTTAGGCTCAGGGTTAGGGTTAGGGTTAGGGTTAGGTTTAGGGTTAGGTTTAGGGTTAGGTTTAGGCTTAGGGTTAGGGGTTGGGGTTAGCGTTTAGGTTTATGGTTAGGGTTAGTGTTAGGATTAGGGTTTAGCCTTAGGGTTATGGTTAGGGTTGGGGTTAGTGTTTAGTGTTAGGGTTAGTGTTAGGATTAGGGGCTGAGTTAGGGTTAGGGTTTAGGGTAAGTGTTAGGTTTAGGTTTACGGTTAGGGTTAGTGTTAGGGTTAGATTTAGGGGTTAGGTTTAGGGTTAGGGTTAGGGTTAGGGTTAGGGTTAGTGTTAGTGTTAGGTTTAGGGTTAGTATTCGGGTTAGGGTTAGGTTTTAGTGTTAGGGTTAGGGTTAGGGTTAGGGTTAGGGTTAAGGTTAGGTTGAGGGTTAAGTTTAGAGTTAGGGTTAGGGTTAGGGTTAGGGTTAGGGTTAGGGTTAGGGTTAGGGTTAGGGTTAGGGTTAGGGTTAAGGTTAGGTTGAGGGTTAAGTTTAGAGTTAGGGTCAGGGTTAGGGTTAGGGTTAGGGTTAGGGTTAGGGTTAGGGTTAGGGTTCAGGTTAGGGTAAGGCTTAGGTTTAGGGTTAGGGTCAGGGTTAGGGTTAGGGTTACGGTTAGGGTTCAGGTTAGGGTAAGGGTTAGGTTTAGGGTTAGGGTCAGGGTTAGGGTTACGGTTCGGGTTAGGGTTAGGGTTAGGTTTAGCGGTAGGGTGAGGTTAGGGTTAGGGTTAGGTGTTAGGGTTAGGGTTAGGGTTACGGTTTAGGGTTAGGGTTAGGAGTAACGTTAGTGTTAGGGTTAGGTGTCAGGGTTAGTATTAGGGGTTAGAGTTAGGGTTAGGGTTAGCGTTAGGATTAGTGTTAGGGTTAGGGTTAGGGTTAGGGTTAGGGTTAGGTAAGGCTTAGGGTTGGGGTTAGGGTTTGGGTTAGGTTAGGGTTAGGCTTAGGTTAGGGTTAGGGTTAGGGTCAGATTAAGGAGTTAGGGGTTAGGGGTTAGGAGTTAGGGGTTAGGGTTAGGGTTAGGTTTATGGGTAGGGTGAGGTTAGGGTTAGGGTTAGGGTTAGGGTTAGGGGTTAGGGCTAGTGTTAGGGTTAGGGTTAGGGTTAGGGTTAGGGTTAGGGTTAGGCTTAGGGTTAGGGTTAGGGTTACGGTGAGTGTTAGGGTTAGTGTTTAGTGTTAAGTTTAGGGTTAGGATTAGGGTTAGGATTAGCGTTAGGCTTAGTGTTAGGTTAGGGTTGGGCTTAAGGTTGGGTTTAGGTTTAGGGTTAGGGGTTAGGGTTAGTGTTAGTCTTTTGGGTTAGGGTTAGGGTTAGGATTCGGGTTAGGGTTAGGTTTTAGGGTTAGGGTCCAGGTTAGGGTTAGGAGTTAGGGTTAGGTTAAGGGGATGTGGTTGCGGTTAGGGTTAGGGTTTAGGGTTAGGGTTAGGGTTAGGGTTAGGCTTAGGCTTAGTTTTAGGCTTAGGGTTAGGTTAGGCTTAGGGTTGGGGTTACGGTTTGGGTTAGGATAAGGGTTAGCGTTAGGGTTAGGGTTAGGGTTGAGGCTAGGGTTTAGCGTTAGGGTTATGGTTAGGGTTGGGGTTAGTGTTTTGGGTTAAGGTTAGTGTTAGGATTAGGGGTTGAGTTAGGGTTAGGGTTTAGGGTAAGTGTTAGGTTTAGGTTTAGAGTTAGGGTTAGGGTTAGGGTTAGGGTTAGATTTTAGAGTTTAGTGTTAGGGTTAGGAGTTGAGTTAGGGTTAGGGTTAGGGTTAGGGTTGGTGTTAGGGTTAGGGTTAGGTTTAGGCTTAGGGTTAGGGGTAGGGTGAGGTTAGGGTTAGGGTTAGGTTGAGGGTACGGGTTAGATTTAGGGTTAGGTTTACGGTTAGGTTTCGGTTTAGTGTTAGTGTTAGGCTTAGGGTTAGGGTTAGGGTTAGGGGTTGGGGTTGGGTTTAGGGTTATGGTTAGGGTTAGGGTTTGGCTTAGGCTTAGGCTTAGGGTTAGTCTTAGGGTTAGGGTTAGGGTTACGGTTAGGATTAGGGTTAGGGTTAGGGCAAGGGTTAAGGTTAGGGTTAGGGTTAGGGTTAGGGTTAGGGTTAGGGTTCTGGTTAGGGTTAGGATTAGGGTTAGGGTCAGATTAAGGGATTAGGGGTTAGGAGTTAGGGGTTAGGGTTAGGGTTAGGTTTAGGGGTAGGGTGAGGTTAGGGTTAGGGTTAGGGTTGGGGGTAGGTTTTTGGCTTAGGGTTAGGGTTAGGGTTAGGGTTAGGGTTAGGGTTAGGGTTAGGGTTAGGCTTAGGTTTAGGGTTAGGCTTAGGGTTAGGGTTAGGGTTAGGGTTAGGGTTAGGGTTAGGGTTAGGTTGAGGGTAAGGGTTAGATTTAGGGTTAGGTTTAGGGTTAGGTTTCGTTTTAGTGTTAGTGTTAGGGTTAGGGTTAGGGTTAGGGTTAGGGATAGGGGTTGGGGTTGGGTTTAGGGTTATGGTTAGGGTTAGGGTTAGGGTTTGGCTTAGGCTTAGGCTTAGGGTTAGTCTTAGGGTTAGGGTTAGGGTTAGGGTTAGGGTTAGGGTTAGGGTTAGGGTTAGGGTTAGGGTTAGGATTAGGGTTAGGGTTAGGTTTAGGGTAAGGGTTAAGGTTAGGGTTAGGGTTAGGGTTAGGGTTAGGGTTAGGGTTAGGGTTAGGGTTAGGGTTAGGGTTAGGGTTAGGGTTAGGTTTAGTGTTAGGGTTAGGGTTAGGATTAGGGTTAGCTTCAGGTTAAGGGATTAGCGGTTAGGAGTTAAGGGTTAGGGTTAGGGTTAGGTTTTTGGGGTAGGGTGAGGTTAGAGTTAGGGTTAGGTGTTAGGGTTAGGGTTAGGATCAGAGTTAGGGTTAGGGTTAGGGTTGGGGGTAGGTTTAGGCTTAGGGTTAGGGTTAGGGTTAGGCTTAGGGTTAGGGTTAGGGTTAGGTTTAGGATTAGGTTTAGGGTTAGGTTTAGGCTTAGAGTTAGGGGTTGGGGTTAGCGTTTAGGGTTATGGTTAGGGTTAGTGTTAGGATTAGGGTTTAGCCTTAGGGTTATGGTTAGGGTTGGGTTAGTGTTTAGTGTTAGGGTTAGTGTTAGGATTAGGGGCTGAGTTAGGGTTAGGGTTTAGGGTAAGTGTTAGGTTTAGGTTTACGGTTAGGGTTAGTGTTAGGGTTAGATTTAGGGGTTAGGTTTAGGATTAGGGTTAGGTTTAGGGTCAGGTTTAGGGGTTAGGGTTAGTGTTAGTGTTAGGTTTAGGGTTAGTATTCGGGTTAGGGTTAGGTTTTAGTGTTAGGGTTAGGGTTAGGGTTAGGGTTAGGGTTAGGGTTAAGGTTAGGTTGAGGGTTAAGTTTAGAGTTAGGGTCAGGGTTAGGGTTAGGGTTAGGGTTAGGGTTAGGGTTAGGGTTAGGGTTAGGGTTAGGGTTAGGGTTAAGGTTAGGTTGAGGGTTAAGTTTAGAGTTAGGGTCAGGGTTATGGTTAGGGTTAGGGTTAGGGTTAGGGTTAGGGTTAGGGTTAGGGTTAGGGTTAGGGTTAGGTTTAGGGTTAGGGTTAGGCTTAGGGTTAGCGTTTAGGGTTATGGTTAGGGTTAGTGTTAGGATTAGGGTTTAGCGTTAGGGTTATGGTTAGGGTTGGGGTTAGTGTTTAGTGTTAGGATTAGGGGCTGAGTTAGGGTTAGGTTTTAGGGTAAGTGTTAGGTTTAGGTTTACGGTTAGGGTTAGTGTTAGGGTTAGATTTAGGGGTTAGGTTTAGGGTTAGGGTTAGGTTTAGGGTCAGGTTTAGGGGTTAGGCTTAGTGTTAGTGTTAGGTTTAGGGTTAGTATTCGGGTTAGGGTTAGGTTTTAGGGTTAGGGTTAGGGTTAGGGTTAGGGTTAGGGTGAGGGTTAAGTTTAGAGTTAGGGTCAGGGTTAGGGTTAGGGTTAGGGTTAGGGTTAGGGTTAGGGTTAGGGTTAGGGTTAGGTTTAGGCTTAGGCTTAGGTTTAGGGTTAGGGTTAGGCTTAGGGTTAGGTTAGGCTTAGGGCTGGGGTTAAGGTTAGGGTTAGGGTTAGGTTTAGGGGTTAGGGTTGGGGTTATATTTAGGTTTAGGGTTAGGGTTAGGGTTAGATTTTAGGGTTAGGGTTAGGGTTAGGGTTAGGGTTAGGGTTAGGGTTAGGGTTAGGGTTAGGTTGAGGGTAAGGGTTAGATTTATGGTTAGGTTTAGGGTTAGGTTTCGGTTTAGTGTTAGTGTTAGGGTTAGGGTTAGGGTTAGGGTTAGGGGTTGGGGTTGGGTTTAGGGTTATGGTTAGGGATAGGTTTAGGGTTAGGGTTAGGGTTAGGGTTAGGGTTAGGGTTAGGGTTAGGGGTTAGGGTTAGGGTTAGGGTTAGGATTAGGGTTAGGGTTAGGGTTAGGGTTAGGGTTAGGGTTAGGGTTAGGGTTAGCATGGGGTTAGGGTAAGGGTTAAGGTTAGGGTTAGCGTTAGGGTTAGGATTAGGGTTAGGGTTAGGGTTAGGTGTAGGGTGAGGTTAGGGATAGGGTTAGGTGTTAGGGCTAGGGTTAGGGTTACGGTTTAGTGTTAGGGGTAAGGTTAGTGTTAGGGTTAGGTGTCAGGGTTAGTGTTAGGGTTCAGGGTTAGGGTTACGGTTAGCGTTTGGGTTAGGGTTAGGGCGAGGGTAAGATTTAGGGATAGGGGCTAGGGTTAAGTTTGGGGGTTAGGGTTAGGGGTTGAGTTAGGGTTAGGGTTTAGGGTAAGGGTTAGGGTTTAGGGTTAGTGTTAGTGTTTAGGGTTAGGGTTAGAGTTAGGGTTAGGGTTAGGGTTAGGGTGAGGGTTAAGGTTAGGTTGAGGGTTAAGTTTAGAGTTAGGGTCAGGGTTAGGGTTAGGGTTAGGGTTAGGCTTAGGCTTAGGCTTAGGCTTAGGTTTAGAGTTAGGGTTAGGCTTAGGGTTAGGTTAGGCTTAGGGTTGGGGTTAGGGTTAGTGTTAGGGTTAGGTTTAGGGGTTAGGGTTGGGGTTATGTTTAGGTTTAGGGTTAGGGTTAGATTTTAGTGTTAAGGTTAGGGTTAGGGTTACGGTTAGGGTTAGAGTTAGGTTGAGGGTAAGGGTTAGATTTAGGGTTAGATTTAGGGTTAGGTTTCGGTTTAGTGCTAGTTTTAGGGTTAGGGTTAGGGTTAGGGTTAGGGTTAGGGGTTGGGGTTGGGTTTAGGGTTATGGTTAGGGTTAGGGGTTGGGGTTGGGGTTAGGGTTAGGCTTAGGGTTAGGTTTAGGGGTTAGGGTTGGGGTTATGTTTAGGTATAGGGTTAGGATTAGGGTTAGATTTTAGGGTTAGGGTTAGGGTTAGGGTTAGGGTTAGGGTTAGGGGTTGGGGTTGGGTTTAGGGTTATGGTTAGGGTTAGGGTTAGGGTTTGGCTTAGGCTTAGGCTTAGGGTTAGTCTTAGGGTTAGGGTTAGGGTTAGGATTAGGGTTAAGGTTAGGTTGAGGGTTAAGTTTAGAGTTAGGGTCAGGGTTAGGGTTAGGGTTAGGGTTAGGGGTTGGGGTTGGGTTTAGGGTTATGGTTAGGGATAGGTTTAGGGTTAGGGTTAGGGTTAGGGTTAGGGTTAGGGTTAGGGTTAGGGTTTGGCTTAGGCTTAGGCTTAGGGTTAGTCTTAGGGTTAGGGTTAGGGTCAGGGTCAGGCTTAGGGTTAGGGTTAGGGTTAGGGTTAGGGTTAGGGTTAGGGTTAGGGTTAGGGTTAGGGTTAGCGTTAGGTTTAGGGTAAGGGTAAAGGTTAGGGTTAGCGTTAGGGTTAGGGTTAGGGTTAGGGTTAGGATTAGGATTAGGATTAGGGTTAGGGAAAGGTTAAGGCATTAGCGGTTAGGAGTTAGGGGTTAGGGTTAGGGTTAGGTTTAGGGGTAGGGTGAGGTTAGGGTTAGGGTTAGGGTTAGGGTTAGGGTTAGGCTTAGTTTTAGGGGTTGGGATTGGGTTTAGGGTTATGGTTTTGGTAAGGGTTAGGGCTTAGCGTTTGGGTTAGTGTTAGGGGTTAGGGTTAGGGTTAGGTTTAGGGGTAGGGTGAGGTTAGTGTTAGGGTTAGGTGTCAGGGTTAGTGTTAGGGTTCAGGGTTAGGGTTAGGGTTAGCGTTAGGGTTAGCGTTAGGGTGAGGGTAAGAGTTTGGGTTAGGGGTTAGGGTTAAGTTTGGGGGTTAGGGTTAGGGGTTGAGTTAGGGTTAGGGTTTAGGGAAAGGGTTAGGGTTTAGGGTTAGTGTTAGTGTTTAGGGTTAGGGTTAGAGTCAGGGTTAGGGTTAGGGTTAGGGTTAGGGTTAGGGTTAAGGTTAGGTTGAGGGTTAAGTTTAGAGTTAGGGTCAGGGTTAGGGTTAGGGTTAGGGTTAGGGTTAGGGTTAGGGTTAGGGTTAGGGTTAGGGTTAGAGTTAGGGTTAGGGTTAAGGTTAGGTTGAGGGTTAAGTTTAGAGTTAGGGTCAGGGTTAGGGTTAGGGTTAGGGTTAGGGTTAGGGTTAGGCTTAGGCTTAGGTTTAGGTATAGGGTTAGGCTTAGGGTTAGGTTAGGCTTAGGGTTGGGGTTAGGGTTAGGGTTAGGGTTAGGTTTAGGGGTTAGGGTTGGGGTTATGTTTAGGTTTAGGGTTAGGGTTAGATTTTAGTGTTAGGGTTAGAGTTAGGGTTAGAGTTAGGTTGAGGGTAAGGGTTAGATTTAGGGTTAGGTTTAGGGTTAGGTTTCGGTTTAGTGTTAGTTTTAGGGTTAGGGTTAGGGTTAGGGTTAGGGGTTGGGGTTGGGTTTAGGGTTATGGTTAGGGTTAGGGTTAGGGTTAGGGTTTGGCTTAGGCTTAGGCTTAGGGTTAGTCTTAGGGTTAGGGTTAGGGTTAGGGTTAGGGTTAGGATTAGGGTTAGGGTTAGGGTAAGGGTTAAGGTTAGGGTTAGGGTTAGGGTTAGGGTTAGGGTTAGGGTTAGGGTTAGGGTTAGGGTTCGGTTAGGGTTAGGGTTAGGGTCAGGTTAAGGGATTAGCGGTTAGGAGTTAGGGGTTAGGGTTAGGTTTAGGGGTAGGGGGAGGTTAGGGTTAGGGTTAGGTGTTAGGGTTAGGGTTAGGGTTAGGGTTAGGGTTAGGGTTAGGGTTTAGGGTTAGGGTTAGGATTAGGGTTAGGGTTAGGGTTAGGGTTAGGGTTAGGGTTAGGGGTTGGGGTTGGGTTTAGGGTTATGGTTAGGGTTAGGGTTAGGGTTTGGATTAGGCTTAGGCTTAGCGTTAGGCTTAGGGTTAGGGTTAGGGTTAGGATTAGGGTTAGGGTTAGGCTTAGGGTTAGGTTTAGGGTTAGGGTTAGGGTTAGGGTTAGGGTTAGGGTTAAGGTTAGGTTGAGGGTTAAATTTAGGGTTAGAATCAGGGTTAGGGTTAGGGTTAGGGTTAGGGTTAGGGTTAGGGTTAGGGTTAGGGTTAGGGTTAGGCTTAGGCTTAGTTTTAGGCTTAGGGTTAGGTTAGGCTTAGGGTTGTAGTTACGGTTTGGGTTAGGATTAGGGTTAGCGTTAGGGTTAGGGTTAGGGTTAAGGCTAAGGTTTAGCGTTAGGGTTATGGTTAGGGTTGGGGTTAGTGTTTAGGGTTAAGGTTAGTGTTAGGATTAGGGGTTGAGTCAGGGTTAGGGTTTAGGGTAAGTGTTAGGTTTAGGTTTAGAGTTAGGGTTAGGGTTAGGGTTAGGGTTAGATTTTAGGGTTTAGTGTTAGGGTTAGGAGTTGAGTTAGGGTTAGGGTTAGGGTTAGGTTTAGGCTTAGGGTTAGGGGTAGGGTGAGGTTAGGGTTAGGGTTAGGTTGAGGGTAAGGGTTAGATTTAGGGTTAGGTTTACGGTTAGGTTTCGGTTTAGTGTTAGTGTTAGTATTAGGCTTAGGGTTAGGGTTAGGGGTTGGGGTTGGGTTTAGGGTTATGGTTAGGGTTAGGGTTTGGCTTAGGCTTAGGCTTAGGGTTAGTCTTAGGGTTAGGGTTAGGGTTACGGTTAGGATTAGGGTTAGGGTTAGGGCAAGGGTTAAGGTTAGGGTTACGGTTAGGGTTAGGGTTCTGGTTAGGGTTAGGATTAGGGTTAGGGTCAGATTAAGGGATTAGGGGTTAGGAGTTAGGGGTTAGGGTTAGGGTTAGGTTTAGGGGTAGGGTGAGGTTAGGGTTAGGGTTAGGGTTGGGGGTAGGTTTTTGGCTTAGGGTTCGGGTTAGGGTTAGGGTTAGGGTTAGGGTTAGGCTTAGGTTTAGGGTTAGGCTTAGGGTTAGGGTTAGGGTTAGGTTTAGGGTTAGCGTTAGGGTTAGGGTTAGGTTGAGGGTAAGTGTTAGATTTAGGGTTAGGTTTAGGGTTAGGTTTCAGTTTAGTGTTAGTGTTAGGGTTAGGGTTAGGGGTTGGGGTTGGGTTTAGGGTTATGGTTAGGGTTAGGGTTAGGGTTTGGGTTAGGGTTAGGGTTAGGTAAGGCTTAGGGTTGGGGTTAGGGTTTGGGTTAGGTTAGGGTTAGGCTTAGGTTAGGGTTAGGGTTAGGGTCAGATTAAGGAGTTAGGGGTTAGGGGTTAGGAGTTAGGGGTTAGGGTTAGGGTTAGGTTTATGGGTAGGGTGAGGTTAGGGTTAGGGTTAGGTGTTAGGCTTAGGGTTAGGGTTACGGTTTAGGGTTAGGGGTAAGGTTAGTGTTAGGGTTAGGTGTCAGGGTTAGTGTTAGGGGTCAGGGTTAGGGTTAGGGGTTTGGGTTGGGGTTAGGGTTAGCGTTAGGGTTAGGGTTAGGGTTAGGGTTTAGGGTTAGCGTTAGCGT
>JAUMJL010000370.1:1960000-1962500 GCA_033558185.1 Dromococcyx pavoninus | reverse complement strand
GCGTTGGGGTTAGGGTTAGGGTTAGGGTAGGGTTAGGCTTAGGTTTAGGGGTTGGGATTGGGTTTAGGGTTATGGTTTTGGTAAGGGTTAGGGCTTAGCGTTTGGGTTAGTGTTAGGGGTTAGGGTTAGGGTTAGGTTTAGGGGTAGGGTGAGGTTAGGGTTAGGTGTTAGGGCTAGGGTTAGGGTTACGGTTTAGGGTTAGGGGTAAGGTTAGTGTTAGGGTTCAGGGTTAGGGTTAGCGTTAGCGTTAGGGTTAGGGTTAGGGTGAGGGTAAGAGTTAGGGTTAGGGGTAAGGGTTAAGTTTGGGGGTTAGGGTTAGGGGTTGAGTTAGGGTTAGGGTTTAGGGTAAGGGTTAGTGTTTAGGGTTAGTGTTAGTGTTAGTGTTTAGGGTTAGGATTAGAGTTAGGGTTAGGGTTAGGGTTAGGGTTAGGGTTAGGGTTAAGGTTAGGTTGAGGGTTAAGTTTAGAGTTAGGGTCAGGGTCAGGGTTAGGGTTAGGGTTAGGGTTAGGGTTAGGGTTAGGGTTAGGGTTAGGGTTAGGGTTAGGGTTAGCGTTAGAGTTAGGGTTAGGGTTAAGGTTAGGTTGAGGGTTCAATTTAGAGTTAGGGTCAGGGTTAGGGTTAGGGTTAGGGTTAGGGTTAGGGTTAGGGTTAGGGTTAGGGTTAGGGTTAGGCTTAGGCTTAGGCTTAGGCTTAGGTTTAGGGTTAGGGTTAGGCTTAGGGTTAGGTTAGGCTTAGGGTTGGGGTTAGGGTTAGGGTTAGGGTTAGGGTTAGGGTTAGGGTTAGGGTTAGGGTTAGGGTTACGGTTAGGGTTAGGGTTACGGTTAGGTTTAGGTTAGGCTTAGGGTTGGGGTTACGGTTTGGGTTAGGTTTAGGGTTAGCGTTAGGGTTAGGGTTAGGCTTAGGTTAGGGTTAGGGTTAGGGTCAGGTTAAGGTGTTAGGGTTAGGGTTAGGGTTAGGGTTAGGGTTGCGGTTCGGGTCAGGGTTAGGGTTACGGTTCGGGTTATGTTTAGGGTTAGGCTTAGGGTTACGCTTAGGCTTAGTGTTAGGCTTACCTTTAGGGGTTTGGGGTTGGGTTTAGGGTTATGGTTAGGGTTAGGTTTTAGCGTTAGGGTTATGGTTACGGTTGGGGTTTGGTTTAGGGTTTAGGGTTAGGGTTAGGGTTAGGGTTAGGGTTAGGGTTAGGGTTGGGTTAGGGTTAGGGTTTAGGGTTAGGGTTAGGGGTTAGGGTTAGGGTTAGGGTTAGGGTTAGGGTTAGGGTTAGGGTTAGGGTTAGGTTGAGCGTTTAGTTTAGAGTTAGGGTTAGGGTTAGAGTTAGGGTTAGGATTAGGGTTAGGGTCAGGTTAAGGGATTAGGGATTAGGAGTTAGGGGTTAGGGTTAGGTTTAGGGGTAGGGTGAGGTTAGGGTTAGGGTTAGGTGTTAGGGGTAGGTGTTAGGGTTAGGGTCATAGTTAGGTTTAGGCTTAGGGTTAGGGTTACGGTTAGGCTTAGGGTTAGGGTTAGGTTTAGGATTAGGTTTAGGGTGAGGGTTAGATTTAGGCTTAGGGTTAGGGGTTGGGGCTAGCGTTTAGGGTTATGGTTAGGGTTAGGGTTCGGGGTTAGGGTTAGTGTTAGTGGTCAGGGTTAGTGTTAGGATTAGGGTCAGGTTTAGAGGTTAGGGGTAGGTTTAGGGTTATGGTTATGATTAGGGTTAGAGTTACGGTTATGGTTAGGGTTAGCGGTAAGGTTTAGGGTTAGGGTTAGGGTTAGGGTTAGGGTTAGGTTTAGGGTTAGGGTTAGGGTTAGGGTTAGGTTTGGGGTTAGGATTAGGTTTAGGGTAAGAGTTAGGGTTAGGGGTTAGGGTTAAGGTTGGGGGTTAGTGTTAGGGTTAGGCGTTGAGTTAGGGTTAGGGTTTAGGGTAATGGTTAGGGTTCGGTTTAGAGTTAGGGTTAGGTGTCAGGGTTAGTGTTTGCTGTCACGGTTAGTGTTAGGGTTAGGGTCAGGTTTAGGGGTTAGGGGTAGGTTTAGGGTTATGGTTATGGTTATGGTTAGGGCTAGGATTAGGGTTAGGGTTAGGTGTTAGGGTTAGTGTTAGGGGTCAGGGTTAGTGTTAGGGATAGGGTCATATTTAGGGGTTAGAGGTAGGGTTAGGGTTAGGGTGAGGGTTAGGGTTCAGGTTAGGGTAAGGGTTAGGGTTAGGGTTAGGGTTAGGGTTAGGGTTAGGGTTAGGGTTAGGGTTACGTGTTAGGGTTAGGGTGAGGGTAAGGGTTAGGTTTAGGGTTATGGTTAGGTTTAGGGTTAGGTTTCGGATAAGTATTAGGGTTAGGGTTAGTGTTGGGTTTAGGGGTAGTGTTAGGGTAAGGGTTAGGGTTAGGGTTAGGTTTAGGGTAAGGCCTAGGTTTAGGGGTTGCGGTTGGGTTTAGGGTTATGGTTAGAGTTACGATTAGGGTTTAAGGTTAGGGTTAGTGTTAGGATTTAGCGTTGTGGTTAGGGTAAGGGTTAGGGTTAGGGTTAGGGTTAGGGT
>JAUMJL010000370.1:1945000-1955000 GCA_033558185.1 Dromococcyx pavoninus | reverse complement strand
TTAGGGTTAGGGATTGGTGTTGGGGTTAGGGTTTAGGTTTAGGTTTAGGGTTAGGGTTAGGGTTAGGGATAGGGTTAGAGTTAGGGTTAGGGTTAAGTTTAGGGTTAGGGTTTAGGGGCTAGGGTTAGGGTTAGGGTTAGGGGTTGGGGTTGGTGTTAGGGTTAGGGTTGGGGTTAGGGTTGGGGTTAGGGTTTGGCTTAGGCTTAGGCTTAGGGTTAGGGTTAGGGTTAGGGTTAGGTTGTAGGGGTAGGGTGAGGTTAGGGTTAGGGTTAGGTGTTAGGACCAGGGTTAGGGTTACGGTTTAGGGTTAGGGGTGAGGTTAGTGTTAGGGTTAGGTGTCAGGGTTATTGTTAGGGGTCAGGGTTAGGGTTAGGGTTAGGGTTAGGGTTAGGGTTAGTGGTTGGGGTTGGGGTTAGGGTTAGGGTTAGGGTTAGGGTTTAGGGTTAGAGTTAGCGTTAGGGTTAGGATTAGGGTTAGGGTGAGGGTTTGAGTTAGGGTTAGGATTTAGGGTTAGGGTTAGTGTTTAGAGTTAGGGTTAGAGTTAGGGTTAGGGTTAGGGTTAGGGGTTGGGGTTGTGGTTAGGGTTAGGGTTAGGGTTTAGGGTTAGGGTTGGGGTTAGGGTTAGTGTTAGGGTTAGGTTTAGAGTAAGAGTTAGGGTTAGGGTTAGGGTTAGGGTTAGGGTTAGGGTTAGGGTTAGGGTTAGAGTTAGGGTTAGGGTTCGTGTTAGGGTTGGGTTTATGGTTAGGGTTAGGGTTAGGGGTTGGGGTTGTGGTTAGGGTTAGGGTTAGGGTTTAGGATTAGGGTTGGTATTAGGGTTATTGTTAGGGTTAGGTTTAGAGTAAGAGTTAGGATTAGGGTTAGGTTTAGGGTTAGGGTTAGGGATAGTGTGAGGATAAGGGTTAGGTTTAGGGTTGGGGTTAGGGTTAGGGTTAGGGTTAGGGTTATGGTTGGGTTTAGGGGTAGGGTTAGGGTTAGGGTTAGGGTTAGGGTTAGGGTTAGGGTTAGGCCTAGGTTTAGGGGTTGGGTTAGGGTTAGGGTTAATGTTAGGGTTAGGGTTAGGGTTAGGGGTTGGGTAACGCCTAGGTTTAGGGGTTGGGGTTGGGTTTAGGGTTATGGTTAGAGTTACGGTTAGGGTTTAGGGTTAGGGTTAGTGTTAGGATTTAGCGTTGGGGTTAGGGTTAGGGTTAGGGTTAGGGTTAGGGTTAGGGTTCGGGTTAGTTTTCGGGCAAGGGTTAGGTTTAGGGTTAGGGTTAGGGTTGGGTTTAGGGTTAGGGTTAGGGTTAGGGTTAGGGTTAGGGTTAGGGTTTAGGGTTAGGGGTTGGTGTTGGGGTTAGGGTTTAGGTTTAGGGTTAGGGTTAGGGTTAGGGTTAGGGTTAGGGTTAGGGTTAGGGTCAGGATTAGGTTTAGGGTTAGGGTTAGGTTTAGGGTTTAGGGTTAGGGGTTGGTGTTTGGGTTAGGGTTTAGGTTTAGGTTTAGGGTTAGGGTTAGGGTTCGGGTTAGGGTTAGGGATAGTGTTAGAGTTAGGGTTAGGGTTAAGTTTAGGGTTAGGGTTTAGGGGCTAGGGTTAGGGTTAGGGATAGGGGTTGGGGTTGGTGTTAGGGTTAGGGTTGGGGTTAGGATTGGGGTTAGGGTTTGGCTTAGGCTTAGGCTTAGGGTTAGGGTTAGGGTTAGGGTTAGGGGTTGGGGTTAGCGTTTAGGGTTATGGTTAGGGTTAGTGTTAGGGTTAGGGTTTAGCGTTAGGGTTATGGTTAGGGTTGGGGTTAGTGTTTAGGGTAAGGGTTAGTGTTAGGATTAGGGTTAGGGTTAGGGTTAGGGTTAGGGGTTGAGTTAGGGTTAGGGTTAGGGTTAGGGTTAGGGTCAGGTTAAGTGGTTAGGGGTTAGGAGTTAGGGGTTAGGGTTAGGGTTAGGTTTAGGGGTAGGGTGAGGTTAGGGTTAGGGTTAGGTGTTAGGACTAGGGTTAGGGTTACGGTTTAGGGTTAGGGGTGAGGTTAGTGTTAGGGTTAGGTGTCAGGGTTATTGTTAGGGGTCAGGGTTAGGGTTAGGATTAGGGTTAGGGGTTGGGGTTAGGGTTAGGGTTAGGGTTAGGGTTTAGGGTTAGAGTTAGCGTTAGGGTTAGGATTAGGGTTAGGGTGAGGGTTTGAGTTAGGGTTAGGGTTTAGGGTTAGGGTTAGTGTTTAGGGTTAGGGTTAGAGTTAGGGTTAGGGTTAGGGTTAGGGTTAGGGTTAGGGTTAGGGTTAGGGTTAGGGTTAGGTTTGGGGTTAGGGATAGGGTTAGAGTTAGGGTTAGGGTTAAGTTTAGGGTTAGGGTTTAGGGGCTAGGGTTAGGGTTAGGGGTTGGTGTTGGGGTTAGGGTTTAGGTTTAGGTTTAGGGTTAGGGTTAGTTTTAGGGCAAGGGTTAGGTTTAGGGTTAGGGTTAGGGCTGGGTTTAGGGTTACGGCTTAGGGTTAGGGTTAGGGTTAGGGTTAGGGGTTGGGGTTGGTGTTAGGGTTAGGGTTGGGGTTAGGGTTGGGGTTAGGGTTTGGCGTAGGCTTAGGCTTAGGGTTAGGGTTAGGGTTAGGGTTAGGGGTTGGGGTTAGGGTTTAGCGTTAGGGTTATGGTTAGGGTTGGGGTTAGTGTTTAGGGTTAGGGTTAGTGTTAGGATTAGGGTATGGGTTAGGGTTAGGGTTAGGGGTTGAGTTAGGGTTAGGGTTAGGGTTGGGTTTAGGGGTAGTGTTAGGGTAAGGGTTAGGGTTAGGGTTAGGGGTTAGGGTTAGGGATAGGGTTAGGGTTAGGGTTAGGGTTAGGGTTAGTGTTAGGGTTAGGGTTGGGGTTAGGGATAGGGTTAGAGTTAGGGTTAGGGTTAAGTTTATGGTTAGGGTTTAGGGGGTAGGGTTAGGGTTAGGGTTAGGGTTAGGGTTAGGGTTAGGGTTAGGGTTAGGGTTAGGGTTAGGGGTTGGGGTTGGTGTTAGGGTTAGGGTTGGGGTTAGGGTTGGGGTTAGGGTTTGGCGTAGGCTTAGGCTTAGGGTTAGGGTTAGGGTTAGGGTTAGGGTTAGGGTTAGGGTTAGGGATAGTTTTAGGGCAAGGGTTAGGTTTAGGGTTAGGGTTAGGGTTGGGTTTAGGGTTACGGCTTAGGTTTAGGGTTAGGATTAGGGTTAGATTTAGGGTTAGGGTTAGGGTTGGGATTAGGGTTTAGCATTATGGTTAGGCTTACCTTTAGGGTTTAGGGTTAGGGATTAGGGTTAGGTTTAGTTTTAGGGATAGGGTGAGGTTCAGCGTTAGGGTTAGGGTTAGAGTTAAGGTTGGGTTTAGGGTAAGGGTTAGGGTTAGGGTTAGGGTTAGGGTTAGGGTTAGGGTTAGGGTTAGGGTTAGGATTAGGGTTAGGGTTAGGGTTAGGGTTAGGGTTTAGGGTTAGGGGTTGGTGTTGGGGTTAGGGTTTAGGTTTAGGTTTAGGGTTAGGGTTAGGGTTAGGGTTAGGGTTAGGGTTAGGGTTAGGGTTAGGGTTAGGATTAGGGTTAGGGTTAGGGTTAGGGTTAGGGTTTAGGGTTAGGGATTGGTGTTGGGGTTAGGGTTTAGGTTTAGGTTTAGGGTTAGGGTTAGGGTTAGGGATAGGGTTAGAGTTAGGGTTAGGGTTAAGTTTAGGGTTAGGGTTTAGGGGCTAGGGTTAGGGTTAGGGTTAGGGGTTGGGGTTGGTGTTAGGGTTAGGGTTGGGGTTAGGGTTGGGGTTAGGGTTTGGCTTAGGCTTAGGCTTAGGGTTAGGGTTAGGGTTAGGGTTAGGTTGTAGGGGTAGGGTGAGGTTAGGGTTAGGGTTAGGTGTTAGGACCAGGGTTAGGGTTACGGTTTAGGGTTAGGGGTGAGGTTAGTGTTAGGGTTAGGTGTCAGGGTTATTGTTAGGGGTCAGGGTTAGGGTTAGGGTTAGGGTTAGGGTTAGGGTTAGTGGTTGGGGTTGGGGTTAGGGTTAGGGTTAGGGTTAGGGTTTAGGGTTAGAGTTAGCGTTAGGGTTAGGATTAGGGTTAGGGTGAGGGTTTGAGTTAGGGTTAGGATTTAGGGTTAGGGTTAGTGTTTAGAGTTAGGGTTAGAGTTAGGGTTAGGGTTAGGGTTAGGGGTTGGGGTTGTGGTTAGGGTTAGGGTTAGGGTTTAGGGTTAGGGTTGGGGTTAGGGTTAGTGTTAGGGTTAGGTTTAGAGTAAGAGTTAGGGTTAGGGTTAGGGTTAGGGTTAGGGTTAGGGTTAGGGTTAGAGTTAGGGTTAGGGTTCGTGTTAGGGTTGGGTTTATGGTTAGGGTTAGGGTTAGGGGTTGGGGTTGTGGTTAGGGTTAGGGTTAGGGTTTAGGATTAGGGTTGGTATTAGGGTTATTGTTAGGGTTAGGTTTAGAGTAAGAGTTAGGATTAGGGTTAGGTTTAGGGTTAGGGTTAGGGATAGTGTGAGGATAAGGGTTAGGTTTAGGGTTGGGGTTAGGGTTAGGGTTAGGGTTAGGGTTATGGTTGGGTTTAGGGGTAGGGTTAGGGTTAGGGTTAGGGTTAGGGTTAGGGTTAGGGTTAGGCCTAGGTTTAGGGGTTGGGTTAGGGTTAGGGTTAATGTTAGGGTTAGGGTTAGGGTTAGGGGTTGGGTAACGCCTAGGTTTAGGGGTTGGGGTTGGGTTTAGGGTTATGGTTAGAGTTACGGTTAGGGTTTAGGGTTAGGGTTAGTGTTAGGATTTAGCGTTGGGGTTAGGGTTAGGGTTAGGGTTAGGGTTAGGGTTAGGGTTAGGGTTAGGGTTAGGGTTCGGGTTAGTTTTCGGGCAAGGGTTAGGTTTAGGGTTAGGGTTAGGGTTGGGTTTAGGGTTAGGGTTAGGGTTAGGGTTAGGGTTAGGGTTAGGGTTTAGGGTTAGGGGTTGGTGTTGGGGTTAGGGTTTAGGTTTAGGGTTAGGGTTAGGGTTAGGGTTAGGGTTAGGGTTAGGGTTAGGGTTAGGGTCAGGATTAGGTTTAGGGTTAGGGTTAGGTTTAGGGTTTAGGGTTAGGGGTTGGTGTTTGGGTTAGGGTTTAGGTTTAGGTTTAGGGTTAGGGTTAGGGTTCGGGTTAGGGTTAGGGATAGTGTTAGAGTTAGGGTTAGGGTTAAGTTTAGGGTTAGGGTTTAGGGGTTAGGGTTAGGGTTAGGGATAGGGGTTGGGGTTGGTGTTAGGGTTAGGGTTGGGGTTAGGATTGGGGTTAGGGTTTGGCTTAGGCTTAGGCTTAGGGTTAGGGTTAGGGTTAGGGTTAGGGGTTGGGGTTAGCGTTTAGGGTTATGGTTAGGGTTAGTGTTAGGGTTAGGGTTTAGCGTTAGGGTTATGGTTAGGGTTGGGGTTAGTGTTTAGGGTAAGGGTTAGTGTTAGGATTAGGGTTAGGGTTAGGGTTAGGGTTAGGGGTTGAGTTAGGGTTAGGGTTAGGGTTAGGGTTAGGGTCAGGTTAAGTGGTTAGGGGTTAGGAGTTAGGGGTTAGGGTTAGGGTTAGGTTTAGGGGTAGGGTGAGGTTAGGGTTAGGGTTAGGTGTTAGGACTAGGGTTAGGGTTACGGTTTAGGGTTAGGGGTGAGGTTAGTGTTAGGGTTAGGTGTCAGGGTTATTGTTAGGGGTCAGGGTTAGGGTTAGGATTAGGGTTAGGGGTTGGGGTTAGGGTTAGGGTTAGGGTTAGGGTTTAGGGTTAGAGTTAGCGTTAGGGTTAGGATTAGGGTTAGGGTGAGGGTTTGAGTTAGGGTTAGGGTTTAGGGTTAGGGTTAGTGTTTAGGGTTAGGGTTAGAGTTAGGGTTAGGGTTAGGGTTAGGGTTAGGGTTAGGGTTAGGGTTAGGGGTTGGGGTTGTGGTTAGGGTTAGGGTTTAGGGTTAGGGTTGAGGTTAGTGTTAGTGTTAGGGTTAGGTTTAGAGTAAGAGTTAGGGTTAGGTTTAGGGTTAGGGTTAGGGTTAGGGTTAGGGTTAGGGTTAGGGTTAGGGTTAGGCATAGGGGTTACAGATAGGTATTAGGTGCTTAAGGTTAGGATTAAGGGGTTAAGGTTAGGGGGTCAGGGTTAGTGTTATGTTTTGGTTTTCGGGTAAGGGATAGGGTTTAGGATTACGGTTAGGGGTTAGGGTTAGGGTTTAGGGATAGGGTTAGTGTTGGGGTTAGGGTTAGGGTTAGGGTTAGGGTAAGGGGTTGGTGTTCGGGTTAGGGTTAGCGTTGGGGTTAGGGTTAGGGTTAGGGTAAGGGGTTGGGGTTGGGGTTAGGGTTAGCGTTATGGTTAGGATTAGGATTCGGATTAGGATTACTTTTAGGGTTAGGGTTAGATTTAGGCTTAGGTTTAGGGGTTGAGGTCGGGTTTAGGGTTAAGGTTAGGGTTAGGGTTACGGTTTAGGGTTAGGGTTAGTGTTTAGGGTTTGGTTTAGGGTTAGATTTTAGGATTAGGGTTAGGGTTAGGGGTTGAGTAAGAGTTAGGGTTAGGGTTAGGGGTTGAGTTAGAGTTAGGGTTAGGGTTAGGGTTAGGGTTAGGGTTAGGGTTAGGGTTAGGGTTAGGATTAAGGTTAGGCTGAGGGTTAAGTTTAGGGTTAGGGTTAAATTTAGGGTTAGGGTCAGGGTTAGGGTTAGGTTTAGGCTTACGATTAGGTTAGGCTTAGGGTTAGGGTTAGGGTTAGGGTTAGGCTTAGGGTTGGGTTTAGGTTTAGGGTTAGGATTAGGTTTAGGGTTAGGGTTAGGGTTAGGGTTAGGGTTTAGGGTTAGGGGTTGGTGTTGGGGTTAGGGTTTAGGTTTAGGTTTAGGGTTAGGGTTAGGGTTAGGGTTCGGGTTAGGGTTAGTGATAGTGTTAGAGTTAGGGTTAGGGTTAAGTTTAGGGTTAGGGTTTAGGGGCTAGGGTTAGGGTTAGGGTTAGGGTTAGGGTTAGGGTTAGGGGTTAGGGTTAGGGTTAGGGTTAGGGTTAGGGTTAGGGTTAGGGTTAGGGTTAGGGGTTGGGGTTAGCGTTTAGGGTTATGGTTAGGGTTAGTGATAGGGTTAGGGTTTAGCGTTAGGGTTATGGTTAGGGTTGGGGTTAGTGTTTAGGGTAAGGGTTAGTGTTAGGATTAGGGTTAGGGTTAGGGTTAGGGTTAGGGGTTGAGTTAGGGTTAGGGTTAGGGTTAGGGTTAGGGTCAGGTTAAGTGGTTAGGGGTTAGGAGTTAGGGGTTAGGGTTAGGGTTAGGTTTAGGGGTAGGGTGAGGTTATGGTTAGGGTTAGGTGTTAGGACTAGGGTTAGGGTTACGGTTTAGGGTTAGGGGTGAGGTTAGTGTTAGGGTTAGGTGTCAGGGTTATTGTTAGGGGTCAGGGTTAGGGTTAGGGTCAGGATTAGGGTTAGGGGTTGGGGTTAGGGTTAGGGTTAGGGTTAGGGTTTAGGGTTAGAGTTAGCGTTAGGGTTAGGATTAGCGTTAGGGTGAGGGTTTGAGTTAGGGTTAGGGTTTAGGGTTAGGGTTAGTGTTTAGGGTTAGGGTTAGAGTTAGGGTTAGGGTTAGGGTTAGGGTTAGGGGTTGGGGTTGTGGTTAGGGATAGGGTTTAGGGTTAGGGTTGGGGTTAGTGTTAGTGTTAGGGTTAGGTTTAGAGTAAGAGTTAGGGTTAGGTTTAGGGTTAGGGTTAGGGTTAGGGTTAGGGTTAGGGTTAGGGTTAGGGTTAGGGTTAGGGTTAGGGTTAGGTTTAGGGTTCGTGTTAGGGTTGGGTTTATGGTTAGGGTTAGGGTTAGGGGTTGGGGTTGTGGTTAGGGTTAGCGTTAGGGTTAGGGTTAGGGTAAGGGGTTGGGGTTGTGGTAAGGGTTAGCGTTATGATTAGGATTACGATTCGGATTAGGATTACGTTTAGGGTTAGGTTTAGTTTTAGGCTTATTTTAGGGACTGAGGTCGGGTTTAGGGTTAAGGTTAGGGTTAGGGTTAGGGTTAGGGTTAGGGTTAGTGTTTAGTGTTACGTTTAGGGTTAGGATTAGGGTTAGGATTAGCGTTAGGCTTAGTGTTAGGTTAGGGTTGGGCTTAAGGTTGGGTTTAGATTTAGGGTTAGGGTTAGTGTTAGTCTTTTGGGTTAGGGTTAGGGTTAAGATTCGGGTTAGGGTTAGGTTTTAGGGTTAGGGTCCAGGTTAGGGTTAGGAGTTAGGGTTAGGGTTAGGGGATGTGGTTGGGGTTAGGGTTAGGGTTTAGGGTTAGGGTTAGGGTTAGGGTTAGGCATAGGGGTTACAGATAGGTATTAGGTGCTTAAGGTTAGGATTAAGGGGTTAAGGTTAGGGGGTCAGGGTTAGTGTTATGTTTTGGTTTTCACGTAAGGGATAGGGTTTAGGATTACGGTTAGGGGTTAGGGTTAGGGTTTAGGGATAGGGTTAGTGTTGGGGTTAGGGTTAGGGTTAGGGTAAGGGGTTGGTGTTCGGGTTAGGGTTAGCGTTAGGGTTAGGGTTAGGGTAAGGGGTTGGGGTTGGGGTTAGGGTTAGCGTTATGGTTAGGATTAGGAATCGGATTAGGATTCCATTTAGGGTTAGGGTTAGATTTAGGCTTAGGTTTAGGGGTTGAGGTCGGGTTTAGGGTTAAGGTTAGGGTTAGGGTTACGGTTTAGGGTTTGGGTTAGTGTTTAGGGTTTGGTTTAGGGTTAGATTTTAGGATTAGGGTTAGGGTTAGGGGTTGAGTAAGAGTTAGGGTTAGGGTTAGGGGTTGAGTTAGAGTTGGGGTTAGGGTTAGGGTTAGGGTTAGGGTTAGGGTTAGGGTTAGGGTTAGGGTTAGGCTTAGGTTAGAGTTAGGGTTAGGGTTAGGGTTAGGGTTAGGGTTAGGGTTAGGGTTAGGGTTAGGGTTAGGCTTAGGGTTAGGTTAGGCTTAGGGTTAGGGTTAGGGTTAGGCTTAGGGTTAGGTTAGGCTTAGGGTTGGGGTTAGGGTTAGGGTTAGGGTTAGGGTCAGGTTAAGGGGTTAGGGGTTAGGAGTTAGGTGTTAGGATTAGGGTTAGGTTTAGGGGTAGGTTGAGCTTAGGGTTAGGGTGACGTGTTAGGGTTAGGGTTAGGGGTTGAGTTAGGGTTAGGGTTAGGGTTAGTGTTAGAGTTAGGGTTAGGGTTAAGGTTAGGTTGAGGGTTAAGTTTAGAGTTAGGGTCAGGGTTAGGGTTAGGGTTAGGGTAAGGGTTAGGGTTAGGGTTAGGGTTAGGGTTAGGGTTAGGGTTAGGCTTAGGCTTAGGCTTAGGCTTAGGTTTAGGGTTAGGGTTAGGCTTAGGGTTGGGGTTAGGGTTAGGGTTAGGTTTAGGGGTTTGGGTTGGGGTTATGTTTAGGTTTAGGGTTAGGGTTAGGGTTAAGGTTAGGTTGAGGGTTAAGTTTAGGGTTAGAATCAGGGTTAGAGTTAGGGTTAGGGTTAGGGTTAGGGTCAAGTTTAGGGGTTAGGGGTTAGGATTTAGGGGTTAGGGTTAGGGTTAGATTTAGGGGTAGGGTGAGGTTAGGGTTAGGGTTAGGTGTCAGGGTTAGGGTTAGGGTTACGGTTTAGGGTTAGGGTTAGGGGTAAGGTTAGTGTTTGGGTTAGGTGTCAGGGTTAGTGTTAGGGGTCCGGGATAGGGTTAGGTTTCGGTTTAGTGTTAGGTTTAGGGTTTGGGTTAGGGTTAGGGTTAGGGTTAGGGTTAGGGTTAGGGTTAGGGTTAGGGTTAGGGTTAGTGTTAGACTTAGGTTTAGGGATTGATGTTGAGTTTAGGGATATGGTTATGGTTAGCGTTAGGGTTAGGCGTTAGGGTTGGGGTTATATTTAGGTTTAGGGTTAGGGTTAGAGTTTGATTTTAGGGTTAGGGTTAGGGTTACGGTTAGGGGTTGAGTTAGGGTTAGGGTTAGGGTTAGGGTTAGGGTTAGGGTTAGGGTTAGGGTTAGGGTTAGGGTTAGGGTTAGGTTGAGGGTTAAGTTTAGAGTTAGGGTCAGGGTTAGGGCTAGGGTTAATGTTAGGGTTAGGGTTAGGGTTAGGGTTAGAATTAGGGTTAGGTTTAGCGTTAGGTTTCTGTTTAGGGTTAGGTTTAGGGTTAGGGTTAGGTTTAGGGTTAGGCTTAGGTTTAGGGGTTGGGGTTGGGTTTAGGATTATGGTTATTGTTAGGGT
>JAUMJL010000370.1:1932500-1940000 GCA_033558185.1 Dromococcyx pavoninus | reverse complement strand
AGGGTCAGGTTTAGGGGTTAGGGGTTAGGGGTTAGGGGTTAGGGGTTAGGGTTAGGATTAGGATTAGGGGTAGGGTGAGGTTAGGGTTCGGGTTAGGTGTTAGGGTTAGGGTTAAGGTGAGGGTAAGGGTTAGATTTAGGGTTAGGTTTAGGGTTAGGTTTCGGTTTAGTGTTAGGTTTAGGGTTTAGGTTAGGGTTAGGGTTAGCGTTAGGGTTAGGGTTAGGGTTAGGGATAGGGTTAGGGTTAGGGTTAGGGTTAGGCTTAGGCTTAGGCTTAGGCTTAGGTTAGGGTTAGGGTTAGGGTTAGGGTTACGCTTTAGGGTTAGGGTTAGGGGTAAGGTTAGTGTTAGGATTAGGTGTCAGGGTTAGTCTTAGGGGTCAGGGTTAGGGTTAGGGTTAGGGTTAGGGTCAGGTTTAGGGGTTAGTTGTTAGGGGTTAGGGTTAGGGTTAGGATTAGGGTTAGGGGTAGGGTGAGGGGTTAGGGTTGGTGTTATGTTTAGGTTTAGGGTTAGGGTTAGGGTTAGGGTTAGGGTTGGGGTTATGTTTAGGTTTAGGGTTAGGGTTAGGGTTAAATTTTCAGGTTAGGGTTAGGGTTAGGGTTAGGGTTACGGTTTAGGGTTAGGGTTAGGGGTAAGTTTAGTGTTAGGGTTAGGTGTCAGGGTTAGTCTTAGGGGTCAGGGTTAGGGTTAGGGTTAGGGTTAGGGTCAGGTTTAGGGGTTAGGTGTTAGGGGTTAGGGTTAGGGTTAGGATTAGAGTTAGGGGTTGGGTGAGGGTTTAGGTTTGGGGTTATGTTTAGTTTTAGGGTTAGGGTTAGGGTTAGATTTTAGGGTTGGGGTAGGGGTTGAGTTAGGGGTAGGGTTAGGTTTAGGGTTAAGGCTAGGTTGAGGGTTAAGTTTAGGGTTAGGGTCAGGTTTAGGGTTAGGGTTAGGGTTCGGGTTAGGCTTAGGCTTAGGCTTAGGTTTAGGGTTAGGGTTGGGCTTAGGGTTAGGTTAGGCTTAGGGTTGGGGTTAGGGTTAGGGTTAGGGTTAGGGTTAGGGTTAGGGTTAGGGTTAGGGTTAGGGTTAGGCTTAGGTTAGAGTTAGGGTTAGGCTTAGGGTCATGTTAAGGGGTTAGGGGTTAGGAATTAGGGGTTAGGGTTAGGGTTAGGTTTAGTGGTAGGGTGAGGTTAGGGTTAGGGTTAGGTGTTAGGGTTAGGGTTAGGGTTAGGGTTAGGGTTAGGTGTCAGGGTTAGGTTAGGCTTAGGGTTGGGGTTAGGGTTAGGTGTAGGGTTAGGGTCAGGTTAAGGGGTTAGGGGTTAGGAGTTAGGGGTTAGGGTTAGGGTTAGATTTATGGGTAGGGTGAGGTTAGGGTTAGGGTTAGGTGTTAGGGTTAAGGTTACGGTTAGGGTTAGGGTTAAGATTAGGTTGAGGGTTAAGTTTAGGGTTAGAGTCAGGGTTAGGGTTAGGGTTAGGGTTAGGGTTAGGGGTTAGGGTTAGGGTTAGGGTTAGGGGTTAGGGGTTAGGAGGAAGGGGTTAGGGTTAGGGTTAGGTTTAGGGGTAGGGTGACGTTAGGGTTAGTGTTAGGTGTTAGGGTTAGGATTAGGGTTAGGGTTAGGGTTAGGGTTAGGGTTAGGGTTACGGTTTAGGGTTAGGGTTAGGGGTAAGGTTAGTGTTAGGGTTAGGTGTCAGGGTTAGTCTTAGGGGTCAGGGTTAGGTTTAGGGTTAGGGTCAGGTTTAGGGGTTAGTTGTTAGGGGTTAGGGTTAGGATTAGGGTTAGGGGATAGGGTGATGGGTTAGGGTTGGGGTTATGTTTAGGTTTAGGGTTAGGGTTAGATTTTAGGGTTAGCGTTAAGGGTTGAGTTAGGGTTAGGGTTAGGGTTAGGGTTAGGGTTAGGGTTAAGACTAGGTTGAGGTTTAAGTTTAGGGTTAGGGTCAGGGTTAGGGTTAGGGTTAGGGTTAGGCTTAGGCTTAGGTTTAGGGTTAGGGTTAGGGTTAGGGTTAGGCTTAGGGTTAGGTTAGGCTTTGGGTTGGGGTTAGGGTTAGGGTTAGGGTTAGGTTAGGGTTAAGGTTAGGGTTAGGGTTAGGGTTAGGGTTAGGGTCAGGTTAAGGGGTTAGGGGTTAGGAGTTAGGGGTTAGGGTTAGGGTTAGGGTTAGGGTTAGGGTTAGGGTTAGGGTTAGGGTTAGGGTTAGGGTTAGGGTTAGGGTTAGGGTTAGGGTTAGGATTATGGTTAGGGTTAGGGTCATGTTTAGGGGTTAGGGGTTAGAGGTTAGGGTTAGGATTAGGGTTAGGGGTAGGATGAGGTTAGGTTTCGGGTTAGGTGTTAGGGTTAGGGTTAGGGTGAGGGTAAGGGTTAGATTTAGGGTTAGGTTTAGGGTTAGGTTTCGGTTTAGTGTTAGGTTTAGGGTTTGGGTTAGGGTTGGGGTTAGGGTTAGGCTTAGGTTTAGGGTTAGGGTTCGGGTTAGGGTTAGGGTTAGGAGTTAGGGTTATGGTTAGTGTTAGGGTTAGGGTTAGGGTTAGGGTTAGTGTTTAGTGTTACGTTTAGGGTTAGGATTAGGGTTAGGATTAGCGTTAGGCTTAGTGTTAGGTTAGGGTTGGGCTTAAGGTTGGGTTTAGATTTAGGGTTAGGGTTAGTGTTAGTCTTTTGGGTTAGGGTTAGGGTTAAGATTCGGGTTAGGGTTAGGTTTTAGGGTTAGGGTCCAGGTTAGGGTTAGGAGTTAGGGTTAGGGTTAGTGGATGTGGTTGGGGTTAGGGTTAGGGTTTAGGGTTAGGGTTAGGGTTAGGGTTAGGCATAGGGGTTACAGATAGGTATTAGGTGCTTAAGGTTAGGATTAAGGGGTTAAGGTTAGGGGGTCAGGGTTAGTGTTATGTTTTGGTTTTCGGGTAAGGGATAGGGTTTAGGATTACGGTTAGGGGTTAGGGTTAGGGTTTAGGGATAGGGTTAGTGTTGGGGTTAGGGTTAGGGTTAGGGTAAGGGGTTGGTGTTCGGGTTAGGGTTAGCGTTAGGGTTAGGGTTAGGGTAAGGGGTTGGGGTTGGGGTTAGGGTTAGCGTTATGGTTAGGATTAGGATTCGGATTAGGATTACATTTAGGGTTAGTGTTAGATTTAGGCTTAGGTTTAGGGGTTGAGGTCGGGTTTAGGGTTAAGGTTAGGGTTAGGGTTACGGTTTAGGGTTTGGGTTAGTGTTTAGGGTTTGGTTTAGGGTTAGATTTTAGGATTAGGGTTAGGGTTAGGGGTTGAGTAAGAGTTAGGGTTAGGGTTAGGGGTTGAGTTAGAGTTGGGGTTAGGGTTAGGGTTAGGGTTAGGGTTAGGGTTAGGGTTAGGGTTAGGGTTAGGGTTAGGCTTAGGTTAGAGTTAGGGTTAGGGTTAGGGTTAGGGTTAGGGTTAGGGTTAGGGTTAGGGTTAGGGTTAGGGTTAGGCTTAGGCTTAGGCTTAGGCTTAGGGTTAGGTTAGGCTTAGGGTTGGGGTTAGGGTTAGGGTTAGGGTTAGGGTCAGGTTAAGGGGTTAGGGGTTAGGAGTTAGGGGTTAGGATTAGGGTTAGGTTTAGGGGTAGGTTGAGCTTAGGGTTAGGGTGACGTGTTAGGGTTAGGGTTAGGGGTTGAGTTAGGGTTAGGGTTAGGGTTAGTGTTAGAGTTAGGGTTAGGGTTAAGGTTAGGTTGAGGGTTAAGTTTAGAGTTAGGGTCAGGGTTAGGGTTAGGGTTAGGGTAAGGGTTAGGGTTAGGGTTAGGTTTAGGGGTTTGGGTTGGGGTTATGTTTAGGTTTAGGGTTAGGGTTAGGGTTAGGGTTAGGGTTAAGGTTAGGTTGAGGGTTAAGTTTAGGGTTAGAATCAGGGTTAGAGTTAGGGTTAGGGTTAGGGTTAGGGTCAAGTTTAGGGGTTAGGGGTTAGGATTTAGGGGTTAGGGTTAGGGTTATATTTAGGGGTAGGGTGAGGTTAGGGTTAGGGTTAGGTGTCAGGGTTAGGGTTAGGGTTACGGTTTAGGGTTAGGGTTAGGGGTAAGGTTAGTGTTTGGGTTAGGTGTCAGGGTTAGTGTTAGGGGTCCGGGATAGGGTTAGGTTTCGGTTTAGTGTTAGGTTTAGGGTTTGGGTTAGGGTTAGGGTTAGGGTTAGGTTTAGAGTTAGGGTTAGGGTTAGGGTTAGGGTTAGTGTTAGGCTTAGGTTTAGGGATTGATGTTGAGTTTAGGGATATGGTTATGGTTAGCGTTAGGGTTAGGCGTTAGGGTTGGGGTTATATTTAGGTTTAGGGTTAGGGTTAGAGTTTCATTTTAGGGTTAGGGTTAGGGTTACGGTTAGGGGTTCAGTTAGGGTTAGGGTTAGGGTTAGGGTTAGGGTTAGGGTTAGGGTTAGGGTTAGGGTTAGGGTTAGAGTTAGGGTTAGGGTTAAGGTTAGGTTGAGGGTTAAGTTTAGGGTTAGAATCAGGGTTAGGGTTAGGGTTAGGGTTAGGCTTAGGTTAGGCTTAGGGTTGGGGTTAGGGTTAGGGTTAGGGTTAGGGTTAGGGTTAGGATTACGGTTAGGGTTAGGGTTAGGGTTAGGGTTAGGGTTACGGTTAGGGTTAGGGTTAGGGTTACGGTTAGGTTTAGGTTAGGCTTACGGTTGGGATTACGGTTTGGGTTAGGATTAGGGTTAGGGTTAGGGTTAGGGTTAGGGTTAGGGTTAGGGTTAGGGTTAGGGTTAGGGTTAGGGTTAGGCTTAGGGTTAGGGTTGGGTTTAGGGGTAGGTTTAGGGTTAGGGTCTGGGTTAGGGTTACTGTTTGGGTCAGAGTTAGGGTTACGGTTCGGGTTAGGTTTAGGGTTAGGCTTAGGGTTACGGTTAGGCTTAGTGTTAGGTTTAGGTTTAGGGGTTTGGGGTTGGGTTTAGGGTTATGGTTAGGTTTAAGTTTAGGGTTTAGGCTTAGGGTTAGGGTTGGTGTTTTGGTTAGGGTTAGGGTTTAGGGTTAGGGTGAGGGCAAGGGTTAGGTTTAGAATTAGGGTTAGGTTTAGGGTTAGGGTTAGGGTTGGTGTTAGGGTAATGTTTTATAGTTAGGGTTAGGGTAAGGCTTAGATTTAGAGGTTTGGGTTTGGGGTTAGGGTTAGGGTTAGGGTCAGGTTTAGGGGTTAGGGTTTAGGGGTGGGGTTAGGATTAGGGTTAGGGGTAGGGTGAGGTTAGGGTTAGGGTTAGGGTCAGGTTTAGGGGTTGGGGTAGGTTTAGGGTTATGGTTATGGTTAGGGCTAGGATTAGCGTTAGGGTTAGTTGTCAGGGTTAGTGTTAAAGGTCAGGGTTAGTGTTAGGGATAGGGTCATATTTAGGGGTTAGAGGTAGGGTTAGGGTTAGGGTGAGGGTTAGGGTTCAGGTTAAGGTAAGGGTTAGGGTTAGGGTTAGGTGTAGGGGTTGAGGTTAGGGTTAGTGTTAGGGTTAGGTGTTAGGGTTAGGGTTAGGGTAAGGGTTAGGTTTAGGGTTATGGTTAGGTTTAGGGTTAGGTTTTGGGTTAGTGTTAGGGTTAGGGTTGGGTTTAGGGGTAGGGTTAGGGTAAGGGTTAGGGTTAGGGTTAGGCCTAGGTTTAGGGGTTGGGGTGGGGTTTAGGGTTAGGTTTAGGGTTACGGTTAGGATTTAGGGTTAGGGTTAGTGTTAGGGGTTAGCGTTGAGGTTAGGGTTAGGGTTAGGTTTAGGGTTAGGTTTCGGGTTGGGACTTAGGGTTAGGTTTAGGGTTAGGGTTTAGGGTTAGGGTTAGGGTTAGGGTTAGGGTTAGGGTTAAGTTTAGCGTTAGGGTTAGGGTCAGGTTTAGGGGTTAGGGGTCAGGGTTGGGGTTATGTTTAGGGATAGGGTGAGTTCACCGCTAGGGTTAGGGTTCGGGTTAGGGGTTAGGGTTAGGTTTAGGGTTAGTGTTAGCGTTAGGTTTAGGGTTGGGTTTAGTGTACGTTTTACGGTTAGGGTTAGGGTTAGGGTTAGGGTTAGGGTTAGGGTTAGGGTTAGGGGTTGGGGTTGGGGTTAGGTTTAGGGTTTAGGGTTAGGGTTGGGGTTAGGGTTAGGGTTAGTGTTAGCTTTAGGTTTAGGGTTAGGGTTAGTGTTAGGGTTACGGTTAGGGTTGGGTTTAGGGGTAGGTTTAGGGTTAGAGTTAGGGTTAGGGTTAGGGGTTAGGGGTTGGGGTTGGGGTTAGGGTTAGGGTTAGGTTTAGGGTAAGGCCTAGGTTTAGGGGTTGGTGTTGGCTTTAGGGTTATTGTTAGAGTTACGGTTAGGGTTTAGGGTTAGGGTTAGTGTTAGGGGTTAGCGTTGGGGTTAGGGTTAGGGTTAGGGTTAGGGTTAGGTTTAGGGTTAGGGTTAGGTTTAGGGCAAGGGTTAGGTTTAGGGTTAGGGTTAGAGTTGGGTTTAGGGTTAGGGCTTAGGGTTAGGTTTAGGATTAGGTTTAGTGTTAGGGTTAGGGTTGGGATTAGGGTTTAGGGTTATGGTTAGGGTTACCTTTAGGGTTTAGGTTAGGGATTAGGGTTAGGGTTAATTTTAGATATAGGGTGAGGTTCAGCGTTAGGGTTAGGGTTAGGGTTAGAGTTAAGGTTGGGTTTAGGGTAAGGGTTAGGGTTAGGGTTAGGGTTAGGGTTAGGGTTAGGGTTAGGGTTAGGGTTAGGATTAGGATTAGGGTTAGGGTTAGAGTTAGGGTTAGGGTTAGGGTTTAGGGTTAGGGGTTGGGGTTGGGGTTAGGGTTTAGGTTTAGGGTTAGGGTTAGGGTTAGCGTTAGGGATACGGTTAGGGTTAGGGTTTGCATTAGGGTTAGGGTTAGGGTTAGGGTTAGGGTTAGGGTTAGGGTTAGGGTTAGGGTTAAGTTTAGGGTTAGGGTTTAGGGTTAGGGTTAGGGTTAGGGTTAGGGTGAGGGTTCGGGTTAGGTTTAGGGTTAGGGTTAGGGTTAGGTTTAGGGTTAGGGTGAGGGTTCGGGTTAGGTTTAGGGTTAGGGTTAGGGTTAGGTTTAGGTTTAGGGTTAGGCCTAGATTTAGGGTTTAGGGTTAGGTTTAGGGTTAGGTTTCGGGTTAGTGTTAGGGTTAGGTTTAGGGTTGGATTTAGGGTTAGGGATAGGGTTAGGGTTAGGGTTAGGCCTAGGTTTAGGGGTTGGGGATGGGTTTAGGGTTATGGTTAGGGTTACGGTTAGTGTTAAGGGTTAGGGTTAGTGTTAAGGGGTAGGGTTGGCGTTAGGGTTAGGGTTAGGGTTGGTGTTAGGGTTAGGGTTAGGGTTAGGTTTAGGGTTAGGGTTAGGGTTAGGGTAGGGGTTAGGTTTAGGGTTAGGGTTAGGGTTAGTGTTAGGGTTAGGGTTAGGGTTAGGGTTAGGGTTAGGTTTAGGTTTTGGGTTAGGGTTAGGGTTACGCTTAGTTTTAGGGTTAGGGTCAGGTCTAGGGGTTAGGGGTAAGGGGATAGGGTTAAGGTTAGCTTTAGGGGTTGGGATTGGATTTAGGGTTATCGTTAGGGTTACCTTTAGGGTTTAGGTTTAGGATTAGTGTTAGGGGTTAGGGTTGGGTTTAGGGTTGGGGTTAGGGTTAGGGTTAGGGTTAGGTTTAAGGTTAGGGTTAGG
>JAUMJL010000370.1:1915000-1922500 GCA_033558185.1 Dromococcyx pavoninus | reverse complement strand
GGGTTAGGGTTAGGGTTAGGGTTAGGCTTAGGTTAGGGATAGGGATAGGGTTAGGGTTAGGGTTAGGGTTAGGGTTAGGGTTAGGGTTAGGGTTAGGGTTAGGGTTAGGCTTAGGTTAGGGTTAGGGTTAGGGTTAGGGTTGCGGGTTAGGGTTAGGGGTAAGGTTAGTGTTAGGGTTAGGTGTCAGGGTTAGTCTTAGGGGTCAGGGTTAGGGTTAGGGTTAGGGTTAAGGTGAGGGTAAGGGTTAGATTTAGGGTTAGGTTTAGGGTTAGGTTTCGGTTTAGTGTTAGGTTTAGGGTTTAGGTTAGGGTTAGGGTTAGCGTTAGGGTTAGGGTTAGGGTTAGGGATAGGGTTAGGGTTAGGGTTAGGGTTAGGGTTAGGCTTAGGCTTAGGCTTAGGCTTAGGTTAGGGTTAGGGTTAGGGTTAGGGTTACGCTTTAGGGTTAGGGTTAGGGGTAAGGTTAGTGTTAGGATTAGGTGTCAGGGTTAGTCTTAGGGGTCAGGGTTAGGGTTAGGGTTAGGGTTAGGGTCAGGTTTAGGGGTTAGTTGTTAGGGGTTAGGGTTAGGGTTAGGATTAGGGTTAGGGGTAGGGTGAGGGGTTAGGGTTGGTGTTATGTTTAGGTTTAGGGTTAGGGTTAGGGTTAGGGTTAGGGTTGGGGTTATGTTTAGGTTTAGGGTTAGGGTTAGGGTTAAATTTTCAGGTTAGGGTTAGGGTTAGGGTTAGGGTTACGGTTTAGGGTTAGGGTTAGGGGTAAGTTTAGTGTTAGGGTTAGGTGTCAGGGTTAGTCTTAGGGGTCAGGGTTAGGGTTAGGGTTAGGGTTAGGGTCAGGTTTAGGGGTTAGGTGTTAGGGGTTAGGGTTAGGGTTAGGATTAGAGTTAGGGGTTGGGTGAGGGTTTAGGTTTGGGGTTATGTTTAGTTTTAGGGTTAGGGTTAGGGTTAGATTTTAGGGTTGGGGTAGGGGTTGAGTTAGGGGTAGGGTTAGGTTTAGGGTTAAGGCTAGGTTGAGGGTTAAGTTTAGGGTTAGGGTCAGGTTTAGGGTTAGGGTTAGGGTTCGGGTTAGGCTTAGGCTTAGGCTTAGGTTTAGGGTTAGGGTTGGGCTTAGGGTTAGGTTAGGCTTAGGGTTGGGGTTAGGGTTAGGGTTAGGGTTAGGGTTAGGGTTAGGGTTAGGGTTAGGGTTAGGGTTAGGCTTAGGTTAGAGTTAGGGTTAGGCTTAGGGTCATGTTAAGGGGTTAGGGGTTAGGAATTAGGGGTTAGGGTTAGGGTTAGGTTTAGTGGTAGGGTGAGGTTAGGGTTAGGGTTAGGTGTTAGGGTTAGGGTTAGGGTTAGGGTTAGGGTTAGGTGTCAGGGTTAGGTTAGGCTTAGGGTTGGGGTTAGGGTTAGGTGTAGGGTTAGGGTCAGGTTAAGGGGTTAGGGGTTAGGAGTTAGGGGTTAGGGTTAGGGTTAGATTTATGGGTAGGGTGAGGTTAGGGTTAGGGTTAGGTGTTAGGGTTAAGGTTACGGTTAGGGTTAGGGTTAAGATTAGGTTGAGGGTTAAGTTTAGGGTTAGAGTCAGGGTTAGGGTTAGGGTTAGGGTTAGGGTTAGGGGTTAGGGTTAGGGTTAGGGTTAGGGGTTAGGGGTTAGGAGGAAGGGGTTAGGGTTAGGGTTAGGTTTAGGGGTAGGGTGACGTTAGGGTTAGTGTTAGGTGTTAGGGTTAGGATTAGGGTTAGGGTTAGGGTTAGGGTTAGGGTTAGGGTTAGGGTTAGGGTTACGGTTTAGGGTTAGGGTTAGGGGTAAGGTTAGTGTTAGGGTTAGGTGTCAGGGTTAGTCTTAGGGGTCAGGGTTAGGTTTAGGGTTAGGGTCAGGTTTAGGGGTTAGTTGTTAGGGGTTAGGGTTAGGATTAGGGTTAGGGGATAGGGTGATGGGTTAGGGTTGGGGTTATGTTTAGGTTTAGGGTTAGGGTTAGATTTTAGGGTTAGCGTTAAGGGTTGAGTTAGGGTTAGGGTTAGGGTTAGGGTTAGGGTTAGGGTTAAGACTAGGTTGAGGTTTAAGTTTAGGGTTAGGGTCAGGGTTAGGGTTAGGGTTAGGGTTAGGCTTAGGCTTAGGTTTAGGGTTAGGGTTAGGGTTAGGGTTAGGCTTAGGGTTAGGTTAGGCTTTGGGTTGGGGTTAGGGTTAGGGTTAGGGTTAGGTTAGGGTTAAGGTTAGGGTTAGGGTTAGGGTTAGGGTTAGGGTCAGGTTAAGGGGTTAGGGGTTAGGAGTTAGGGGTTAGGGTTAGGGTTAGGGTTAGGGTTAGGGTTAGGGTTAGGGTTAGGGTTAGGGTTAGGGTTAGGGTTAGGATTATGGTTAGGGTTAGGGTCATGTTTAGGGGTTAGGGGTTAGAGGTTAGGGTTAGGATTAGGGTTAGGGGTAGGATGAGGTTAGGTTTCGGGTTAGGTGTTAGGGTTAGGGTTAGGGTGAGGGTAAGGGTTAGATTTAGGGTTAGGTTTAGGGTTAGGTTTCGGTTTAGTGTTAGGTTTAGGGTTTGGGTTAGGGTTGGGGTTAGGGTTAGGCTTAGGTTTAGGGTTAGGGTTCGGGTTAGGGTTAGGGTTAGGAGTTAGGGTTATGGTTAGTGTTAGGGTTAGGGTTAGGGTTAGGGTTAGTGTTTAGTGTTACGTTTAGGGTTAGGATTAGGGTTAGGATTAGCGTTAGGCTTAGTGTTAGGTTAGGGTTGGGCTTAAGGTTGGGTTTAGATTTAGGGTTAGGGTTAGTGTTAGTCTTTTGGGTTAGGGTTAGGGTTAAGATTCGGGTTAGGGTTAGGTTTTAGGGTTAGGGTCCAGGTTAGGGTTAGGAGTTAGGGTTAGGGTTAGTGGATGTGGTTGGGGTTAGGGTTAGGGTTTAGGGTTAGGGTTAGGGTTAGGGTTAGGCATAGGGGTTACAGATAGGTATTAGGTGCTTAAGGTTAGGATTAAGGGGTTAAGGTTAGGGGGTCAGGGTTAGTGTTATGTTTTGGTTTTCGGGTAAGGGATAGGGTTTAGGATTACGGTTAGGGGTTAGGGTTAGGGTTTAGGGATAGGGTTAGTGTTGGGGTTAGGGTTAGGGTTAGGGTAAGGGGTTGGTGTTCGGGTTAGGGTTAGCGTTAGGGTTAGGGTTAGGGTAAGGGGTTGGGGTTGGGGTTAGGGTTAGCGTTATGGTTAGGATTAGGATTCGGATTAGGATTACATTTAGGGTTAGTGTTAGATTTAGGCTTAGGTTTAGGGGTTGAGGTCGGGTTTAGGGTTAAGGTTAGGGTTAGGGTTACGGTTTAGGGTTTGGGTTAGTGTTTAGGGTTTGGTTTAGGGTTAGATTTTAGGATTAGGGTTAGGGTTAGGGGTTGAGTAAGAGTTAGGGTTAGGGTTAGGGGTTGAGTTAGAGTTGGGGTTAGGGTTAGGGTTAGGGTTAGGGTTAGGGTTAGGGTTAGGGTTAGGGTTAGGCTTAGGTTAGAGTTAGGGTTAGGGTTAGGGTTAGGGTTAGGGTTAGGGTTAGGGTTAGGGTTAGGGTTAGGGTTAGGCTTAGGCTTAGGCTTAGGCTTAGGGTTAGGTTAGGCTTAGGGTTGGGGTTAGGGTTAGGGTTAGGGTTAGGGTCAGGTTAAGGGGTTAGGGGTTAGGAGTTAGGGGTTAGGATTAGGGTTAGGTTTAGGGGTAGGTTGAGCTTAGGGTTAGGGTGACGTGTTAGGGTTAGGGTTAGGGGTTGAGTTAGGGTTAGGGTTAGGGTTAGTGTTAGAGTTAGGGTTAGGGTTAAGGTTAGGTTGAGGGTTAAGTTTAGAGTTAGGGTCAGGGTTAGGGTTAGGGTTAGGGTAAGGGTTAGGGTTAGGGTTAGGTTTAGGGGTTTGGGTTGGGGTTATGTTTAGGTTTAGGGTTAGGGTTAGGGTTAGGGTTAGGGTTAAGGTTAGGTTGAGGGTTAAGTTTAGGGTTAGAATCAGGGTTAGAGTTAGGGTTAGGGTTAGGGTTAGGGTCAAGTTTAGGGGTTAGGGGTTAGGATTTAGGGGTTAGGGTTAGGGTTATATTTAGGGGTAGGGTGAGGTTAGGGTTAGGGTTAGGTGTCAGGGTTAGGGTTAGGGTTACGGTTTAGGGTTAGGGTTAGGGGTAAGGTTAGTGTTTGGGTTAGGTGTCAGGGTTAGTGTTAGGGGTCCGGGATAGGGTTAGGTTTCGGTTTAGTGTTAGGTTTAGGGTTTGGGTTAGGGTTAGGGTTAGGGTTAGGTTTAGAGTTAGGGTTAGGGTTAGGGTTAGGGTTAGTGTTAGGCTTAGGTTTAGGGATTGATGTTGAGTTTAGGGATATGGTTATGGTTAGCGTTAGGGTTAGGCGTTAGGGTTGGGGTTATATTTAGGTTTAGGGTTAGGGTTAGAGTTTCATTTTAGGGTTAGGGTTAGGGTTACGGTTAGGGGTTCAGTTAGGGTTAGGGTTAGGGTTAGGGTTAGGGTTAGGGTTAGGGTTAGGGTTAGGGTTAGGGTTAGAGTTAGGGTTAGGGTTAAGGTTAGGTTGAGGGTTAAGTTTAGGGTTAGAATCAGGGTTAGGGTTAGGGTTAGGGTTAGGCTTAGGTTAGGCTTAGGGTTGGGGTTAGGGTTAGGGTTAGGGTTAGGGTTAGGGTTAGGATTACGGTTAGGGTTAGGGTTAGGGTTAGGGTTAGGGTTACGGTTAGGGTTAGGGTTAGGGTTACGGTTAGGTTTAGGTTAGGCTTACGGTTGGGATTACGGTTTGGGTTAGGATTAGGGTTAGGGTTAGGGTTAGGGTTAGGGTTAGGGTTAGGGTTAGGGTTAGGGTTAGGGTTAGGGTTAGGCTTAGGGTTAGGGTTGGGTTTAGGGGTAGGTTTAGGGTTAGGGTCTGGGTTAGGGTTACTGTTTGGGTCAGAGTTAGGGTTACGGTTCGGGTTAGGTTTAGGGTTAGGCTTAGGGTTACGGTTAGGCTTAGTGTTAGGTTTAGGTTTAGGGGTTTGGGGTTGGGTTTAGGGTTATGGTTAGGTTTAAGTTTAGGGTTTAGGCTTAGGGTTAGGGTTGGTGTTTTGGTTAGGGTTAGGGTTTAGGGTTAGGGTGAGGGCAAGGGTTAGGTTTAGAATTAGGGTTAGGTTTAGGGTTAGGGTTAGGGTTGGTGTTAGGGTAATGTTTTATAGTTAGGGTTAGGGTAAGGCTTAGATTTAGAGGTTTGGGTTTGGGGTTAGGGTTAGGGTTAGGGTCAGGTTTAGGGGTTAGGGTTTAGGGGTGGGGTTAGGATTAGGGTTAGGGGTAGGGTGAGGTTAGGGTTAGGGTTAGGGTCAGGTTTAGGGGTTGGGGTAGGTTTAGGGTTATGGTTATGGTTAGGGCTAGGATTAGCGTTAGGGTTAGTTGTCAGGGTTAGTGTTAAAGGTCAGGGTTAGTGTTAGGGATAGGGTCATATTTAGGGGTTAGAGGTAGGGTTAGGGTTAGGGTGAGGGTTAGGGTTCAGGTTAAGGTAAGGGTTAGGGTTAGGGTTAGGTGTAGGGGTTGAGGTTAGGGTTAGTGTTAGGGTTAGGTGTTAGGGTAAGGGTTAGGTTTAGGGTTATGGTTAGGTTTAGGGTTAGGTTTTGGGTTAGTGTTAGGGTTAGGGTTGGGTTTAGGGGTAGGGTTAGGGTAAGGGTTAGGGTTAGGGTTAGGCCTAGGTTTAGGGGTTGGGGTGGGGTTTAGGGTTAGGTTTAGGGTTACGGTTAGGATTTAGGGTTAGGGTTAGTGTTAGGGGTTAGCGTTGAGGTTAGGGTTAGGGTTAGGTTTAGGGTTAGGTTTCGGGTTGGGACTTAGGGTTAGGTTTAGGGTTAGGGTTTAGGGTTAGGGTTAGGGTTAGGGTTAGGGTTAGGGTTAAGTTTAGCGTTAGGGTTAGGGTCAGGTTTAGGGGTTAGGGGTCAGGGTTGGGGTTATGTTTAGGGATAGGGTGAGTTCACCGCTAGGGTTAGGGTTCGGGTTAGGGGTTAGGGTTAGGTTTAGGGTTAGTGTTAGCGTTAGGTTTAGGGTTGGGTTTAGTGTACGTTTTACGGTTAGGGTTAGGGTTAGGGTTAGGGTTAGGGTTAGGGTTAGGGTTAGGGTTAGGGTTAGGGTTAGGGGTTGGGGTTGGGGTTAGGTTTAGGGTTTAGGGTTAGGGTTGGGGTTAGGGTTAGGGTTAGTGTTAGCTTTAGGTTTAGGGTTAGGGTTAGTGTTAGGGTTACGGTTAGGGTTGGGTTTAGGGGTAGGTTTAGGGTTAGAGTTAGGGTTAGGGTTAGGGGTTAGGGGTTGGGGTTGGGGTTAGGGTTAGGGTTAGGTTTAGGGTAAGGCCTAGGTTTAGGGGTTGGTGTTGGCTTTAGGGTTATTGTTAGAGTTACGGTTAGGGTTTAGGGTTAGGGTTAGTGTTAGGGGTTAGCGTTGGGGTTAGGTTTAGGGTTAGGGTTAGGGTTAGGTTTAGGGTTAGGGTTAGGTTTAGGGCAAGGGTTAGGTTTAGGGTTAGGGTTAGAGTTGGGTTTAGGGTTAGGGCTTAGGGTTAGGTTTAGGATTAGGTTTAGTGTTAGGGTTAGGGTTGGGATTAGGGTTTAGGGTTATGGTTAGGGTTACCTTTAGGGTTTAGGTTAGGGATTAGGGTTAGGGTTAATTTTAGATATAGGGTGAGGTTCAGCGTTAGGGTTAGGGTTAGGGTTAGAGTTAAGGTTGGGTTTAGGGTAAGGGTTAGGGTTAGGGTTAGGGTTAGGGTTAGGGTTAGGGTTAGGGTTAGGGTTAGGATTAGGATTAGGGTTAGGGTTAGAGTTAGGGTTAGGGTTAGGGTTTAGGGTTAGGGGTTGGGGTTGGGGTTAGGGTTTAGGTTTAGGGTTAGGGTTAGGGTTAGCGTTAGGGATACGGTTAGGGTTAGGGTTTGCATTAGGGTTAGGGTTAGGGTTAGGGTTAGGGTTAGGGTTAGGGTTAGGGTTAGGGTTAGGGTTAAGTTTAGGGTTAGGGTTTAGGGTTAGGGTTAGGGTTAGGGTTAGGGTGAGGGTTCGGGTTAGGTTTAGGGTTAGGGTTAGGGTTA
Source organism: Dromococcyx pavoninus (assembly GCA_033558185.1). Classification (NCBI taxonomy): domain Eukaryota; kingdom Metazoa; phylum Chordata; class Aves; order Cuculiformes; family Neomorphidae; genus Dromococcyx; species Dromococcyx pavoninus. Next base: position 1,915,533 of record JAUMJL010000370.1, on the reverse strand, counting down.
GGTTTAGGGTTAGGGTGAGGGTTCGGGTTAGGTTTAGGGTTAGGGTTAGGGTTAGGGTTAGGTTTAGGTTTAGGGTTAGGCCTAGATTTAGGGTTTAGGGTTAGGTTTAGGGTTAGGTTTCGGGTTAGTGTTAGGGTTAGGTTTAGGGTTGGATTTAGGGTTAGGGATAGGGTTAGGGTTAGGGTTAGGCCTAGGTTTAGGGGTTGGGGATGGGTTTAGGGTTATGGTTAGGGTTACGGTTAGTGTTAAGGGTTAGGGTTAGTGTTAAGGGGTAGGGTTGGCGTTAGGGTTAGGGTTAGGGTTGGTGTTAGGGTTAGGGTTAGGGTTAGGTTTAGGGTTAGGGTTAGGGTTAGGGTAGGGGTTAGGTTTAGGGTTAGGGTTAGGGTTAGTGTTAGGGTTAGGGTTAGGGTTAGGGTTAGGGTTAGGTTTAGGTTTTGGGTTAGGGTTAGGGTTACGCTTAGTTTTAGGGTTAGGGTCAGGTCTAGGGGTTAGGGGTAAGGGGATAGGGTTAAGGTTAGCTTTAGGGGTTGGGA
>JAUMJL010000370.1:1875000-1882500 GCA_033558185.1 Dromococcyx pavoninus | reverse complement strand
GTTAGGGTTAGCGTTAGGGTTAGGGTTAGGGTTAGGGTCAGGTTTAGGGCTTAGGTGTTAGGGGTTAGGGTTAGGGTTAGGATTAGGGTTAGTGGTAGGGTGAGGGGTTAGGGTTGGGGTTATGTTTAGGTTTAGGGTTAGGGTTAGGGTTAGATTTTAGGGTTAGGGTTAGGGGTTGAGTTAGGGTTACGGTTAGGGTTCGGGTTAGGCTTAGGCTTAGGCTTAGGTTTAGGGTTAGGGTTGGGCTTAGGGTTAGGTTAGGCTTAGGGTTGGGGTTAGGGTTAGGGTTAGGCTTAGGTTAGAGTTAGGGTTACGCTTAGGGTCAGGTTAAGGGGTTAGGGGTTAGGAATTAGGGGTTAGGGTTAGGGTTAGGTTTAGGGGTAGGGTGAGGTTAGGGTTAGGGTTAGGTGTTAGGGTTAGGGTTAGGGTTAGGGTTAGGGTTAGGGTTAGCGTTAGGGTTAGGTTTAGGGTTAGGGTTAGGGTTAAGGTTAGTGTTAGGGTTAGGTGTCAGGGTTAGTGCTAGGGGTCAGGTTTAGGGTTAGGTTTAGGGTTACGGTTAGGTTTAGGGTTAGTGTTAGTGTTAGGGTTAGTGTTAGGGTTATGTTTTATAGTTAGGTTTAGGGTAAGGCTTAGATTTAGAGGTTTGGGTTTGGGGTTAGGGTTAGGGTCAGGTTTAGGGGTTAGGGGTTAGGGGTTAGGGTTAGGATTAGGGTTAGGGGTAGGGTGAGGTTAGGGTTCAGGTTAGGTGTTAGAGTTAGGGTTAGGGTGAGGGTAAGGGTTAGATTTAGGGTTAGGTTTAGGGTTAGGATTCGGTTTAGTGTTAGGTTTAGGGTTTGGGTTAGGGTTAGTATTAGTCTTAGGTTTAGGGATTGGTATTGGGTTAGGGTTATGGTTAGGGTTAGGGTTAGGGTTTAGTTTTAGGGTTAGGGTTAGTGTTAGGGTAAGGGTTAGGGTTAGGGATTAGGGTTAGGGGTAGGGTTAGGGTTAGGGGTTGAGTTAGGGTTAGGGTTAGGGTTAAGGTTAGGTTGAGGGTTAGGCTTGGATTAGGGTTAGGGTTAGGCTTAGGTTAGGGTTAGGGTTAGGGTTAGGGTTAGGCTTAGGTTAGTGTTAGGGTTAGGGTTAGGTTTACGGGTTAGGGTTAGGGTTAGGGTTAGGGGTAAGGTTAGTGTTAGGGTTAGGTGTCAGGGTTAGTCTTAGGGGTCAGGGTTAGGGTTAGGGTTAGGGTTAGGGTTAGGATCAGGTTTAGGGGTTAGGTGTTAGGGGTTAGGGTTAGGATTAGGGTTAGCGGTAGGGTGATGGGTTAGGGTTGGGGTTATGTTTAGGTTTAGGGTTAGGGTTAGATTTTAGGGTTAGGGTTAAGGGTTTAGTTAGGGTTAGGGTTAGGGTTAGGGTTAAGGCTAGGTTGAGGGTTAAGTTTAGGGTTAGGTTCAGGGTTAGGGTTAGGGTTAGGGTTAGGGTTAGGGTTAGGGTTAGGGTTAGGGTTCGGGTTAGTTTTAGGGTTATGTTTCATAGTTAGGTTTAGGGTAAGGCTTAGATTTAGAGGTTTGGGTTTGGGGTTAGGGTTAGGGTTAGGGTCAGGTTTAGGGGTTAGGGGTTAGGGGTTAGGGGTTAGGGCTAGTATTAGGATTAGGGGTAGGGTGTGGTTAGGGTTCGGGTTAGGTGTTAGGGTTAGGGTTAAGGTGAGGGTAAGGGTTAGATTTAGGGTTAGGTTTAGGGTTAGGTTTCGGTTTAGTGTTAGGTTTAGGGTTTGGGTTAGGGTTGGGGTTAGGGTTAGGCTTAGGTTTAGGGTTAGGGTTAGGGTTAGGGTTAGAGTTAGGAGTTAGGGTAAGGGTTAGGGTTAGGGGTTAGGGTTAGGGGTTAGGGTTAGGGTTAGGGTTTGGGTTGGGGTTATATTTAGGTTTAGGGTTAGGGTTAGGGTTAGATTTGAAGGTTAGGGTTAGGGTTAGGGTTAGGGGTTGAGCTAGGGTTAGGGTTAGGGTTAGGGTTAGGATTAGGGTTAGGGTTAGGAATAAGGTTAGGTTGAGGGTTAAGTTTAGGGTTAGGGTTAAGTTTAGGGTTATGGTCAGGGTTAGGGTTAGGCTTAGGGTTAGGCTTAGGGTTAGGGTTAGGCTTAGGTTAGGGTTAGGGTTAGCGTTAGGGTTAGGGTTAGGGTTAGGGTTAGGGTTAGGATTAGGGTTAAGGTTAGGGTTAGGGGTAGGGTGAGGGGTTAGTGTTGGGGTTATGTTTAGGTTTAGGGTTAGGGTTAGATTTTATGGTTAGGGTTAGGGGTTGAGTTAGGGTTAGGGTTAGAGTTAGGGTTAAGGCTAGGGTTAGGGTTAGGGTTAGGGTTAGGGTTAGGGTTAGGGTTAGGCTTAGGTTAGGGTTAGGGTTAGGCTTCGGGTCAGGTTAAGAGGTTAGGGGTTAGGAGTTAGGGGTTAGGGTTAGGGTTAGGTTATGGGTAGGGTGAGGTTAGTGTTAGGGTTAGGTGTTAGGGTTAGGGTTAGGGTTAGGGTTAGGGTTAGGTTTAGTGTTAGAGTTAGGGTTAAGGGTTAGGGTTAGGGTTAGGGTTAGGGTTAGGGTTAGGGTTAGGGTTAGTGTTAGAGTTAGGGTTAAGGTTAGTGTTAGGGTTAAGTGTCAGGGTTAGTGTTAGGGGTCAGGGTTTGGGTTAGGTTTAGGGTAAGGGTTAGGTTTAGGGTTAGTGTTAGGGTTAGGATTAGTGTTAGGGTTATGTTTTATAGTTAGATTTAGGGTAAGGCTTAGATTTAGAGGTTTGGGTTTGGGGTTAGGGTTAGGGTCAGTTTTAGGGGTTAGGGGTTAGGGGTTAGGGTTAGGATTAGGGGTGGGGGTAGGGTGAGGTTAGGGTTCGGGTTAGGTGTTAGGGTTAGGGTTCGGGTTAGGGTTAGATTTAGCGTTAGGTTTAGGGTTAGGTTTCGGTTATAGTGTTAGGTTTAGGGTTAGGGGTAGGGTGAGGGGTTAGGGTTGGGGTTATGTTTAGGTTTAGGATTAGGGTTAGCGTTAGATATTAGGGTTAGGGTTAGGGGTTGAGTTAGGGTTAGGGTTAGATTTAGCGTTAGGTTTAGGGTTAGGTTTCGGTTATAGTGTTAGGTTTAGGGTTAGGGGTAGGGTGAGGGGTTAGGGTTGGGGTTATGTTTAGGTTTAGGATTAGGGTTAGCGTTAGATATTAGGGTTAGGGTTAGGGGTTGAGTTAGGGTTAGGGTTAGGGTTAGGGTTCGGGTTAGGGTTAAGGCTAGGTTGAGGGTTAATTTTAGGGTTAGTGTCAGGGTTAGGGTTAGGGTTCGGGTTAGGCTTAGGCTTAGGCTTATGTTTAGGGTTAGGGTTGGGCTTAGGGTTAGGGTTAGGCTTAGGTTAGGGTTACGGTTAGGGTTAGCGTCAGGTTAAGGGTTTAGGGGTTAGGAGTTAGGGGTTAGGGTTAGGGTTAGGTTTAGGGGTAGGGTGAGGTTAGGGTTAGGGTTAGTGTTAGGGTTATGTTTTATAGTTAGGTTTAGGGTAAGGCTTAGATTTAGAGGTTTGGGTTTGGGGTTAGGGTTAGGGATAGGGTCAGGTTTAGGGGTTAGGGTTAAGTGTTAGGGTTAGGGTTAGGGTGAGGGGAGGGTGAGGTTAGGGTTCGGGTTAGGTGTTAGGGTTAGGGTTAGGGTGAGGGTAAGGGTTAGATTTAGGGTTAGGTTTAGGGTTAGGTTTCGGTTTAGTGTTAGGTTTAGGGTTTGGGTTAGGGTTAGGGTTGGGGTTAGGGTTAGGCTTAGGTTTAGGGTTAGGGTTAGGGTTAGAGTTAGGAGTTAGGGTTAGGGTTAGGGGTTAGGATTAGGGGTTAGGGTTAGGGTTAGGGTTAGGATTAGGGTTAGGGTTTAGGGTTAGGGTTAGGGTTAGGGTTGGGGTTATGTTTAGGTTTAGGGTTAGGGTTAGGGTTAGATTTTCAGGTTAGGGTTAGGGTTAGGGGTTGAGTTAGGGTTAGCGTTAGGGTTAGGGTTAGAATTAGGTTTAGGGTTAGAGTTAGGATTAAGGTTAGGTGGAGGGTTAAGTTTAGGGTTAGGGTTAAGTTTAGGGTTAGGGTCAGGGTTAGGGTTAGGGTTAGGGTGAGGGTTAGGGTAAGATTTCGGGTTAGGTTTAGGGTTAGGTTTCGGTTATAGTGTTAGGTTTAGGGTTTAGGTTAGGGTTAGGGTTAGAATTAGGCTTAGGTTTAGATGTTGGTGTTGGGTTAGGGTTAGGGTTATGGTTAGGGTTTAGTTTTAGGGTTAGGGTTAGGGTTAGGGTTAGGGTTAGGGTTAAGGTTAGGGATTAGGGTTGGGTTAGGGTTAGGGTTAGAGTTAGGATTAAGGTTAGGATGAGGGTTAAGTTTAGGGTTAGGGTTAAGTTTAGGGTTAGGGTCTGGGTTAGAGTTAGGTTTATGCTTAGGGTTAGGTTAGGCTTAGGGTTAGGGTTAGGGTTAGGGTTAGGGTTAGGGTTAGGCTTAGGGTTAGGTTAGGCTTAGGGTTGGGGTTAGGGTTAGGGATAGGGTTAAGGTCAGGTTAAGGGGTTAGGGGTTAGGAGTTAGGGTTTAGGGATAGGGTTAGATTTAGGGGTAGGGTGAGGTTAGGGTTAGGGTTAGGGTTAGGTGTTAGGGTTAGGGTTAGGATTACTGTTAGGGTTAGTGTTAAGATTAGGTTGAGGTTTAAGTTTAGGGTTAGAGTCAGGGTTAGGGTTAGGGTTTGGTTTCGTGTTAGGCTTAGGTTTAGGGGTTGGGGTTGGGTTTAGTGTTATGGTTATGGTTAGGGTTAGGGTTAGGGGTTAGGGTTGGTGTTATGTTTACGTTTTGGGTTAGGGTTAGATTTTAGGGTTAGGGTTAGGGTTAGGGTTAGGGTTAGGGTTAGGGTTAGGGTTAGGGTTAGGGTTAATGTTAGGGATTAGGGTTGGGTTAGGGTTAGGGTTAGGGTTAGGGTTAGGGTTAAGGTTAGGTTGAGGGTTAGGCTTGAGTTAGGGTTAGGGTTAGGGTTAGGGTTAGGGTTAGGGTTAGGGTTAGGTTAGGGTTAGGGTTAGGGTTAGGGTTAGGGTTAGGTTAGGGTTAGGGTTAGGGTTAGGGTTAGGGTTAGGGTTAGGGTTAGGGTTAGGGTTAGGGTTAGGTTGAGGGTTAGGCTTGGGTTAGTGTTAGGGTTAGGGTTAGGGTTAGGGTTAAGGTTAGGTTGAGGGTTAGGCTTGGGTTAGGGTTAGGGTTAGGGTTAGGGTTAGGGTTAGGGTTAGGGTTAGGGTTAGGGTTAGGGTTAGGGTTAGGGTTAGGCTTAGGTTAGGGTTAGCGTTAGCGTTAGGGTTAGGGTTAGGGTTAGGGTTAGGGTTAGGGTTAGGCTTAGGCTTAGGCTTAGGCTTAGGCTTAGGTTAGGGTTAGGGTTACGCTTTAGGGTTAGGGTTAGGGGTAAGGTTAGTGTTAGGGTTAGGTGTCAGCGTTAGTCTTAGGGGTCAGGGTTAGGGTTAGGGTTAGGGTTAGGGTCAGGTTTAGGGGTTAGGTGTTAGGGGTTAGGGTTAGGGTTAGGATTAGGGTTAGGGGTAGGGTGAGGGGTTAGGGTTGGTGTTATGTTTAGGTTTAGGGTTAGGGTTAGGGTTAGGGTTAGGGTTGGGGTTATGTTTAGTTTTAGGGTTAGGGTTAGGGTTAGGGTTAAATTTTCAGGTTAGGGTTAGGGTTAGGGTTAGGGTTACGGTTTAGGGTTAGGGTTAGGGGTAAGTTTAGTGTTAGGGTTAGGTGTCAGGGTTAGTCTTAGGGGTCAGGGTTAGGGTTAGGGTTAGGGTTAGGGTCAGGTTTAGGGGTTAGGTGTTAGGGGTTAGGGTTAGGGTTAGGATTAGAGTTAGGGGTTGGGTGAGGGTTTAGGTTTGGGGTTATGTTTAGTTTTAGGGTTAGGGTTAGGGTTAGATTTTAGGGTTAGGGGTAGGGGTTGAGTTAGGGGTAGGGTTAGGTTTAGGGTTAAGGCTAGGTTGAGGGTTAAGTTTAGGGTTAGGGTCAGGTTTAGGGTTAGGGTTAGGGTTCGGGTTAGGCTTAGGCTTAGGCTTAGGTTTAGGGTTAGGGTTGGGCTCTGGGTTAGGTTAGGCTTAGGGTTGGGGTTAGGGTTAGGGTTAGGGTTAGGCTTAGGTTAGAGTTAGGGTTAGGCTTAGGGTCATGTTAAGTGGTTAGGGGTTAGGAATTAGGGGTTAGGGTTAGGGTTAGGTTTAGTGGTAGGGTGAGGTTAGGGTTAGGGTTAGGTGTTAGGGTTAGGGTTAGGGTTAGGGGTTAGGGGTTAGGAGGAAGGGGTTAGGGTTAGGGTTAGGTTTAGGGGTAGGGTGACGTTAGGATTAGTGTTAGGTGTTAGGGTTAGGATTAGGGTTAGGGTTAGGGTTAGGGTTAGGGTTAGGGTTAGGGTTAGGGTTAGGTTAGGGTTAGGGTTAGGGTTACGGTTTAGGGTTAGGGTTAGGGGTAAGGTTAGTGTTAGGGTTAGGTGTCAGGGTTAGTCTTAGGGGTCAGGGTTAGGTTTAGGGTTAGGGTCAGGTTTAGGGGTTAAGTGTTAGGGCTTAGGGTTAGGATTAGGGTTAGGGGTAGGGTGATGGGTTAGGGTTGGGGTTATGTTTAGGTTTAGGGTTAGGGTTAGATTTTAGGGTTAGCGTTAAGGGTTGAGTTAGGGTTAGGGTTAGGGTTAGGGTTAGGGTTAGGGTTAGGGTTAAGGCTAGGTTGAGGTTTAAGTTTAGGGTTAGGGTCAGGGTTAGGGTTAGGGTTAGGGTTAGGGTTAGGGTTAGGCTTAGGCTTAGGTTTAGGGTTAGGGTTAGGGTTAGGCTTAGGGTTAGGTTAGGCTTTGGGTTGGGGTTAGGGTTAGGGTTAGGGTTAGGGTTAGGGTTAGGGTTAGGGTTAGGGTTAGGGTTAGGTTAGGGTTAAGGTTAGGGTTAGGGTTAGGATTAGGGTCAGGTTAAGGGGTTAGGGGTTAGGAGTTAGGGGTTAGGGTTAGGGTTAGGGTTAGGGTTAGCGTTAGGGTTAGGGTGAGGGTTAGGGTTTAGGTTAGTGTTAGGGTTAGGTTTCAGGGTTACTATTAGGGGTCAGGTTTAGGGTTAGGTTTAGGGTTAGGGTTTGGTTTAGGGTTAGTGTTAGGGTTCGGGTTAGTGTTAGGGTTATGTTTTATAGTTAGGTTTAGGGTAAGGCTTAGATTTAGAGGTTTGGGTTTGGGGTTAGGGTTAGGGTTAGGGTCAGGTTTAGGGGTTAGGGGTTAGAGGTTAGGGTTAGGATTAGGGTTAGGGGTAGGATGAGGTTAGGGTTCGGGTTAGGTGTTAGGGTTAGGGTTAGGGTGACGGTAAGGGTTAGATTTAGGGTTAGGTTTAGTGTTAGGTTTCGGTTTAGTGTTAGGTTTAGGGTTTGGGTTAGGGTTGGGGTTAGGGTTAGGCTTAGGTTTAGGGTTAGGGTTAGGGTTCGGGTTAGGGTTAGGGTTAGGAGTTAGGGTTATGGTTAGTGTTAGGGTTAGGGTTAGGGTTAGGGGTTAGGGTTAGTGTTAGGCTTAGGGTTTGGGTTATGGTTAGGGGTTA
>JAUMJL010000370.1:1852500-1860000 GCA_033558185.1 Dromococcyx pavoninus | reverse complement strand
TTAGGGTTAGGGGTTGAGTTAGGGTTAGGGTTAGGGTTAGGGTACGGGTTAGGGTTAAGGCTAGGTTGAGGGTTAATTTTAGGATTAGTGTCAGGGTTAGGGTTAGGGTTCGGGTTAGGCTTAGGCTTAGGCTTAGGTTTAGGGTTAGGGTTGGGCTTAGGGTTAGGGTTAGGCTTAGGTTAGGGTTACGGTTAGGGTTAGCGTCAGGTTAAGGGGTTAGGGGTTAGGAGTTAGGGGTTAGGGTTAGGGTTAGGTTTAGGGGTAGGGTGAGGTTAGGGTTAGGGTTAGTGTTAGGGTTATGTTTTATAGTTAGGTTTAGGGTAAGGCTTAGATTTAGAGGTTTGGGTTTGGGGTTAGGGTTAGGGATAGGGTCAGGTTTAGGGGTTAGGGTTAAGTGTTAGGGTTAGGGTTAGGGTGAGGAGAGGGTGAGGTTAGGGTTCGGGTTAGGTGTTAGGGTTAGGGTTAGGGTGAGGGGAAGGGTTAGATTTAGGGTTAGGTTTAGGGTTAGGTTTCGGTTTAGTGTTAGGTTTAAAGTTTGGGTTAGGGTTGGGGTTAGGGTTAGGGTTAGGGTTAGAGTTAGGAGTTAGGGTTAGGGTTAGGGGTTAGGATTAGGGGTTAGGGTTAGGGTTAGGATTAGGGTTAGGGGTTAGGGTTAGGGTTAGGGTTAGGGTTAGGATTAGGGTTAGGGGTTAGCGTTAGGGTTAGGGTTAGGGTTGGGGTTAGGATTAGGGGTTAGTGTTAGGGTTAGGATTAGGGTTAGGGGTTAGGGTTAGGGTTAGGGTTGGGGTTATGTTGAGGTTTAGGGTTAGGGTTAGGGTTAGATTTTCAGGTTAGGGTTAGGGTTAGGGGTTGAGTTAGGGTTAGCGTTAGGGTTAGGGTTAGGATTAGGTTTAGGGTTAGAGTTAGGATTAAGGTTAGGTGGAGGGTTAAGTTTAGGGTTAGGGTTAAGTTTAGGGTTAGGGTCAGGGTTAGGGTTAGGGTTAGGGTGAGGGTTAGGGTAAGATTTCGGGTTAGGTTTAGGGTTAGGTTTCGGTTATAGTGTTAGGTTTAGGGTTTAGGTTAGGGTTAGGGTTAGGCTTAGGCTTAGGTTTAGATGTTGGTGTTGGGTTAGGGTTATGGTTATGGTTAGGGTTTAGTTTTAGGGTTAGGGTTAGGGTTAGGGTTAGGGTTAGGGTTAGGGTTAGGGTTAAGGTTAGGGATTAGGGTTGGGTTAGGGTTAGGGTTAGAGTTAGGATTAAGGTTAGGATGAGGGTTAAGTTTAGGGTTAGGGTTAAGTTTAGGGTTAGGGTCTGGGTTAGTGTTAGGTTTATGCTTAGGGTTAGGTTAGGCTTAGGGTTAGGGTTAGGGTTAGGGTTAGAGTTAGGGTTAGGGTTAGGGTTAGGGTTAGGGTTAGGGTTAGGGTTAGGGTTAGGGTTAGGGTTAGGCTTAGGGTAAGGTTAGGCTTAGGGTTGGGGTTAGGGTTAGGGTTAGGGTTAGGCTTAGGGTTAGGCTTAGGTTAGGGTTAGGGTTAGGCTTAGGGTCAGGTTAAGAGGTTAGGGGTTAGGAGTTAGTGGTTAGGGTTAGGGTTAGGTTTAGGGGTAGGGTTAGATTAGGGTTAGGGTTAAGTGTTAGGTTTAGAGTTAGGGTTAGGGTTAGGTTTAGTGTTAGGGTTAGGGTTAAGGTTAGTGTTAGGGTTAGGTGTCAGGGTTAGTCTTAGGGGTCAGGGTTAGGGTTAGGTTTAGGGTTAGGGTTAGGTTTAGGGTTAGTGTTAGGGTTAGGGTTAGTGTTAGGGTTATGTCTTATAGTTAGATTTAGGGTAAGGCTTAGATTTAGAGGTTTGTGTTTGGGGTTAGGGTTAGGGTTAGGGTCAGGTTTAGGGGTTAGGGGTTAGGGGTTAGGGTTAGGATTAGGGTTAGGGGTAGGGTGAGGTTAGGGTTAGGGTTAGGGTGAGGGTTAGGGTTAGATTTAGGGTTAGGTTTAGTGTTAGGTTTCGGTTATAGTGTTAAGTTTAGGGTTTAGGTTAGGGTTAGGGTTAGGGTTAGGCTTAGGTTTAGGGGTTGGTGTTGGGTTAGGGTTAGGGTTATGGTTAGGGTTTAGTTTTAGGGTTAGGGTTAGGGTTAAGGTTCGGGATTAGGGTTGGGTTAGGGTTAGGGTTAGGGTTAGGGTTAGGGTTAGGGTTAGAGTTAGGATTAAGTTTAGGATGAGGGTTAAGTTTAGGGTTAGGGTTAAGTTTAGGGTTAGGGTCTGGGTTAGTGTTAGGTTTATGCTTAGGGTTAGGTTAGGCTTAGGGTTAGGGTTAGGGTTAGTGTTAGAGTTAGGGTTAGGGTTAGGGTTAGGGTTAGGGTTAGGGTTAGGGTTAGGGTTAGGGTTAGGGTTAGGGTTAGGGTTAGGCTTAGGGTTAGGTTAGGCTTAGGGTTGGGGTTAGGGTTAGGGTTAGGGTTAGAGTTAGGATTAAGGTTAGGATGAGGGTTAAGTTTAGGGTTAGGGTTAAGTTTAGGGTTAGGGTCTGGGTTAGTGTTAGGTTTATGCTTAGGGTTAGGTTAGGCTTAGGGTTAGGGTTAGGGTTAGTGTTAGAGTTAGGGTTAGGGTTAGGGTTAGGGTTAGGGTTAGGGTTAGGGTTAGGGTTAGGCTTAGGGTTAGGTTAGGCTTAGGGTTGGGGTTAGGGTTAGGGTTAGGGTTAAGGTCAGGTTAAGGGGTTAGGGGTTAGGAGTTAGGGGTTAGGGATAGGGTTAGATTTAGGGGTAGGGTGAGGTTAGGGTTAGGGTTAGGGTTAGGTGTTAGGGTTAGGGTTAGGGTTGCTGTTAGGGTTAGTGTTAAGATTAGGTTGAGGGTTAAGTTTAGGGTTAGGGTTAGGGTTAGGGTTAGGGTTAGGGTTAGGGTTAGGGTAAGAGTTAGGATTAAGGTTAGGATGAGGGTTAAGTTTAGGGTTAGGGTTAAGTTTAGGGTTAGGGTCAGGGTTAGTGTTAGGTTTAGGCTTAGGGTTAGGTTAGGCTTAGGGTTAGGTTTAGGGTTAGGGTTAGGGTTAGGGTTAGGGTTAGGGTTAGGGTTCGGGTTAGTTTTAGGGTTATGTTTCATAGTTAGGTTTAGGGTAAGGCTTAGATTTAGAGGTTTGGGTTTGGGGTTAGGGTTAGGGTTAGGGTCAGGTTTAGGGGTTAGGGGTTAGGGGTTAGGGGTTAGGGGTTAGGGCTAGTATTAGGATTAGGGGTAGGGTGAGGTTAGGGTTCGGGTTAGGTGTTAGGGTTAGGGTTAAGGTGAGGGTAAGGGTTAGATTTAGGGTTAGGTTTAGGGTTAGGTTTCGGTTTAGTGTTAGGTTTAGGGTTTGGGTTAGAGTTGGGGTTAGGGTTAGGCTTAGGTTTAGGGTTAGGGTTAGGGTTAGAGTTAGGAGTTAGGGTAAGGGTTAGGGTTAGGGGTTAGGGTTAGGGGTTAGGGTTAGGGTTAGGGTTAGGGTTGGGGTTATATTTACGTTTAGGGTTAGGGTTAGGTTTAGATTTGAAGGTTAGGGTTAGGGTTAGGGTTAGGGGTTGAGCTAGGGTTAGGGTTAGGGTTAGGGTTAGGATTAGGGTTAGGGTTAGGAATAAGGTTAGGTTGAGGGTTAAGTTTAGGGCTAGTGTTAAGTTTAGGGTTAGGTTCAGGGTTAGGGTTAGGCTTAGGGTTAGGCTTAGGGTTAGGGTTAGGCTTAGGTTAGGGTTAGGGTTAGCGTTAGGGTTAGGTTTAGGGTTAGGGTTAGGGTTAGTGTTAGGGTTAGGGTTAGGGTTAGGGGTAGGGTTAGGATTAGGGTTAAGGTTAGGGGTAGGGTGAGGGGTTAGTGTTGGGGTTATGTTTAGGTTTAGGGTTAGGGTTAGATTTTATTGTTAGGGTTAGGGGTTGAGTTAGGGTTAGGGTTAGAGTTAGGGTTAAGGCTAGGGTTAGGGTTAGGGTTAGGGTTAGGGTTAGGGTTAGGGTTAGGGTTAGGGTTAGGCTTAGGTTAGGGTTAGGGTTAGGCTTCGGGTCAGGTTAAGAGGTTAGGGGTTAGGAGTTAGGGGTTAGGGTTAGGGTTAGGTTATGGGTAGGGTGAGGTTAGGGTTAGGGTTAGGTGTTAGGGTTAGGGTTAGGGTTACTGTTAGGGTTAGTGTTAAGATTAGGTTGAGGGTTAAGTTTAGGGTTAGGGTTAGGGTTAGGGTTAGGGTTAGGGTAAGAGTTAGGATTAAGGTTAGGATGAGGGTTAAGTTTAGGGTTAGTGTTAAGTTTAGGGTTAGGGTCAGGGTTAGTGTTAGGTTTAGGCTTAGGGTTAGGTTAGGCTTAGGGTTAGGGTTAGGGTTAGGGTTAGGGTTAGGGTTAGGGTTCGGGTTAGTTTTAGGGTTATGTTTCATAGTTAGGTTTAGGGTAAGGCTTAGATTTAGAGGTTTGGGTTTGGGGTTAGGGTTAGGGTTAGGGTCAGGTTTAGGGGTTAGGGGTTAGGGGTTAGGGGTTAGGGGTTAGGGCTAGTATTAGGATTAGGGGTAGGGTGAGGTTAGGGTTCGGGTTAGGTGTTAGGGTTAGGGTTAAGGTGAGGGTAAGGGTTAGATTTAGGGTTAGGTTTAGGGTTAGGTTTCGGTTTAGTGTTAGGTTTAGGGTTTGGGTTAGAGTTGGGGTTAGGGTTAGGCTTAGGTTTAGGGTTAGGGTTAGGGTTAGGGTTAGAGTTAGGAGTTAGGGTAAGGGTTAGGGTTAGGGGTTAGGGTTAGGGGTTAGGGTTAGGGTTAGGGTTAGGGTTGGGGTTATATTTAGGTTTAGGGTTAGGGTTAGGGTTAGATTTGAAGGTTAGGGTTACGGTTAGGGTTAGGGGTTGAGCTAGGGTTAGGGTTAGGGTTAGGGTTAGGATTAGGGTTAGGGTTAGGAATAAGGTTAGGTTGAGGGTTAAGTTTAGGGTTAGGGTTAAGTTTAGGGTTAGGGTCAGGGTTAGGGTTAGGCTTAGGGTTAGGCTTAGGGTTAGGGTTAGGCTTAGGTTAGGGTTAGGGTTAGCGTTAGGGTTAGGGTTAGGGTTAGGGTTAGGGTTAGTGTTAGGGTTAGGGTTAGGGTTAGGGTTAGGGGTAGGGTTAGGATTAGGGTTAAGGTTAGGGGTAGGGTGAGGGGTTAGTGTTGGGGTTATGTTTAGGTTTAGGGTTAGGGTTAGATTTTATTGTTAGGGTTAGGGGTTGAGTTAGGGTTAGGGTTAGAGTTAGGGTTAAGGCTAGGGTTAGGGTTAGGGTTAGGGTTAGGGTTAGGGTTAGGGTTAGGCTTAGGTTAGGGTTAGGGTTAGGCTTCGGGTCAGGTTAAGAGGTTAGGGGTTAGGAGTTAGGGGTTAGGGTTAGGGTTAGGTTATGGGTAGGGTGAGGTTAGGGTTAGGGTTAGGTGTTAGGGTTAGGGTTAGGGTTAGGGTTAGGGTTAGGTTTAGTGTTAGAGTTAGGGTTAAGGTTAGTGTTAGGGTTAGGTGTCAGGGTTAGTGTTAGGGGTCAGGGTTTGGGTTAGGTTTAGGGTTAGGGTTAGGGTTAGGGTTAGGGTTAGGGTTAGGGTTAGGGTTAGGGTTAGGGTTAGGGTTAGGGTTAGGGTTAGGGTTAGGGTTAGGGTTAGGGTTAGGGTTAGGGTTAGGGAGCGGGGTTAGGGTTAGGGTTAGGGTTAGGGTTAGGGTTAGGGTTAGGGTTAGGGTTAGGGTTAGGGTTAGGGTTAGGGTTAGGGTTAGGGTTAGGGTTAGGGTTAGGGTTAGGGTTAGGGTTAGGGTTAGGGTTAGGGTTAGGGTTAGGTGTTAGGGTTAGGGTTAGGGTTAGGGTTAGGGTTAGGTTTAGTGTTAGAGTTAGGGTTAAGGTTAGTGTTAGGGTTAGGTGTCAGGGTTAGTGTTAGGGGTCAGGGTTTGGGTTAGGTTTAGGGTTAGGGTTAGGGTTAGGGTTAGGGTTAGGGTTAGGGTTAGGGTTAGGGTTAGGGTTAGGGTTAGGGTTAGGGTTAGGGTTAGGGTTAGGGTTAGGGTTAGGGAGCGGGGTTAGGGTTAGGGTTAGGGTTAGGGTTAGGGTTAGGGTTAGGGAGCGGGGTTAGGGTTAGGGTTAGGGTTAGGGTTAGGGTTAGGGTTAGGGTTAGGGTTAGGGTTAGGGTTAGGGTTAGGGTTAGGGTTAGGGTTAGGGTTAGGGTTAGGGTTAGGGTTAGGGTTAGGGTTAGGGGTTAGGGTTAGGGTTAGGGTTAGGGTTAGGGTTAGGGTTAGGGTTAGGGTTAGGGTTAGGGTTAGGGTTAGGGTTAGGGTTAGGGTTAGGGTTAGGGTTAGGGTTAGGGTTAGGGTTAGGGTTAGGGTTAGGGTTAGGGTTAGGGTTAGGGTTAGGGTTAGGGTTATGTTTTATAGTTAGATTTAGGGTAAGGCTTAGATTTAGAGGTTTGGGTTTGGGGTTAGGGTTAGGGTTAGGGTCAGTTTTAGGGGTTAGGGGTTAGGGGTTAGGGGTTAGGGTTAGGATTAGGGGTGGGGGTAGGGTGAGGTTAGGGTTCGGGTTAGGTGTTAGGGTTAGGGTTCGGTTTAGGGTTAGATTTAGCGTTAGGTTTAGGGTTAGGTTTCGGTTATAGTGTTAGGTTTAGGGTTAGGGGTAGGGTGAGGGGTTAGGGTTGGGGTTATGTTTAGGTTTAGGGTTAGGGTTAGCGTTAGATTTTAGGGTTAGGGTTAGGGGTTGATTTAGGGTTAGGGTTAGGGTTAGGGTTCGGGTTAGGGTTAAGGCTAGGTTGAGGGTTAATTTTAGGATTAGTGTCAGGGTTAGGGTTAGGGTTCGGGTTAGGCTTAGGCTTAGGCTTAGGTTTAGGGTTAGGGTTGGGCTTAGGGTTAGGGTTAGGCTTAGGTTAGGATTACGGTTAGGGTTAGCGTCAGGTTAAGGGGTTAGGGGTTAGGAGTTAGGGGTTAGGGTTAGGGTTAGGTTTAGGGGTAGGGTGAGGTTAGGGTTAGGGTTAGTGTTAGGGTTATGTTTTATAGTTAGGTTTAGGGTAAGGCTTAGATTTAGAGGTTTGGGTTTGGGGTTAGGGTTAGGGATAGGGTCAGGTTTAGGGGTTAGGGTTAAGTGTTAGGGTTAGGGTTAGGGTGAGGAGAGGGTGAGGTTAGGGTTCGGGTTAGGTGTTAGGGTTAGGGTTAGGGTGAGGGTAAGGGTTAGATTTAGGGTTAGGTTTAGGGTTAGGTTTCGGTTTAGTGTTAGGTATAGGGTTTGGGTTAGGGTTGGGGTTAGGGTTAGGGTTAGGGTTAGAGTTAGGAGTTAGGGTTAGGGTTAGGGGTTAGGATTAGGGGTTAGGGTTAGGGTTAGGATTAGGGTTAGGGGTTAGGGTTAGGGTTAGGGTTAGGGTTAGGGTTAGGATTAGGGTTAGGGGTTAGGGTTAGGGTTAGGGTTAGGGTTGGGGTTAGGATTAGGGGTTAGGGTTAGGGTTAGGATTAGGTTTAGGGGTTAGGTTTAGGGTTAGGGTTGGGGTTATGTTGAGGTTTAGGGTTAGGGTTAGGGTTAGATTTTCAGGTTAGGGTTAGGGTTAGGGGTTGAGTTAGGGTTAGCGTTAGGGTTAGGGTTAGGATTAGGTTTA
>JAUMJL010000370.1:1840000-1850000 GCA_033558185.1 Dromococcyx pavoninus | reverse complement strand
TTTGGGGTTAGGGTTAGGGTTAGGGTCAGGTTTAGGGGTTAGGGGTTAGGGGTTAGGGGTTAGGGGTTAGGGCTAGTATTAGGATTAGGGGTAGGGTGAGGTTAGGGTTCGGGTTAGGTGTTAGGGTTAGGGTTAAGGTGAGGGTAAGGGTTAGATTTAGGGTTAGGTTTAGGGTTAGGTTTCGGTTTAGTGTTAGGTTTAGGGTTTGGGTTAGAGTTGGGGTTAGGGTTAGGCTTAGGTTTAGGGTTAGGGTTAGGGTTAGGGTTAGAGTTAGGAGTTAGGGTAAGGGTTAGGGTTAGGGGTTAGGGTTAGGGGTTAGGGTTAGGGTTAGGGTTAGGGTTGGGGTTATATTTAGGTTTAGGGTTAGGGTTAGGGTTAGATTTGAAGGTTAGGGTTAGGGTTAGGGTTAGGGGTTGAGCTAGGGTTAGGGTTAGGGTTAGGGTTAGGATTAGGGTTAGGGTTAGGAATAAGGTTAGGTTGAGGGTTAAGTTTAGGGTTAGGGTTAAGTTTAGGGTTAGGGTCAGGGTTAGGGTTAGGCTTAGGGTTAGGCTTAGGGTTAGGGTTAGGCTTAGGTTAGGGTTAGGGTTAGCGTTAGGGTTAGGGTTAGGGTTAGGGTTAGGGTTAGTGTTAGGGTTAGGGTTAGGGTTAGGGTTAGGGGTAGGGTTAGGATTAGGGTTAAGGTTAGGGGTAGGGTGAGGGGTTAGTGTTGGGGTTATGTTTAGGTTTAGGGTTAGGGTTAGATTTTATTGTTAGGGTTAGGGGTTGAGTTAGGGTTAGGGTTAGAGTTAGGGTTAAGGCTAGGTTTAGGGTTAGGGTTAGGGTTAGGGTTAGGGTTAGGGTTAGGGTTAGGCTTAGGTTAGGGTTAGGGTTAGGCTTCGGGTCAGGTTAAGAGGTTAGGGGTTAGGAGTTAGGGGTTAGGGTTAGGGTTAGGTTATGGGTAGGGTGAGGTTAGGGTTAGGGTTAGGTGTTAGGGTTAGGGTTAGGGTTAGGGTTAGGTTTAGTGTTAGAGTTAGGGTTAAGGTTAGTGTTAGGGTTAGGTGTCAGGGTTAGTGTTAGGGGTCAGGGTTTGGGTTAGGTTTAGGGTTAGGGTTAGGTTTAGGGTTAGTGTTAGGGTTAGGATTAGTGTTAGGGTTATGTTTTATAGTTAGATTTAGGGTAAGGCTTAGATTTAGAGGTTTGGGTTTGGGGTTAGGGTTAGGGTTAGGGTCAGTTTTAGGGGTTAGGGGTTAGGGGTTAGGGGTTAGGGTTAGGATTAGGGGTGGGGGTAGGGTGAGGTTAGGGTTCGGGTTAGGTGTTAGGGTTAGGGTTCGGGTTAGGGTTAGATTTAGCGTTAGGTTTAGGGTTAGGTTTCGGTTATAGTGTTAGGTTTAGGGTTAGGGGTAGGGTGAGGGGTTAGGGTTGGGGTTATGTTTAGGTTTAGGGTTAGGGTTAGCGTTAGATTTTAGGGTTAGGGTTAGGGGTTGATTTAGGGTTAGGGTTAGGGTTAGGGTTCGGGTTAGGGTTAAGGTTAGGTTGAGGGTTAATTTTAGGATTAGTGTCAGGGTTAGGGTTAGGGTTCGGGTTAGGCTTAGGCTTAGGCTTAGGTTTAGGGTTAGGGTTGGGCTTAGGGTTAGGGTTAGGCTTAGGTTAGGATTACGGTTAGGGTTAGCGTCAGGTTAAGGGGTTAGGGGTTAGGAGTTAGGGGTTAGGGTTAGGGTTAGGTTTAGGGGTAGGGTGAGGTTAGGGTTAGGGTTAGTGTTAGGGTTATGTTTTATAATTAGGTTTAGGGTAAGGCTTAGATTTAGAGGTTTGGGTTTGGGGTTAGGGTTAGGGATAGGGTCAGGTTTAGGGGTTAGGGTTAAGTGTTAGGGTTAGGGTTAGGGTGAGGAGAGGGTGAGGTTAGGGTTCGGGTTAGGTGTTAGGGTTAGGGTTAGGGTGAGGGTAAGGGTTAGATTTAGGGTTAGGTTTAGGGTTAGGTTTCGGTTTAGTGTTAGGTATAGGGTTTGGGTTAGGGTTGGGGTTAGGGTTAGGGTTAGGGTTAGAGTTAGGAGTTAGGGTTAGGGTTAGGGGTTAGGATTAGGGGTTAGGGTTAGGGTTAGGATTAGGGTTAGGGGTTAGGGTTAGGGTTAGGGTTAGGGTTAGGATTAGGGTTAGGGGTTAGGGTTAGGGTTAGGGTTAGGGTTGGGGTTAGGATTAGGGGTTAGGGTTAGGGTTAGGATTAGGTTTAGGGGTTAGGGTTAGGGTTAGGGTTGGGGTTATGTTGAGGTTTAGGGTTAGGGTTAGGGTTAGATTTTCAGGTTAGGGTTAGGGTTAGGGGTTGAGTTAGGGTTAGCGTTAGGGTTAGGGTTAGGATTAGGTTTAGGGTTAGAGTTAGGATTAAGGTTAGGTGGAGGGTTAAGTTTAGGGTTAGGGTTAAGTTTAGGGTTAGGGTCAGGGTTAGGGTTAGGGTTAGGGTGAGGGTTAGGGTAAGATTTCGGGTTAGGTTTAGGGTTAGGTTTCGGTTATAGTGTTAGGTTTAGGGTTTAGGTTAGGGTTAGGGTTAGGGTTAGGCTTAGGTTTAGATGTTGGTGTTGGGTTAGGGTTATGGTTATTGTTAGGGTTTAGTTTTAGGGTTAGGGTTAGGGTTAGGGTTAGGGTTAAGGTTAGGGATTAGGGTTGGGTTAGGGTTAGGGTTAGGGTTAGAGTTAGGATTAAGGTTAGGATGAGGGTTAAGTTTAGGGTTAGGGTTAAGTTTAGGGTTAGGGTCTGGGTTAGTGTTAGGTTTATGCTTAGGGTTAGGTTAGGCTTAGGGTTAGGGTTAGGGTTAGGGTTAGAGTTAGGGTTAGGGTTAGGGTTAGGGTTAGGGTTAGGGTTAGGGTTAGGCTTAGGGTTAGGTTAGGCTTAGGGTTGGGGTTAGGGTTAGGGTTAGGGTTAGGCTTAGGGTTAGGCTTAGGTTAGGGTTAGGGTTAGGCTTAGGGTCAGGTTAAGAGGTTAGGGGTTAGGAGTTAGTGGTTAGGGTTAGGGTTAGGTTTAGGGGTAGGGTTAGATTAGGGTTAGGGTTAAGTGTTAGGTTTAGAGTTAGGGTTAGGGTTAGGTTTAGTGTTAGGGTTAGGGTTAAGGTTAGTGTTAGGGTTAGGTGTCAGGGTTAGTCTTAGGGGTCAGGGTTAGGGTTAGGTTTAGGGTTAGGGTTAGGTTTAGGGTTAGTGTTAGGGTTAGGGTTAGTGTTAGGGTTATGTCTTATAGTTAGATTTAGGGTAAGGCTTAGATTTAGAGGTTTGTGTTTGGGGTTAGGGTTAGGGTTAGGGTCAGGTTTAGGGGTTAGGGGTTAGGGGTTAGGGTTAGGATTAGGGTTAGGGGTAGGGTGAGGTTAGGGTTCGGGTTAGGTGTTAGGTGTTAGGGTTAGAGTTAGGGTTAGAGTTAGGATTAAGGTTAGGATGAGGGTTAAGTTTAGGGTTAGGGTTAAGTTTAGGGTTAGGGTCTGGGTTAGTGTTAGGTTTATGCTTAGGGTTAGGTTAGGCTTAGGGTTAGGGTTAGGGTTAGTGTTAGAGTTAGGGTTAGGGTTAGGGTTAGGGTTAGGGTTAGGGTTAGGGTTAGGGTTAGGGTTAGGCTTAGGGTTAGGTTAGGCTTAGGGTTGGGGTTAGGGTTAGGGTTAGGGTTAAGGTCAGGTTAAGGGGTTAGGGGTTAGGAGTTAGGGGTTAGGGATAGGGTTAGATTTAGGGGTAGGGTGAGGTTAGGGTTAGGGTTAGGGTTAGGTGTTAGGGTTAGGGTTAGGGTTACTGTTAGGGTTAGTGTTAAGATTAGGTTGAGGGTTAAGTTTAGGGTTAGGGTTAGGATTAGGGTTAGGGTTAGGAATAAGGTTAGGTTGAGGGTTAAGTTTAGGGTTAGGGTTAAATTTAGGGTTAGGGTCAGGGTTAGGGTTAGGCTTAGGGTTAGGCTTAGGGTTAGGGTTAGGCTTAGGTTAGGGTTAGGGTTAGCGTTAGGGTTAGGGTTAGGGTTAGGGTTAGGGTTAGTGTTAGGGTTAGGGTTAGGGTTAGGGTTAGGGTTAGGGGTAGGGTTAGGATTAGGGTTAAGGTTAGGGGTAGGGTGAGGGGTTAGTGTTGGGGTTATGTTTAGGTTTAGGGTTAGGGTTAGATTTTATTGTTAGGGTTAGGGGTTGAGTTAGGGTTAGGGTTAGAGTTAGGGTTAAGGCTAGGGTTAGGGTTAGGGTTAGGGTTAGGGTTAGGGTTAGGGTTAGGGTTAGGGTTAGGCTTAGGTTAGGGTTAGGGTTAGGCTTCGGGTCAGGTTAAGAGGTTAGGGGTTAGGAGTTAGGGGTTAGGGTTAGGGTTAGGTTATGGGTAGGGTGAGGTTAGGGTTAGGGTTAGGTGTTAGGGTTAGGGTTAGGGTTACTGTTAGGGTTAGTGTTAAGATTAGGTTGAGGGTTAAGTTTAGGGTTAGGGTTAGGGTTAGGGTTAGGGTTAGGGTAAGAGTTAGGATTAAGGTTAGGATGAGGGTTAAGTTTAGGGTTAGGGTTAAGTTTAGGGTTAGGGTCAGGGTTAGTGTTAGGTTTAGGCTTAGGGTTAGGTTAGGCTTAGGGTTAGGGTTAGGGTTAGGGTTAGGGTTAGGGTTAGGGTTAGGGTTAGGGTTCGGGTTAGTTTTAGGGTTATGTTTCATAGTTAGGTTTAGGGTAAGGCTTAGATTTAGAGGTTTGGGTTTGGGGTTAGGGTTAGGGTTAGGGTCAGGTTTAGGGGTTAGGGGTTAGGGGTTAGGGGTTAGGGGTTAGGGCTAGTATTAGGATTAGGGGTAGGGTGAGGTTAGGGTTCGGGTTAGGTGTTAGGGTTAGGGTTAAGGTGAGGGTAAGGGTTAGATTTAGGGTTAGGTTTAGGGTTAGGTTTCGGTTTAGTGTTAGGTTTAGGGTTTGGGTTAGAGTTGGGGTTAGGGTTAGGCTTAGGTTTAGGGTTAGGGTTAGGGTTAGGGTTAGAGTTAGGAGTTAGGGTAAGGGTTAGGGTTAGGGGTTAGGGTTAGGGGTTAGGGTTAGGGTTAGGGTTAGGGTTGGGGTTATATTTAGGTTTAGGGTTAGGGTTAGGGTTAGATTTGAAGGTTAGGGTTAGGGTTAGGGTTAGGGGTTGAGCTAGGGTTAGGGTTAGGGTTAGGGTTAGGATTAGGGTTAGGGTTAGGAATAAGGTTAGGTTGAGGGTTAAGTTTAGGGTTAGGGTTAAGTTTAGGGTTAGGGTCAGGGTTAGGGTTAGGCTTAGGGTTAGGCTTAGGGTTAGGGTTAGGCTTAGGTTAGGGTTAGGGTTAGCGTTAGGGTTAGGGTTAGGGTTAGGGTTAGGGTTAGTGTTAGGGTTAGGGTTAGGGTTAGGGTTAGGGGTAGGGTTAGGATTAGGGTTAAGGTTAGGGTTAGGGTGAGGGGTTAGTGTTGGGGTTATGTTTAGGTTTAGGGTTAGGGTTAGATTTTATTGTTAGGGTTAGGGGTTGAGTTAGGGTTAGGGTTAGAGTTAGGGTTAAGGCTAGGGTTAGGGTTAGGGTTAGGGTTAGGGTTAGGGTTAGGGTTAGGGTTAGGGTTAGGCTTAGGTTAGGGTTAGGGTTAGGCTTCGGGTCAGGTTAAGAGGTTAGGGGTTAGGAGTTAGGGGTTAGGGTTAGGGTTAGGTTATGGGTAGGGTGAGGTTAGGGTTAGGGTTAGGTGTTAGGGTTAGGGTTAGGGTTAGGTTTAGGGTTAGGGTCAGGTTTAGGGTTAGTGTTAGGGTTAGGATTAGTGTTAGGGTTATGTTTTATAGTTAGATTTAGGGTAAGGCTTAGATTTAGAGGTTTGGGTTTGGGGTTAGGGTTAGGGTTAGGGTCAGTTTTAGGGGTTAGGGGTTAGGGGTTAGGGGTTAAGGTTAGGATTAGGGGTGGGGGTAGGGTGAGGTTAGGGTTCGGGTTAGGTGTTAGGGTTAGGGTTCGGGTTAGGGTTAGATTTAGCGTTAGGTTTAGGGGTAGGTTTCGGTTATAGTGTTAGGTTTAGGGTTAGGGGTAGGGTGAGGGGTTAGGGTTGGGGTTATGTTTAGGTTTAGGGTTAGGGTTAGCGTTAGATTTTAGGGTTAGGGTTAGGGGTTGATTTAGGGTTAGGGTTAGGGTTCGGGTTAGGGTTAAGGCTAGGTTGAGGGTTAATTTTAGGATTAGTGTCAGGGTTAGGGTTAGGGTTCGGGTTAGGCTTAGGCTTAGGCTTAGGTTTAGGGTTAGGGTTGGGCTTAGGGTTAGGGTTAGGCTTAGGTTAGGATTACGGTTAGGGTTAGCGTCAGGTTAAGGGGTTAGGGGTTAGGAGTTAGGGGTTAGGGTTAGGGTTAGGTTTAGGGGTAGGGTGAGGTTAGGGTTAGGGTTAGTGTTAGGGTTATGTTTTATAGTTAGGTTTAGGGTAAGGCTTAGATTTAGAGGTTTGGGTTTGGGGTTAGGGTTAGGGATAGGGTCAGGTTTAGGGGTTAGGGTTAAGTGTTAGGGTTAGGGTTAGGGTGAGGAGAGGGTGAGGTTAGGGTTCGGGTTAGGTGTTAGGGTTAGGATTAGGGTGAGGGTAAGGGTTAGATTTAGGGTTAGGTTTAGGGTTAGGTTTCGGTTTAGTGTTAGGTATAGGGTTTGGGTTAGGGTTGGGGTTAGGGTTAGGGTTAGGGTTAGGGTTAGAGTTAGGAGTTAGGGTTAGGGTTAGGGGTTAGGATTAGGGGTTAGGGTTAGGGTTAGGATTAGGGTTAGGGGTTAGGGTTAGGGTTAGGGTTAGGGTTAGGATTAGGGTTAGGGGTTAGGGTTAGGGTTAGGGTTAGGGTTGGGGTTAGGATTAGGGGTTAGGGTTAGGGTTAGGATTAGGGTTAGGGGTTAGGGTTAGGGTTAGGGTTGGGGTTATGTTGAGGTTTAGGGTTAGGGTTAGGGTTAGATTTTCAGGTTAGGGTTAGGGTTAGGGGTTGAGTTAGGGTTAGCGTTAGGGTTAGGGTTAGGAATAGGTTTAGGGTTAGAGTTAGGATTAAGGTTAGGTGGAGGGTTAAGTTTAGGGTTAGGGTTAAGTTTAGGGTTTGGGTCAGGGTTAGGGTTAGGGTTAGGGTGAGGGTTAGGGTAAGATTTCGGGTTAGGTTTAGGGTTAGGTTTCGGTTATAGTGTTAGGTTTAGGGTTTAGGTTAGGGTTAGGGTTAGGGTTAGGCTTAGGTTTAGATGTTGGTGTTGGGTTAGGGTTATGGTTATTGTTAGGGTTTAGTTTTAGGGTTAGGGTTAGGGTTAGGGTTAGGGTTAAGGTTAGGGATTAGTGTTGGGTTAGGGTTAGGGTTAGGGTTAGAGTTAGGATTAAGGTTAGGATGAGGGTTAAGTTTAGGGTTAGGGTTAAGTTTAGGGTTAGGGTCTGGGTTAGTGTTAGGTTTATGCTTAGGGTTAGGTTAGGCTTAGGGTTAGGGTTAGGGTTAGAGTTAGGGTTAGGGTTAGGGTTAGGGTTAGGGTTAGGGTTAGGCTTAGGGTTAGGTTAGGCTTAGGGTTGGGGTTAGGGTTAGGGTTAGGGTTAGGCTTAGGGTTAGGCTTAGGTTAGGGTTAGGGTTAGGCTTAGGGTCAGGTTAAGAGGTTAGGGGTTAGGAGTTAGTGGTTAGGGTTAGGGTTAGGTTTAGGGGTAGGGTTAGATTAGGGTTAGGGTTAAGTGTTAGGTTTAGAGTTAGGGTTAGGGTTAGGTTTAGTGTTAGAGTTAGGGTTAAGGTTAGTGTTAGGGTTAGGTGTCAGGGTTAGTCTTAGGGGTCAGGGTTAGGGTTAGGTTTAGGGTTAGGGTTAGGTTTAGGGTTAGTGTTAGGGTTAGGGTTAGTGTTAGGGTTATGTCTTAGAGTTAGATTTAGGGTAAGGCTTAGATTTAGAGGTTTGTGTTTGGGGTTAGGGTTAGGGTTAGGGTCAGGTTTAGGGGTTAGGGGTTAGGGGTTAGGGTTAGGATTAGGGTTAGGGGTAGGGTGAGGTTAGGGTTCGGGTTAGGTGTTAGGTGTTAGGGTTAGGGTTAGGGTTAGAGTTAGGATTAAGGTTAGGATGAGGGTTAAGTTTAGGGTTAGGGTTAAGTTTAGGGTTAGGGTCTGGGTTAGTGTTAGGTTTATGCTTAGGGTTAGGTTAGGCTTAGGGTTAGGGTTAGGGTTAGTGTTAGAGTTAGGGTTAGGGTTAGGGTTAGGGTTAGGGTTAGGGTTAGGGTTAGGGTTAGGCTTAGGGTTAGGTTAGGCTTAGGGTTGGGGTTAGGGTTAGGGTTAGGGTTAAGGTCAGGTTAAGGGGTTAGGGGTTAGGAGTTAGGGGTTAGGGATAGGGTTAGATTTAGGGGTAGGGTGAGGTTAGGGTTAGGGTTAGGGTTAGGTGTTAGGGTTAGGGTTAGGGTTACTGTTAGGGTTAGTGTTAAGATTAGGTTGAGGGTTAAGTTTAGGGTTAGGGTTAGGGTTAGGGTTAGGGTTAGGGTAAGAGTTAGGATTAAGGTTAGGATGAGGGTTAAGTTTAGGGTTAGGGTTAAGTTTAGGGTTAGGGTCAGGGTTAGTGTTAGGTTTAGGCTTAGGGTTAGGTTAGGCTTAGGGTTAGGGTTAGGGTTAGGGTTAGGGTTAGGGTTAGGGTTAGGGTTAGGGTTCGGGTTAGTTTTAGGGTTATGTTTCATAGTTAGGTTTAGGGTAAGGCTTAGATTTAGAGGTTTGGGTTTGGGGTTAGGGTTAGGGTTAGGGTCAGGTTTAGGGGTTAGGGGTTAGGGGTTAGGGGTTAGGGCTAGTATTAGGATTAGGGGTAGGGTGAGGCTAGGGTTCGGGTTAGGTGTTAGGGTTAGGGTTAAGGTGAGGGTAAGGGTTAGATTTAGGGTTAGGTTTAGGGTTAGGTTTCGGTTTAGTGTTAGGTTTAGGGTTTGGGTTAGAGTTGGGGTTAGGGTTAGGCTTAGGTTTAGGGTTAGGGTTAGGGTTAGGGTTAGAGTTAGGAGTTAGGGCAAGGGTTAGGGTTAGGGGTTAGGGTTAGGGGTTAGGGTTAGGGTTAGGGTTAGGGTTGGGGTTATATTTAGGTTTAGGGTTAGGGTTAGGGTTAGATTTGAAGGTTAGGGTTAGGGTTAGGGTTAGGGGTTGAGCTAGGGTTAGGGTTAGGGTTAGGGTTAGGATTAGGGTTAGGGTTAGGAATAAGGTTAGGTTGAGGGTTAAGTTTAGGGTTAGGGTTAAGTTTAGGGTTAGGGTCAGGGTTAGGGTTAGGCTTAGGGTTAGGCTTAGGGTTAGGGTTAGGCTTAGGTTAGGGTTAGGGTTAGCGTTAGGGTTAGGGTTAGGGTTAGGGTTAGTGTTAGGGTTAGGGTTAGGGTTAGGGTTAGGGTTAGGGTTAGGGTTAGGGTTAGGGGTAGGGTTAGGATTAGGGTTAAGGTTAGGGGTAGGGTGAGGTGTTAGTGTTGGGGTTATGTTTAGGTTTAGGGTTAGGGTTAGATTTTATTGTTAGGGTTAGGGGTTGAGTTAGGGTTAGGGTTAGAGTTAGGGTTAAGGCTAGGGTTAGGGTTAGGGTTAGGGTTAGGGTTAGGGTTAGGGTTAGGGTTAGGGTTAGGGTTAGGCTTAGGTTAGGGTTAGGGTTAGGCTTCGGGTCAGGTTAAGAGGTTAGGGGTTAGGAGTTAGGGGTTAGGGTTAGGGTTAGGTTATGGGTAGGGTGAGGTTAGGGTTAGGGTTAGGTGTTAGGGTTAGGGTTAGGGTTAGGGTTAGGGTTAGGGTTAGGTTTAGTGTTAGAGTTAGGGTTAAGGTTAGTGTTAGGGTTAGGTGTCAGGGTTAGTGTTAGGGGTCAGGGTTTGGGTTAGGTTTAGGGTTAGGGTTAGGTTTAGGGTTAGTGTTAGGGTTAGGATTAGTGTTAGGGTTATGTTTTATAGTTAGATTTAGGGTAAGGCTTAGATTTAGGGGTTTGGGTTTGGGGTTAGGGTTAGGGTTAGGGTCAGTTTTAGGGGTTAGGGGTTAGGGGTTAGGCGTTAGGGTTAGGATTAGGGGTGGGGGTAGGGTGAGGTTAGGGTTCGGGTTAGGTGTTAGGGTTAGGGTTCGGGTTAGGGTTAGATTTAGCGTTAGGTTTAGGGTTAGGTTTCGGTTATAGTGTTAGGTTTAGGGTTAGG
>JAUMJL010000370.1:1825000-1827500 GCA_033558185.1 Dromococcyx pavoninus | reverse complement strand
TTAGGGTTAGGGATTAGGGTTAGGGGTAGGGTTAGGGTTAGGGGTTGAGTTAGGGTTCGGGTTAGGGTTAAGGTTAGGTTGAGGGTTAGGCTTGGGTTAGGGTTAGGGTTAGGCTTAGGTTAGGGTTAGGGTTAGGGTTAGGGTTAGGGTTAGGCTTAGGTTAGGGTTAGGGTTAGGGTTAGGTTTAAGGGTTAGGGTTAGGGTTAGGGGTAAGGTTAGTGTTAGGGTTAGGTGTCAGGGTTAGTCTTAGGGGTCAGGGTTAGGGTTAGGGTTAGGGTTAGGGTTAAGGTCAGGTTTAGGGGTTAGGTGTTAGGGGTTAGGGTTAGGATTAGGGTTAGCGGTAGGGTGATGGGTTAGGGTTGGGGTTATGTTTAGGTTTAGGGTTAGGGTTAGATTTTAGGGTTAGGGTTAAGGGTTTAGTTAGGGTTAGGGTTAGGGTTAGGGTTAAGGCTAGGTTGAGGGTTAAGTTTAGGGTTAGGTTCAGGGTTAGGGTTAGGCTTAGGCTTAGGTTTAGGTTTAGGGTTAGGCTTAGGGTTAGGTTAGGCTTAGGGTTGGGGTAAGGGTTAGGGTTAGGTTTCGGGTTAGTTTTAGGGTTATGTTTCATAGTTAGGTTTAGGGTAAGGCTTAGATTTAGAGGTTTGGGTTTGGGGTTAGGGTTAGGGTTAGGGTCAGGGTTAGGGGTTAGGGGTTAGGGGTTAGGGGTTAGGGCTAGTATTAGGATTAGGGGTAGGGTGAGGTTAGGGTTCGGGTTAGGTGTTAGGGTTAGGGTTAAGGTGAGGGTAAGGGTTAGATTTAGGGTTAGGTTTAGGGTTAGGTTTCGGTTTAGTGTTAGGTTTAGGGTTTGGGTTAGGGTTGGGGTTAGGGTTAGGCTTAGGTTTAGGGTTAGGGTTAGGGTTAGGGTTAGGGTTAGAGTTAGGAGTTAGGGTAAGGGTTAGGGTTAGGGGTTAGGGTTAGGGGTTAGGGTTAGGGTTAGGGTTACGGTTAGGGTTGGGGTTATATTTAGGTTTAGGGTTAGGGTTAGGGTTAGATTTGAAGGTTAGGGTTAGGGTTAGGGTTAGGGGTTGAGCTAGGGTTAGGGTTAGGGTTAGGGTTAGGGTTAGGATTAGGGTTAGGGTTAGGAATAAGGTTAGGTTGAGGGTTAAGTTTAGGGTTAGGGTTAAGTTTAGGGTTAGGGTCAGGGTTAGGGTTAGACTTAGGGTTAGGCTTAGGGTTAGGGTTAGGGTTAGGCTTAGGTTAGGGTTAGGGTTAGGGTTAGCGTTAGGGTTAGGGTTAGGGTTAGGGTTAGGGTTAGGGTTAGGGTTAGGATTAGGGTTAAGGTTAGGGTTAGGGGTAGGGTGAGGGGTTAGTGTTGCGGTTATGTTTAGGTTTAGGGTTAGGGTTAGATTTTATGGTTAGGGTTAGGGGTTGAGTTAGGGTTAGGGTTAGAGTTAGGGTTAAGGCTAGGGTTAGGGTTAGGGTTAGGGTTAGGGTTAGGGTTAGGGTTAGGGTTAGGCTTAGGTTAGGGTTAGGGTTAGGCTTCGGGTCAGGTTAAGAGGTTAGGGGTTAGGAGTTAGGGGTTAGGGTTAGGGTTAGGTTATGGGTAGGGTGAGGTTAGGGTTAGGGATAGGTGTTAGGGTTAGGGTTAGGGTTAGGGATAGGTGTTAGGGTTAGGGTTAGGGTTAGGGTTAGGGTTACGTTTAGGGTTAGAGTTAGGGTTAAGGTTAGTGTTAGGGTTAGGTGTCAGGGTTAGTGTTAGGGGTCAGGGTTTGGGTTAGGTTTAGGGTTAGGGTTAGTTTTAGGGTTAGTGTTAGGGTTAGGATTAGTGTTAGGGTTATGTTTTATAGTTAGATTTAGGGTAAGGCTTAGATTTAGAGGTTTGGGTTTGGGGTTAGGGTTAGGGTTAGGGTCAGTTTTAGGGGTTAGGGGTTAGGGGTTAGGGGTTAGGGTTAGGATTAGGGGTGGGGGTAGGGTGAGGTTAGGGTTCGGGTTAGGTGTTAGGGTTAGGGTTCGGGTTAGGGTTAGATTTAGCGTTAGGTTTAGGGTTAGGTTTCGGTTATAGTGTTAGGTTTAGGGTTAGGGGTAGGGTGAGGGGTTAGGGTTGGGGTTATGTTTAGGTTTAGGGTTAGGGTTAGCGTTAGATTTTAGGGTTAGGGTTAGGGTTCGGGTTAGGGTTAAGGCTAGGTTGAGGGTTAATTTTAGGGTTAGTGTCAGGGTTAGGGTTAGGGTTAGGGTTCGGGTTAGGCTTAGGCTTAGGCTTAGGTTTAGGGTTAGGGTTGGGCTTAGGGTTAGGGTTAGGCTTAGGTTAGGGTTACGGTTAGGGTTAGCGTCAGGTTAAGGGGTTAGGGGTTAGGAGTTAGGGGTTAGGGTTAGGGTTAGGTTTAGGGGTAGGGTGAGGTTAGGATTAGGGTTAGTGTTAGGGTTATGTTTTATAGTTAGGTTTAGGGTAAGGCTTAGATTTAGAGGTTTGGGTGTGGTGTTAGGGTTAGGGATAGGGTCAGGTTTAGGGGTTAGGGTTAAGTGT
>JAUMJL010000370.1:1817500-1820000 GCA_033558185.1 Dromococcyx pavoninus | reverse complement strand
GTTAGGGTTAGTATTAGTCTTAGGTTTAGGGATTGGTATTGGGTTAGGGTTATGGTTAGGGTTAGGGTTAGGGTTTAGTTTTAGGGTTAGGGTTAGTGTTAGGGTTAGGGTTAGGGTTAGGGATTAGGGTTAGGGGTAGGGTTAGGGTTAGGGGTTGAGTTAGGGTTCGGGTTAGGGTTAAGGTTAGGTTGAGGGTTAGGCTTGGGTTAGGGTTAGGGTTAGGCTTAGGTTAGGGTTAGGGTTAGGGTTAGGGTTAGGGTTAGGCTTAGGTTAGGGTTAGGGTTAGGGTTAGGTTTACGGGTTAGGGTTAGGGGTAAGGTTAGTGTTAGGGTTAGGTGTCAGGGTTAGTCTTAGGTGTCAGGGTTAGGGTTAGGGTTAGGATTAGGGTTAGGGTCAGGTTTAGGGGTTAGGTGTTAGGGGTTAGGGTTAGGATTAGGGTTAGCGGTAGGGTGATGGGTTAGGGTTGGAGTTCTGTTCAGGTTTAGGGTTAGGGTTAGATTTTAGGGTTAGGGTTAAGGGTTTAGTTAGGGTTAGGGTTAGGGTTAGGGTTAAGGCTAGGTTGAGGGTTAAGTTTAGGGTTAGGTTCAGGGTTAGGGTTAGGCTTAGGCTTAGGTTTAGGTTTAGGGTTAGGCTTAGGGTTAGGTTAGGCTTAGGGTTGGGGTAAGGGTTAGGGTTAGGGTTCGGGTTAGTTTTAGGGTTATGTTTCATAGTTAGGTTTAGGGTAAGGCTTAGATTTAGAGGTTTGGGTTTGGGGTTAGGGTTAGGGTTAGGGTCAGGTTTAGGGGTTAGGGGTTAGGGGTTAGGGCTAGTATTAGGATTAGGGGTAGGGTGAGGTTAGGGTTCGGGTTAGGTGTTAGGGTTAGGGTTAAGGTGAGGGTAAGGGTTAGATTTAGGGTTAGGTTTAGGGTTAGGTTTCGGTTTAGTGTTAGGTTTAGGGTTTGGGTTAGGGTTGGGGTTAGGGTTAGGCTTAGGTTTAGGGTTAGGGTTAGGGTTAGGGTTAGGGTTACGGTTAGGGTTGGGGTTATATTTAGGTTTAGGGTTAGGGTTAGGGTTAGATTTGAAGGTTAGGGTTAGGGTTAGGGTTAGGGGTTGAGCTAGGGTTAGGGTTAGGGTTAGGGTTAGGGTTAGGATTAGGGTTAGGGTTAGGAATAAGGTTAGGTTGAGGGTTAAGTTTAGGGTTAGGGTTAAGTTTAGGGTTAGGGTCAGGGTTAGGGTTAGGCTTAGGGTTAGGCTTAGGGTTAGGGTTAGGCTTAGGTTAGGGTTAGGGTTAGGGTTAGCGTTAGGGTTAGGGTTAGGGTTAGGGTTAGGGTTAGGGTTAGGGTTAGGGTTAGGGTTAGGGTTAGGGTTAGGGTTAGGATTAGGGTTAGGTTTAGTTTTAGAGTTAGGGTTAAGGTTAGTGTTAGGGTTAGTTTTAGGGTTAGTGTTAGGGTTAGGATTAGTGTTAGGGTTATGTTTTATAGTTAGATTTAGGGTAAGGCTTAGATTTAGAGGTTTGGGTTTGGGGTTAGGGTTAGGGTTAGGGTCAGTTTTAGGGGTTAGGGGTTAGGGGTTAGGGGTTAGGGTTAGGATTAGGGGTGGGGGTAGGGTGAGGTTAGGGTTCGGGTTAGGTGTTAGGGTTAGGGTTCGGGTTAGGGTTAGATTTAGCGTTAGGTTTAGGGTTAGGTTTCGGTTATAGTGTTAGGTTTAGGGTTAGGGGTAGGGTGAGGGGTTAGGGTTGGGGTTATGTTTAGGTTTAGGGTTAGGGTTAGCGTTAGATTTTAGGGTTAGGGTTAGGGTTCGGGTTAGGGTTAAGGCTAGGTTGAGGGTTAATTTTAGGGTTAGTGTCAGGGTTAGGGTTAGGGTTAGGGTTAGGGTTCGGGTTAGGCTTAGGCTTAGGCTTAGGTTTAGGGTTAGGGTTGGGCTTAGGGTTAGGGTTAGGCTTAGGTTAGGGTTACGGTTAGGGTTAGCGTCAGGTTAAGGGGTTAGGGGTTAGGAGTTAGGGGTTAGGGTTAGGGTTAGGTTTAGGGGTAGGGTGAGGTTAGGGTTAGGGTTAGTGTTAGGGTTATGTTTTATAGTTAGGTTTAGGGTAAGGCTTAGATTTAGAGGTTTGGGTTTGGGGTTAGGGTTAGGGATAGGGTCAGGTTTAGGGGTTAGGGTTAAGTGTTAGGGTTAGGGTTAGGGTGAGGGGAGGGTGAGGTTAGGGTTCGGGTTAGGTGTTAGGGTTAGGGTTAGGGTGAGGGTAAGGGTTAGATTTAGGGTTAGGTTAAGGGTTAGGTTTCGGTTTAGTGTTAGGTTTAGGGTTTGGGATAGGGTTGGGGTTAGGGTTAGGCTTAGGTTTAGGGTTAGGGTTAGGGTTAGGGTTAGAGTTAGGAGTTAGGGTTAGGGTTAGGGGTTAGGATTAGGGGTTAGGGTTAGGGTTAGGATTAGGGTTAGGGGTTAGGGTTAGGGTTAGGGTTAGGGTTGGGGTTATGTTTAGGTTTAGGGTTAGGGTTAGGGTTAGATTTTCAGGTTAGGGTTAGGG
>JAUMJL010000370.1:1805000-1807500 GCA_033558185.1 Dromococcyx pavoninus | reverse complement strand
GGGTTAGGTTTCGGTTATAGTGTTAGGTTTAGGGTTAGGGGTAGGGTGAGGGGTTAGGGTTGGGGTTATGTTTAGGTTTAGGGTTAGGGTTAGCGTTAGATTTTAGGGTTAGGGTTAGGGTTCGGGTTAGGGTTAAGGCTAGGTTGAGGGTTAATTTTAGGGTTAGTGTCAGGGTTAGGGTTAGGGTTAGGGTTCGGGTTAGGCTTAGGCTTAGGCTTAGGTTTAGGGTTAGGGTTGGGCTTAGGGTTAGGGTTAGGCTTAGGTTAGGATTACGGTTAGGGTTAGCGTCAGGTTAAGGGGTTAGGGGTTAGGAGTTAGGGGTTAGGGTTAGGGATAGGTTTAGGGGTAGGGTGAGGTTAGGGTTAGGGTTAGTGTTAGGGTTATGTTTTATAGTTAGGTTTAGGGTAAGGCTTAGATTTAGAGGTTTGGGTTTGGGGTTAGGGTTAGGGATAGGGTCAGGTTTAGGGGTTAGGGTTAAGTGTTAGGGTTAGGGTTAGGGTGAGGGGAGGGTGAGGTTAGGGTTCGGGTTAGGTGTTAGGGTTAGGGTTAGGGTGAGGGTAAGGGTTAGATTTAGGGTTAGGTTAAGGGTTAGGTTTCGGTTTAGTGTTAGGTTTAGGGTTTGGGATAGGGTTGGGGTTAGGGTTAGGCTTAGGTTTAGGGTTAGGGTTAGGGTTAGGGTTAGAGTTAGGAGTTAGGGTTAGGGTTAGGGGTTAGGATTAGGGGTTAGGGTTAGGGTTCGGGTTAGTTTTAGGGTTATGTTTCATAGTTAGGTTTAGGGTAAGGCTTAGATTTAGAGGTTTGGGTTTGGGGTTAGGGTTAGGGTTAGGGTCAGGTTTAGGGGTTAGGGGTTAGGGGTTAGGGCTAGTATTAGGATTAGGGGTAGGGTGAGGTTAGGGTTCGGGTTAGGTGTTAGGGTTAGGGTTAAGGTGAGGGTAAGGGTTAGATTTAGGGTTAGGTTTAGGGTTAGGTTTCGGTTTAGTGTTAGGTTTAGGGTTTGGGTTAGGGTTGGGGTTAGGGTTAGGCTTAGGTTTAGGGTTAGGGTTAGGGTTAGGGTTAGGGTTACGGTTAGGGTTGGGGTTATATTTAGGTTTAGGGTTAGGGTTAGGGTTAGATTTGAAGGTTAGGGTTAGGGTTAGGGTTAGGGGTTGAGCTAGGGTTAGGGTTAGGGTTAGGGTTAGGGTTAGGATTAGGGTTAGGGTTAGGAATAAGGTTAGGTTGAGGGTTAAGTTTAGGGTTAGGGTTAAGTTTAGGGTTAGGGTCAGGGTTAGGGTTAGGCTTAGGGTTAGGCTTAGGGTTAGGGTTAGGCTTAGGTTAGGGTTAGGGTTAGGGTTAGCGTTAGGGTTAGGGTTAGGGTTAGGGTTAGGGTTAGGGTTAGGGTTAGGGTTAGGGTTAGGGTTAGGGTTAGGGTTAGGGTTAGGGTTAGGATTAGGGTTAGGTTTAGTTTTACAGTTAGGGTTAAGGTTAGTGTTAGGGTTAGTTTTAGGGTTAGTGTTAGGGTTAGGATTAGTGTTAGGGTTATGTTTTATAGTTAGATTTAGGGTAAGGCTTAGATTTAGAGGTTTGGGTTTGGGGTTAGGGTTAGGGTTAGGGTCAGTTTTAGGGGTTAGGGGTTAGGGGTTAGGGGTTAGGGTTAGGATTAGGGGTGGGGGTAGGGTGAGGTTAGGGTTCGGGTTAGGTGTTAGGGTTAGGGTTCGGGTTAGGGTTAGATTTAGCGTTAGGTTTAGGGTTAGGTTTCGGTTATAGTGTTAGGTTTAGGGTTAGGGGTAGGGTGAGGGGTTAGGGTTGGGGTTATGTTTAGGTTTAGGGTTAGGGTTAGCGTTAGATTTTAGGGTTAGGGTTAGGGTTCGGGTTAGGGTTAAGGCTAGGTTGAGGGTTAATTTTAGGGTTAGTGTCAGGGTTAGGGTTAGGGTTAGGGTTCGGGTTAGGCTTAGGCTTAGGCTTAGGTTTAGGGTTAGGGTTGGGCTTAGGGTTAGGGTTAGGCTTAGGTTAGGGTTACGGTTAGGGTTAGCGTCAGGTTAAGGGGTTAGGGGTTAGGAGTTAGGGGTTAGGGTTAGGGTTAGGTTTAGGGGTAGGGTGAGGTTAGGGTTAGGGTTAGTGTTAGGGTTATGTTTTATAGTTAGGTTTAGGGTAAGGCTTAGATTTAGAGGTTTGGGTTTGGGGTTAGGGTTAGGGATAGGGTCAGGTTTAGGGGTTAGGGTTAAGTGTTAGGGTTAGGGTTAGGGTGAGGGGAGGGTGAGGTTAGGGTTCGGGTTAGGTGTTAGGGTTAGGGTTAGGGTGAGGGTAAGGGTTAGATTTAGGGTTAGGTTAAGGGTTAGGTTTCGGTTTAGTGTTAGGTTTAGGGTTTGGGATAGGGTTGGGGTTAGGGTTAGGCTTAGGTTTAGGGTTAGGGTTAGGGTTAGGGTTAGAGTTAGGAGTTAGGGTTAGGGTTAGGGGTTAGGATTAGGGGTTAGGGTTAGGGTTAGGATTAGGGTTAGGGGTTAGGGTTAGGGTTAGGGTTAGG
>JAUMJL010000370.1:1790000-1795000 GCA_033558185.1 Dromococcyx pavoninus | reverse complement strand
TTAGGTTTAGGGTAAGGCTTAGATTTAGAGGTTTGGGTTTGGGGTTAGGGTTAGGGTCAGGTTTAGGGGTTAGGGGTTAGGGGTTAGGGTTAGGATTAGGGTTAGGGGTAGGGTGAGGTTAGGGTTCAGGTTAGGTGTTAGAGTTAGGGTTAGGGTGAGGGTAAGGGTTAGATTTAGGGTTAGGTTTAGGGTTAGGTTTCGGTTTAGTGTTAGGTTTAGGGTTTGGGTTAGGGTTAGTATTAGTCTTAGGTTTAGGGATTGGTATTGGGTTAGGGTTATGGTTAGGGTTAGGGTTAGGGTTTAGTTTTAGGGTTAGGGTTAGTGTTAGGGGTTGAGTTAGGGTTAGGGTTAGGGTTAAGGTTAGGTTGAGGGTTAGGCTTGGGTTAGGGTTAGGGTTAGGCTTAGGTTAGGGTTAGGGTTAGGGTTAGGGTTAGGGTTAGGGTTAGGGTTAGGCTTAGGTTAGGGTTAGGGTTAGGGTTAGGTTTACGGGTTAGGGTTAGGGTTAGGGGTAAGGTTAGTGTTAGGGTTAGGTGTCAGGGTTAGTCTTAGGGGTCAGGGTTAGGGTTAGGGTTAGGGTTAGGGTTAGGGTCAGGTTTAGGGGTTAGGTGTTAGGGGTTAGGGTTAGGATTAGGGTTAGCGGTAGGGTGATGGGTTAGGGTTGGGGTTATGTTTAGGTTTAGGGTTAGGGTTAGATTTTAGGGTTAGGGTTAAGGGTTTAGTTAGGGTTAGGGTTAGGGTTAAGGCTAGGTTTAGGGTTAAGTTTAGGGTTAGGTTCAGGGTTAGGGTTAGGCTTAGGCTTAGGTTTAGGTTTAGGGTTAGGCTTAGGGTTAGGTTAGGCTTAGGGTTGGGGTAAGGGTTAGGGTTAGGGTTCGGGTTAGTTTTAGGGTTATGTTTCATAGTTAGGTTTAGGGTAAGGCTTAGATTTAGAGGTTTGGGTTTGGGGTTAGGGTTAGGGTTAGGGTCAGGTTTAGGGGTTAGGGGTTAGGGGTTAGGGGTTAGGGCTAGTATTAGAATTAGGGGTAGGGTGAGGTTAGGGTTAGGGTTAGGGTTAGGGTTATGTTTTATAGTTAGGTTTAGGGTAAGGCTTAGATTTAGAGGTTTGGGTTTGGGGTTAGGGTTAGGGATAGGGTCAGGTTTAGGGGTTAGGGTTAGGGTGAGGGGAGGGTGAGGTTAGGGTTCGGGTTAGGTGTTAGGGTTAGGGTTAGGGTGAGGGTAAGGGTTAGATTTAGGGTTAGGTTAAGGGTTAGGTTTCGGTTTAGTGTTAGGTTTAGGGTTTGGGATAGGGTTGGGGTTAGGGTTAGGGTTAGGCTTAGGTTTAGGGTTAGGGTTAGGGTTAGAGTTAGGAGTTAGGGTTAGGGTTAGGGGTTAGGATTAGGGGTTAGGGTTAGGGTTAGGATTAGGGTTAGGGGTTAGGGTTAGGGTTAGGGTTAGGGTTGGGGTTATGTTTAGGTTTAGGGTTAGGGTTAGGGTTAGATTTTCAGGTTAGGGTTAGGGTTAGGGGTTGAGTTAGGGTTAGCGTTAGGGTTAGGGTTAGGATTAGGTTTAGGGTTAGAGTTAGGATTAAGGTTAGGTGGAGGGTTAAGTTTAGGGTTAGGGTTAAGTTTAGGGTTAGGGTCAGGGTTAGGGTTAGGGTTAGGGTGAGGGTTAGGGTAAGATTACGGGTTAGGTTTAGGGTTAGGTTTCGGTTATAGTGTTAGGTTTAGGGTTTAGGTTAGGGTTAGGGTTAGGGTTAGGCTTAGGTTTAGATGTTGGTGTTGGGTTAGGGTTAGGGTTATGGTTAGGGTTTAGTTTTAGGGTTAGGGTTAGGGTTAGGGTTAAGGTTAGGGATTAGGGTTGGGTTAGGGTTAGGGTTAGGGTTAGAGTTAGGATTAAGGTTAGGATGAGGGTTACGTTTAGGGTTAGGGTTAAGTTTAGGGTTAGGGTCTGGGTTAGTGTTAGGTTTATGCTTAGGGTTAGGTTAGGCTTAGGGTTAGGGTTAGGGTTAGGGTTAGGGTTAGGGTTAGGGTTAGAGTTAGGGTTAGGGTTAGGGTTAGGGTTAGGGTTAGGGTTAGGGTTAGGGTTAGGGTTAGGGTTAGGCTTAGGGTTAGGTTAGGCTTAGGGTTGGGGTTAGGGTTAGGGATAGGGTTAAGGTCAGGTTAAGGGGTTAGGGGTTAGGAGTTAGGGGTTAGGGATAGGGTTAGATTTAGGGGTAGGGTGAGGTTAGGGTTAGGGTTAGGGTTAGGTGTTAGGGTTAGGGTTAGGGTTACTGTTAGGGTTAGTGTTAAGATTAGGTTGAGGGTTAAGTTTAGGGTTAGAGTCAGGGTTAGGGTTAGGGTTAGGTTTAGGGTTAGGCTTAGGTTTAGGGGTTGGGGTTGGTTTTAGTGTTATGGTTATGGTTAGGGTTAGGGTTAGGGGTTAGGGTTGGTGTTATGTTTAGGTTTTGGGTTAGGGTTAGATTTTAGGGTTAGGGTTAGGGTTAGGGTTAGGGTTAGGGTTAGGGTTAATGTTAGGGATTAGGGTTGGGTTAGGGTTAGGGTTAGGGTTAGGGTTAGGGTAAGAGTTAGGATTAAGGTTAGGATGAGGGTTAAGTTTAGGGTTAGGGTTAAGTTTTGGGTTAGGGTCAGGGTTAGTGTTAGGTTTAGGCTTAGGGTTAGGTTAGGCTTAGGGTTAGGGTTAGGGTTAGGGTTAGGGTTAGGGTTAGGGTAGGGTTAGGCTTAGGGTTGGGGTTAGGGTTAGGGTTAGGGTTAGGGTCAGGTTAAGGGGTTAGGGGTTTGGAGTTAGGGGTTAGGGTTAGAGTTAGATTTAGGGTTAGGGTTAGGGTTAGGGTTAGGGTTAGGGTTAAGTTTAGGTTGAGGGTTAAGTTTAGGGTTAGAGTCAGGGTTAGGGTTAGGGTTAGGGTTAGGGTTAGGTTTAGGGTTAGGCTTAGGTTTAGGGGTTGGGGTTGGGTTTAGGGTTATGGTTATGGTTAGGGTTAGGGTTAGGGGTTAGGGTTGGGGTTAGGGTTAGGGTTAGGGTTAGATTTTAGGGTTAGGGTTAGGGGCTGAGTTAGGGTTAGGGTTAGGGTTAGGGTAAGGGTTAGGGTTAGGCTTAGGGTTAGGGTTAGGGTTAGGCTTAGGGTTCGGGTTAGGCTTAGGCTTAGGCTTAGGTTTAGGGTTAGGGTTGGGCTTAGGGTTAGGTTAGGCTTAGGGTTGGGGTTAGGGTTAGGGTTAGGGTTAGGGTTAGGCTTAGGGTTAGGCTTAGGTTAGGGTTAGGGTTAGGCTTAGGGTCAGGTTAAGAGGTTAGGGGTTAGGAGTTAGTGGTTAGGGTTAGGGTTAGGTTTAGGGGTAGGGTGAGATTAGGGTTAGGGTTAAGTGTTAGGGTTAGGGTTAGGGTTAGGGTTAGGTTCAGTGTTAGGGTTAGGGTTAAGGTTAGGGTTAGGGTTAGGTGTCAGGGTTAGTCTTAGGGGTCAGGGTTAGGGTTAGGTTTAGGGTTAGGTTTAGGGTTAGTGTTAGGGTTAGGGTTAGTGTTAGGGTTATGTCTTATAGTTAGATTTAGGGTAAGGCTTAGATTTAGAGATTTGTGTTTGGGGTTAGGGTTAGGGTTAGGGTCAGGTTTAGGGGTTAGGGGTTAGGGGTTAGGGTTAGGATTAGGGTTAGGAGTAGGGTGAGGTTAGGGTTCGGGTTAGGTGTTAGGGTTAGGGTTAGGGTTAGGCTTAGGTTTAGGGGTTGGTGTTGGGTTAGGGTTAGGGTTATGGTTAGGGTTTAGTTTTAGGGTTAGGGTTAGGGTTAGGGTTACGGTTAGGGTTAGAGTTAGGATTAAGGTTAGGATGAGGGTTAAGTTTAGGGTTAGGGTTAAGTTTAGGGTTAGGGTCTGGGTTAGTGTTAGGTTTATGCTTAGGGTTAGGTTAGGCTTAGGGTTAGGGTTAGGGTTAGTGTTAGAGTAAGGGTTAGGGTTAGGGTTAGGGTTAGGGTTAGGGTTAGGGTTAGGGTTAGGCTTAGGGTTAGGTTAGGCTTAGGGTTGGGGTTAGGGTTAGGGTTAGGGTTAAGGTCAGGTTAAGGGGTTAGGGGTTAGGAGTTAGGGGTTAGGGATAGGGTTAGATTTAGGGGTAGGGTGAGGTTAGGGTTAGGGTTAGGGTTAGGTGTTAGGGTTAGGGTTAGGGTTACTGTTACGGTTAGTGTTAAGATTAGGTTGAGGGTTATGTTTAGGGTTAGGGTTAGGGTTAGGGTTAGGGTTAGGGTTAGGGTAAGAGTTAGGGTTAAGGTTAGGATGAGGGTTAAGTTTAGGGTTAGGGTTAAGTTTAGGGTTAGGGTCAGGGTTAGTGTTAGGTTTAGGCTTAGGGTTAGGTTAGGCTTAGGGTTAGGGTTAGGGTTAGGGTTAGGGTTAGGGTTAGGCTTAGGGTTGGGGTTAGGGTTAGGGTTAGGGTTAGGGTCAGGTTAAGGGGTTAGGGGTTAGGAGTTAGGGGTTAGGGTTAGAGTTAGATTTAGGGGTAGGGTGAGGTTAGGGTTAGGGTTAGGGTTAAGTTTAGGTTGAGGGTTAGGCTTAGGGTTAGGGTAAGGGTTAGGGTTAGGGTTAGGGTTAGGGTTAGGGTTAGGTTTAGGGGTTGGGGTTGGGTTTAGGGTTATGGTTATGGTTAGGGTTAGGGTTAGGGGTTAGGGTTGGGGTTATGTTTAGGTTTAGGTTTAGGGTTAGGGTTAGATTTTAGGGTTAGGGTTAGGGGCTGAGTTAGGGTTAGCGTTAGGGTTAGGGTTAGGGTTAAGGCTAGGTTGAGGGTTACGTTTAGGGTTAGGGTCCGGGTTAGGGTTAGGCTTAGGGTTCGGGTTAGGCTTAGGCTTAGGCTTAGGTTTAGGGTTAGGGTTGGGCTTAGGGTTAGGTTAGGCTTAGGGTTGGGTTTAGGGTTAGGGTTAGGGTTAGGCTTAGGGTTAGGCTTAGGTTAGGGTTAGGGTTAGGGTTAGGCTTAGGGTCAGGTTAAGAGGTTAGGGGTTAGGAGTTAGGGGTTAGGGTTAGGGTTAGGGTTAGGGTTAGGGTTAGGGTTAGGGTTAGGG
>JAUMJL010000370.1:1782500-1785000 GCA_033558185.1 Dromococcyx pavoninus | reverse complement strand
AGGTTAGGATGAGGGTTAAGTTTAGGGTTAGGGTTAAGTTTAGGGTTAGGGTCAGGGTTAGTGTTAGGTTTAGGCTTAGGGTTAGGTTAGGCTTAGGGTTAGGGTTAGGGTTAGGGTTAGGGTTAGGGTTAGGCTTAGGGTTGGGGTTAGGGTTAGGGTTAGGGTTAGGGTCAGGTTAAGGGGTTAGGGGTTAGGAGTTAGGGGTTAGGGTTAGAGTTAGATTTAGGGGTAGGGTGAGGTTAGGGTTAGGGTTAGGGTTAAGTTTAGGTTGAGGGTTAGGCTTAGGGTTAGGGTAAGGGTTAGGGTTAG
The DNA here is from genome assembly GCA_033558185.1 of Dromococcyx pavoninus. NCBI lineage: Eukaryota > Metazoa > Chordata > Aves > Cuculiformes > Neomorphidae > Dromococcyx > Dromococcyx pavoninus. The sequence continues at coordinate 1,784,691 of JAUMJL010000370.1, read as the reverse complement.
GGTTAGGGTTAGGGTTAGGGTTAGGTTTAGGGGTTGGGGTTGGGTTTAGGGTTATGGTTATGGTTAGGGTTAGGGTTAGGGGTTAGGGTTGGGGTTATGTTTAGGTTTAGGTTTAGGGTTAGGGTTAGATTTTAGGGTTAGGGTTAGGGGCTGAGTTAGGGTTAGCGTTAGGGTTAGGGTTAGGGTTAAGGCTAGGTTGAGGGTTACGTTTAGGGTTAGGGTCCGGGTTAGGGTTAGGCTTAGGGTTCGGGTTAGGCTTAGGCTTAGGCTTAGGTTTAGGGTTAGGGTTGGGCTTAGGGTTAGGTTAGGCTTAGGGTTGGGTTTAGGGTTAGGGTTAGGGTTAGGCTTAGGGTTAGGCTTAGGTTAGGGTTAGGGTTAGGGTTAGGCTTAGGGTCAGGTTAAGAGGTTAGGGGTTAGGAGTTAGGGGTTAGGGTTAGGGTTAGGGTTAGGGTTAGGGTTAGGGTTAGGGTTAGGGTTAGGTTTAGTGTTAGGATTAGGGTTAAGGTTAGTGTTAGGGTTAGGTGTCAGGGTTAGTCTTAGGGGTCAGGGTTAGGGTTAGGGTTAGGGTTAAAGTTAGGGTTAGGGTTAGGGTTAGGGTGAGGGTTAGGGTTAGATTTAGGGTTAGGTTTAGGGTTAGGTTTCGGTTATAGTGTTAAGTTCAGGGTTTAGGTTAGGGTTAGGGTTAGGGTTAGGCTTAGGTTTAGGGGTTGGTGTTGGGTTAGGGTTAGGGTTATGGTTAGGGATTAGGGTTGGGTTAGGGTTAGGGTTAGGGTTAGGGTTAGGGTTAGGGTTAGGGATTAGGGTTGGGTTAGGGTTAGGGTTAGGGTTAGGGTTAGAGTTAGGATTAAGGTTAGGATGAGGGTTAAGTTTAGGGTTAGGGTTAAGTTTAGGGTTAGGGTCAGGGTTAGTGTTAGGTTTAGGCTTAGGGTTAGGTTAGGCTTAGGGTTAGGGTTAGGGTTAGGGTTAGGGTTAGGGTTAGATTTAGGGTTAGGGTTAGGGTTAGGGTTAGGGTTAGGGTTAGGGTTAGGGTTAGGGTTATGGTTAGGGTTAGGGTTAGGCTTAGGGTTAGGTTAGGCTTAGGGTTGGGGTTAGGGTTAGGGTTAAGGTCAGGTTAAGGGGTTAGGGGTTAGGAGTTAGGGGTTAGGGTTAGGGTTAGATTTAGGGGTAGGGTGAGGTTAGGGTTAGGGTTAGGTGTTAGGGTTAGGGTTAGGGTTACGGTTAGGGTTAGGGTTAATATTAGGTTGAGGGTTAAGTTTAGGGTTAGAGTCAGGGTTAGGGTTAGGGTTAGGGTTAGGGTTAGGGTTAGTGTTAGGGTTAGGGTTAGGGTTAGGGTTAGGGTTAGGGTTAGGGTTAGGGTTAGGGTTAGGCTTAGGCTTAGGGTTAGGCTTAGGTTTAGGGTTTGGGATTGGGTTTAGGGTTATGGTTATGGAAAGGGTTAGGGTTATGGTTATGGTAAGGGTTAGGGTTAGGGGTTAGGGTTGGTGTTATGTTTAGGTTTTGGGTTAGGGTTAGATTTTAGGGTTAGGGTTAGGTTTAGGGTTAGGGTTAAGGTTAGGGGTTAGGGTTAGGGTTATGTTTAGGTTTAGGGTTAGGGTTAGGGTTAGATTTTAAGGTTAGGGTAAGGGGTTGAGTTAGGGTTAGGGTTAGGGTTAGGGTTAAGGCTAGGTTGAGGGTTAAGTTTAGGGTTAGATTCAGGGTTAGGGTTAGGGTTAGGGTTCGGGTTAGGCTTAGGCTTAGGTTTAGGTTTAGGTTTGGGCTTAGGGTTAGGTTAGGCTTAGGGTTGGGTTTAGGGTTAGGGTTAGGGTTAGGGTTAGGTTAGGGTTAGGGTTAGGGTTAGCGTCAGGTTAAGGGGTTAGGGGTTAGGAGTTAGGGGTTAGGGTTAGGGTTAGGTTTAGGGGTAGGGTGAGGTTCGGGTTAGGGTTAGTATTAGGGTTATGTTTTATAGTTAGGTTTAGGGTAAGGCTTAGATTTAGAGGTTTGGGTTTGGGGATAGGGTTAGGGTTAGGGTCAGGTTTAGGGTTTAGGGGTTAGGGGTTAGGGTTAGGATTAGGGTTAGGGGTAGGGTTCGGGTTAGGGTTCGGGTTAGTGTTAGGGTTAGGGTTAGGGTTAGGGTTAGGGTTAGGGTTAGGGTTAGGGTTAGGGGTTGGTGTTGGGTTAGGGTTAGGGTTATGGTTAGGGTTAGGGTTAGGGT
>JAUMJL010000370.1:1762500-1770000 GCA_033558185.1 Dromococcyx pavoninus | reverse complement strand
GGTTAGGGGTTAGGGGATAGGGTTAGGATTAGGGTTGGGGGTAGGGTGAGGTTAGGGTTCGGGTTAGGTGTTAGGGTTAGGGTGAGGGTGAGGGTTAGATTTAGGGTTAGGTTTAGGGTTAGGTTTCGGTTTAGTGTTAGGTTTAGGGTTTGGGTTAGGGTTGGGGTTAGGCTTAGGCTTAGCTTTAGGGTCAGGGTTAGGGTTAGGGGTTAGGGTTAGGGGTTAGGGTTGGGGTTATGTTTAGGTTTAGGGTTAGGGTTAGGGTTAGATTTTCAGGTTAGGCTTAGGGTTAGGGTTAGGGGTTGAGTTAGGTTTAGGGTTAGGGTTAGGGTTAGGATTAGGGTTAGGGTTAGGATTAAGTTTAGGTTGAGGGTTAAGTTTAGGGTTAGGGTTAGGGTTAGAATTTAGGGTTAGGGTTAGGGGTTGAGTTAGGGTTAGGGTTAGGGTTAGGGTTAAGGCTAGGTTGAGGGTTAAGTTTAGGGTTAGGGTTAGGGTTCGGGTTAGGCTTAGGCTTAGGCTTAGGCTTCGGTTTAGGGTTAGGGTTGGGCTTAGGGTTACGTTAGGCTTAGGGTTGCGGTTAGGGTTAGGGTTAGGGTTAGGGTTAGGCTTAGGTTAGAGTTAGGGTTAGGCTTAGGATCAGGTTAAGGGGTTAGGGGTTAGGAATTAGGGGTTAGGGTTAGGGTTAGGTTTAGGGGTAGGGTGAGGTTAGGGTTAGGGTTAGGGTTAGGGTTAGGGTTAGGGTTAGGGTTAGGGTTAGGGTTAGGTTTAGGGTTAAGGTTATTGTTAGGGTTAGGTGTCAGGGTTAGTGTTAGGGGTCAGGTTTATTGTTAGGTTTAGGCTTAGGGTTAGGTTTAGGGTTAGTGTTAGTGTTAGGGTTAGTGTTAGGGTTATGTTTTATAGTTAGGTTTAGGGTAAGGCTTAGATTTAGAGGTTTGGGTTTGGGGTTAGGGTTAGGGTCAGGTTTAGGAGTTAGGGGTTTGGGGTTAGGGTTAGGATTAGGGTTAGGGTTAGGGTTAGGGTTAGGGTTAGGGTGAGGGTAAGGGTTAGATTTAGGGTTAGGTTTAGGGTTAGGTTTCGGTTAGGGTTAGGTTTAGGGTTTGGGTTAGGGTTAGGATTAGGCTTAGGTTTAGGGGTTGGTATTGGGTTAGGGTTATGGTTAGGGTTAGGGTTAGGGTTTAGTTTTAGGGTTAGGGTTAGGGGTTGAGTTAGGGTTAGGGTTAGGGTTAGGGTTAGGCTTAGGTTAGTGTTAGGGTTAGGGTTAGGGTTACGGTTTAGGGTTAGGGTTAGGGGTTAGGTGTTAGGGGTTAGGATGAGGATTAGGGTTAGGGGTAGGGTGATGGGTTAGGGTTGGGGTTATGTTTAGGTTTATGGTTAGGGTTAGATTTTAGGGTTAGGGTTAAGTGTTGAGTTACGGTTAGGGTTAGGGTTAGGGTTAGGGTTAAGGTTGAGGCTAGGTTGAGGGTTAAGTTTAGGGTTAGGGTCAGGGTTAGGGTTAGGATTAGGGTTAGGGTTAGGCTTAGGCTTCGGCTTAGGTTTAGGGTTACGGTTAGTCTTAGGGTTAGGTTAGGCTTAGGCTTGGGGTTAGGGTTAGGCTTAGGTTAGGGTTAGGTTTAGGGTTAGGGTTAGGGTTAGGTTAAGGGGTTAGGGGTTAGGGTTAGGGTTAGGGTTAGGGTTAGGGTTAGTGTTAGTGTTAGGGTTAGTGTTAAGATTATGTTTTATAGTTAGATTTAGGGTATGGCTTAGATTTAGTGGTTTGGGTTTGGGGTTAGGGTTAGGGTTAGGGTCAGGTTTAGGGGTTAGGGGTTAGGGGTTAGGGGTTAGGGTTAGGATTAGGGTTAGGGGTAGGGTGAGTTTAGGGTTCGGGTTAGGTGTTAGGGTTAGGGTTAGGGTGAGGGTTAGGGTTAGATTTAGGGTTAGGTTTAGGGTTAGGTTTCGGTTATAGTGTTAGGTTTAGGGTTTAGGTTAGGGTTAGGGTTAGGCTTAGGTTTAGGGGTTGGTGTTGGGTTAGGGTTAGGGTTATGGTTAGGGTTAGGGTTTAGTTTTAGGGTTAGGATTAGGGTTAGGTTTAGTGTTAGGGTTAAGGTTAGGGATTAGCCTTGGGTTAGGGTTAGGGTTAGTGTTAGGGTTAGGGTTAGAGTTAGGATTAAGGTTAGGATGAGGGTTAAGTTTAGGGTTAGGGTTAAGTTTAGAGTTAGGGTCAGGGTTAGTGTTAGGGTTAGGGTTAGGGTTTGGTTAGGGTTAGGGTTAGGGTTAGGGTTAGGGTTAGGGTTAGGGTTAGGGTTAGGGTTAGGGTTAGGGTTAGGGTTAGGTTAGGGTTAGGGTTGGGGTTAGGGTTAGGGTTAAGGTCAGGTTAAGGGGTTAGGGGTTAGGAGTTAGGGGTTCGGGTTAGGGTTAAATTTAGGGGTAGGGTGAGGTTAGGGTTAGGGTTAGGGTTAGGGTTAGAGTTGGTGTTATGTTTAGGTTTTCGGTTAGGGTTAGATTTTAGGGTTAGGGTTAGGGTTAGGGTTAGGGTTAAGGTTAGGGGTTAGGGTTGGTGTTATGTTTAGGTTTTGGGTTAGGGTTAGATTTTAGGGTTAGGGTTAGGGTTAGGGTTAGGGTTAAGGTTAGGGGTTAGGGTTAGTGTTATGTTTAGGTTTAGGGTTAGGGTTAGGGTTAGATTTTAAGGTTAGGGTTAGGGGTTGAGTTAGGGTTAGGGTTAGGGTTAGGGTTAGGGTTAGGGTCAGGTTTAGGGGTTAGGTGTTAGGGGTTAGGGTGAGGATTAGGGTTAGGGGTAGGGTGAGGGGTTAGTGGTGGGGTTTTGTTTAGGTTTAGGGTTAGGGTTAGGGTTAGATTTTTGGGTTAGGGTTAGGGGTTGAGTTAGGGTTAGGGTTAGTGTTAGGGTTAGGGTTAAGGCCAGGTTGAGGGTTAAGTTTAGGGTTAGTGTCAGGGTTAGGGTTAGGGTTCGGGTTAGGCTTAGGCTTAGGCTTAGGTTTAGGGTTAGGGTTGGGCTTAGGGTTAGGTTAGGCTTAGGGTTGGGGTTAGGGTTAGGGTTAGGGTTAGGGTTAGGCTTAGGTTAAGGTTAGGATTAGGGTTAGCGTCAGGTTAAGGGGTTAGGGGTTAGGAGTTAGGGGTTGGGGTTAGGTTTAGGGGTAGGGTGAGGTTCGGGTTAGGGTTAGTATTAGGGTTATGTTTTATGGTTAGGTTTAGAGTAAGGCTTAGATTTAGAGGTTTCGGTTTGGGGATAGGGTTAGGGTTAGGGTCAGATTTAGGGGTTAGGGGTTAGGGGTTAGGGGTTAGGGTTAGGATTAGGGTTAGGGGTAGGGTGAGGTTAGGGTTCGGGTTAGGTGTTAGGGTTAGGGTTAGGGTGAGGGTTAGGGTTAGATTTAGGATTAGGTTTAGGGTTAGGTTTCGGTTATAGTGTTAGGTTTAGGGTTTAGGTTAGGGTTAGGGTTAGGGTTAGGGTTAGGCTTAGGTTTAGGGGTAGGTGTTGGGTTAGGGTTAGGGTTATGGTTAGGGTTAGGGTTAGAGTTAGGATTAAGGTTAGGATGAGGGTTAAGTTTAGGGTTAGGGTTAAGTTTAGGGTTAGGGTCAGGGTTAGTGTTAGGTTTAGGCTTAGGTTTTGGTTAGGGTTAGGGTTAGGGTTAGGGTTAGGGTTTGGGGTTGAGTTAGGGTTAGGGTTAGGGTTAGGGTTAGGGTTAAGTTTAGGGGTTAGGGTTAGGGTTATGTTTAGGTTTAGGTTTAGGGTTAGGGTTAGATTTTAAGGTTAGGGTTAGGGGTTGAGTTAGGGTTAGGGTTAGGGTTAGGGTTAGGGTTAGGGTCAGGTTTAGGGGTTAGGTGTTAGGAGTTAGGGTTAGGATTAGGGTTAGGGGTAGGGTTATGGGTTAGGGTTGGGTTATGTTTAGGTTTAGGGTTAGGGTTAGATTTTAGGGTTAGGGTTAAGGGTTGAGTTAGGGTTAGGGTTAGGGTTAGGGTTAAGGCTAGGTTGAGGGTTAAGTTTAGGGTTAGGGTCAGGGTTAGGGTTAGGGTTAGGGTTAGGGTTAGGGGTAGGGTTAGGCTAAGGTTAGAGTTAGGGTTAGGCTTAGGGTCAGGTTAAGGGGTTAGGGGTTAGGAATTAGGGGTTAGGGTTAGGGTTAGGTTTAGGGGTAGGGTGAGGTTAGGGTTAGGGTTAGGTGTTAGGGTTAGGGTTAGGGTGAGGGTAAGGGTTAGATTTAGGGTTAGGTTTAGGGTTAGGTTTCGGTTTCGTGTTAGGTTTAGGCTTTGGGTTAGGGTTGGGGTTAGGGTTAGGCTTAGGTTTAGGGTTAGGGTTAGGGTTAGGGGTTAGGGTTAGGGTTAGGCTTAGGGTTAGGGTTAGGGTTAGGGTTAGGGTTTAGGTTAGGGTTAGGGTTAGGTGTCAGGGTTAGTGTTAGGGGTCAGGTTTAGTGTTAGGTTTAGGGATAGGGTTAGGTTTAGGGTTAGTGTTAGGGTTTGGGTTAGTGTTAGGGTTATGTTTTATAGTTAGGTTTCGGTTAAGGCTTAGATTTAGAGGTTTGGGTTTGGGGTTACGGTTAGGGTTAGGGTCAGGTTTAGGGGTTCGGGTTAGGGGTTAAGGTTTAGGGGTTAGGGTTAGGATTAGGGTTAGGGGTAGGGTGAGGTTAGGGTTCGGGTTACGTGTTAGGGTTAGGGTTAGGGTGAGGGTAAGGGTTAGATTTAGGGTTAGGTTTAGGGTTAGGTTTCGGTTTAGTGTTAGGTTTAGGGTTTGGGTTAGGGTTGGGGTTAGGGTTAGGCTTAGGTTTAGGGGTAGGGGTAGGGTTAGGGTTAGAGTTAGGAGTTAGCGTTAGGGTTTTGGTTAGGGTGAGGGTAAGGGTTAGATTTAGGGTTAGGTTTAGGGTTAGGTTTCGGTTAAGTGTTTAGGTTTAGGGATTGGGTTAGGGTTAGGATTAGGCTTAGGTTTAGGGGTTGGTATTGGGTTAGGGTTATGGTTAGGGTTAGGGTTAGGGTTTAGTTTTAGGGTTAGGGTTAGGGATTAGGGTTAGGGGTAGGGTTAGGGTTAGGGGTTGATATAGGGTTAGGGTTATTGTTAGGTTTAGGGTTAGGGTTAAGGTTAGGTTGAGGGTTAGGCTTGGGTTAGGGTTAGGGTTAGGGTTAGGGTTAGGGTTAGGGTTAGGGTTAGGGTTAGGGTTAGGGTTAGGGTTAGGCTTAGGTTAGGGTTAGGGTTAGCGTCAGGGTTAGGGTTAGGGTTAGGGTTAGGGTTAGGGTTAGGGTTAGGGTTAGGTTAGGGTTAGGGTTAGGGTTAGGGTTAGGTTTATGGTTTAGGGTTAGGGTTAGGGGTAAGGATAGTGTTAGGGTTAGGTGTCAGGGTTAGTCTTAGGGGTCAGGGTTAGGGTTAGGGTTAGGGTTAGGGTAAGGTTTAGGGGTTAGGTGTTAGGGGTTAGGGTTAGGATTAGGGTTAGGGGTAGGGTGATGGGTTAGGGTTGGGTTATGTTTAGGTTTAGGGTTAGGGTTAGATTTTAGGGTTAGGGTTAAGGCTTGTGTTAGGGTTAGGGTTAGGGTTAGGGTTAGGGTTAGGGTTAAGGCTAGGTTGAGGGTTAAGTTTAGGGTTAGGGTCAGGGTTAGGGTTAGGGTTAGGGTTAGGGTTAGGCTTAGGCTTAGGTTTCGGGTTAGGGTTAGGCTTAGGGTTAGGTTAGGCTTTGGGATGGGGTTAGGGTTAGTGTTAGGGTTAGGGTTAGTGTTAGGGTTAGGGTTAGGGTTAGGGTTAGGGTTAGGGTTAGGCTTAGGTTAGGGTTAGGGTTAGGGTTAGGGTTAGGGTTAGGGTTAGGGTCAGGTTAAGGGGTTAGGGGTTAGGAGTTAGGGGTTAGGGTTAGGGTTAGGGTTAGGGTTAGGGTTAGGGTTAGGGTTAGCTTTAGGCTTAGGTTAGTGTTAGGGTTAGGGTTAGGGTTACGGTTTAGGGTTAGGGTTAGGGGTAAGATTAATGTTAGGGTTAGGGTTGGGGTTATGTTTAGGTTTAGGGTTAGGGTTAGATTAGGGTTAGGGTTAGGGTTAGGGTTAGGGTTAGGGTTAGGGTTAGGGTTAGGATTAAGGTTAGGTTGAGGGTTACGTTTAGGGTTAGGGTTAAGTTTAGGGTTAGGGTCAGGGTTAGGGTTAGGGTTAGGGTTAGGGTTAGGTTTAGGGGTAGGGTGACGTTAGGGTTAGGATTAGGTGTTAGGGTTAGGGTTAGGGTTAGGGTTAGATTTTAGGGTTAGGGTTAGTGTTAGTGTTAGCGTTAGGGTTAGGGTTGGGGTTAAGGTTAGGTTGAGGGTTAAGTTTGGAGTTAGGGTCAGGTTTAGGGTTGGGATTAGGGTTAGGGTTAGGGTTAGTGTTAGGGTTAGCGTTAGGGTTAGGGTTAGGGTTAGGGTTAGGAGTTAGGGTTGGGGTTATGTTTAGGTTTAGCGTTAGGGTTAGATTTAAGGGTTAGGGTTAGGGTTAGGGTTAGGGGTTAGATTTAGGGTTAGGGTTAGGGTTAGGGTTAGGGTTAGCGTTAAGGTCAGGTTAAGGGGTTAGGGGTTAGGAGTTAGGGGTTAGGGTTAGGGTTAGGGTTAGGGTTAGTGTTAGGGTTAGGGTTAGGGTTAGGGTTAGGGTTAGGGTTAGGCTTATGGTTAGGTTAGGCTTAGGCTTGGGGTTAGGGTTAGTGTTAGGGTTAGGTTTAGGGTTAAGGTTAGGATGAGGGTTAGGCTTAGGTTAGGGTTAGGGTTAGGGTTAGGGTTAGCTTTAGGCTTAGGTTAGTGTTAGGGTTAGGGTTAGGGTTACGGTTTAGGGTTAGGGTTAGGGGTAAGATTAATGTTAGGGTTAGGGTTGGGGTTATGTTTAGGTTTAGGGTTAGGGTTAGATTAGGGTTAGGGTTAGGGTTAGGGTTAGGGTTAGGGTTAGGGTTAGGGTTAGGGTTAGGGTTAGGGTTAGGATTAAGGTTAGGTTGAGGGTTACGTTTAGGGTTAGGGTTAAGTTTAGGGTTAGGGTCAGGGTTAGGGTTAGGGTTAGGGTTAGGGTTAGGTTTAGAGTTAGGGTTTAGGTTAGTGTTAGGGTTAGGTGTCAGGGTTAGTGTTAAGGTTCAGGTTTAGGGTTAGGTTTAGGGTTATGTTTAGGTTTAGGGTTTGTGTTAGGGTTAGGGTTAGTGTTAGGGTAATGTTTTATAGTTAGGTTTAGGGTAAGGCTTAGATTTAGAGGTTTGGGTTTGGGGTTAGGGTTAGGGTTAGGGTCAGGTTTAGGGGTTAGGGGTAGGGTGAGGTTAGGGTTCGAGTTAGGTGTTAGGGTTAGGGTGAGGGTAAGGGTTAGATTTAGGGTTAGGTTTAGGGTTAGGTTTCGGTTTAGTGTTAGGTTTAGGGTTTGGGTTAGGGTTAGGGTTAGGGTTAGGGTTAGGGTTAGGGTTAGGGTTAGGGTTAGGGTTACGGTTACGGGTTAGGTTTAGGGTTAGGGTTAGGGTTAAAGGTTAGGGTTAGGGTTAGGGTTGGGGTTATGTTTAGGTTTAAGGTTAGGGTCAGGTTTTCAGGTTAGGGTTAGGGTTAGGGTTAG
>JAUMJL010000370.1:1752500-1757500 GCA_033558185.1 Dromococcyx pavoninus | reverse complement strand
AGGGTTAGGGTTAGGGTTAGGGTTTAGGTTAGTGTTAGGGTTAGGTGTCAGGGTTAGTGTTAGGGGTCAGGTTTAGGGTTAGGTTTAGGGTTAGGTTTAGGTTTAGGGTTAGGGTTAGGGTTAGGGTTTAGGTTAGTGTTAGGGTTAGGTGTCAGGGTTAGTGTTAGGGGTCAGGTTTAGGGTTAGGTTTAGGGTTAGTGTTAGGGTTAGGGTTAGTGTTAGGGTTAAGTTTTATAGTTAGGTTTAGGGTAAGGCTTAGATTTAGAGGTCTAGGTTTGGGGTTAGGGTTAGGGTTAGGGTGAGTTTTAGGGGTTAGAAGTTAGGGGTTAGGGTTAGGATTAGGGTTAGGGGTAGGGTGAGGTTGCGGTTCGTGTTAAGTGTTAGGGTTAGGGTTAGGGTTAGGGTGAGGGTAAGGGTTAGATTTAGGGTTAGGTTTAGGGTTAGGTTTCGGTTTAGTGTTAGGTTTAGGGTTTGGGTTAGGGTTAGGGTTAGGGTTAGGCTTAGGTTTTGGGTTAGGGTAGGGCTAGGGTTAGGGTTAGGGTTAGGGGTTAGGGTTAGGGTTAGGGTTAGGTTTAGGGGTTAGTGTTAGGGTTAGGATTAGTGTTAGGGTTGGGGTTATGTTAGGTTTAGGGTTAGGGTCAGATTTTCAGGTTCGGGTTAGGGTTAGGGTTAGGGGTTGAGTTAGGGTTAGGGTTAGGGTTAGGGTTAGGGTTAGGGTTAGGGTTAGGGTTAGGGTTACGGTTAGGGTTAGGGTTAGGATTAAGGTTAGGTTGAGGGTTAAGTTTAGGGTTAGGGTGAAGTTTAGGGTTAGGGTCAGGGTTAGGGTTTGGGTTAGGGTTAGGGTTAGGCTTAGGTTAGGGTTAGGGTTAGGGTTAGGGTTAGGGTTAGGGTTAGGGTTAGGGTTAGGATTAGGGTTAGTGTTAGGCTTAGGTTAGGGTTAGGGTTAGTCTTAGGGGTCAGGGTTAGGGTTAGGGTTAGGGTTAGGGTCAGGTTTAGGGGTTAGGTGTTAGGGGTTAGGGTTAGGGTTAGGATTACGGTTAGGGTTAGGGTGAGGGCTTAGGGTTGAGGTTATGTTTAGGTTTAGATTTAGGTTTAGGGTTAGGGTTAGGGTTAGGGTTAGGGTTAGGGTTAGGGTTAGGGTTAGGGTTTAGTTTTAGGGTTAGCGTTAGTGTTAGGGTTAAGGTTAGGGATTAGGGTTGGGTTAGGGTTAGGGTTAGGGTTAGGGTTAGGGTTAGGGTTAGGTTAGGCTTAGGGTTAGGGTTAGGGTTAGGGTTAGGGTTAGGGTTAGGGTTAGGGTCATGTTAAGGGATTAGGGGTTGGGAGTTAGGGGTTAGGGTTAGGGTTAGGGTTACGGTTAGGGTTAGGGTTAAGATTAGGTTGAGGGTTAAGTTTAGGTTTAAAGTCAGGGTTAGGGTTAGGGTTAGGTTTAGGGTTAAGCTTAGGTTTAGGGGTTGGGGTTGGGTTTAGGGTTATGGTTATGGTTAGGGTTAGGGGTTAGGGTTGGGGTTATGTTTAGGTTTAGGGTTAGGGTTAGATTTTAGGGTTAGGGTTAGGGTTAGGGGTTGAGTTAGGGTTAGGGTTAGGGTTATGTTTAGGGTCAGGGTTAGGGGTTAGGTGTTAGGGGTTAGGGTTAGGGTTAGGATTAGGGTTAGGGGTAGGGTGAGGGTTTAGTGGTGGGGTTATGTTTAGGTTTAGGGTTAGGGTTAGGGTTAGATTTTAGGGTTAGGTTTAGGGGTTGAGTTAGGGTTATGGTTAGGGTTATGGTTATGGTTAGGGTTAGGGTTAGGGTTAGGGTTAGGGGTAGGGTTAGGCTAAGGTTAGAGTTAGGGTTAGGCTTAGGGTCAGGTTAAGGGGTTAGGGGTTAGGAATTAGGGGTTAGGGTTAGGGTTAGGTTTAGGGGTAGGGTGAGGTTAGGGTTAGGGTTAGGTGTTAGGGTTAGGGTTAGGGTGAGGGTAAGGGTTAGATTTAGGGTTAGGTTTAGGGTTAGGTTTCGGTTTCGTGTTAGGTTTAGGCTTTGGGTTAGGGTTGGGGTTAGGGTTAGGCTTAGGTTTAGGGTTAGGGTTAGGGTTAGGGGTTAGGGTTAGGGTTAGGCTTAGGGTTAGGGTTAGGGTTAGGGTTAGGGTTTCGGTTAGGGTTAGGGTTAGGTGTCAGGGTTAGTGTTAGGGGTCAGGTTTAGTGTTAGGTTTAGGGATAGGGTTAGGTTTAGGGTTAGTGTTAGGGTTTGGGTTAGTGTTAGGGTTATGTTTTATAGTTAGATTTCGGTTAAGGCTTAGATTTAGAGGTTTGGGTTTGGGGTTACGGTTAGGGTTAGGGTCAGGTTTAGGGGTTCGGGTTAGGGGTTAAGGGTTAGGGGTTAGGGTTAGGATTAGGGTTAGGGGTAGGGTGAGGTTAGGGTTCGGGTTAGGTGTTAGGGTTAGGGTTAGGGTGAGGGTAAGGGTTAGATTTAGGGTTAAGTTTAGGGTTAGGTTTCGGTTTAGTGTTAGGTTTAGGGTTTGGGTTAGGGTTGGGGTTAGGGTTAGGCTTAGGTTTAGGGGTAGGGGTAGGGTTAGGGTTAGAGTTAGGAGTTAGCGTTAGGGTTTTGGTTAGGGTGAGGGTAAGGGTTAGATTTAGGGTTAGGTTTAGGGTTAGGTTTCGGTTAAGTGTTTAGGTTTAGGGATTGGGTTAGGGTTAGGATTAGGCTTAGGTTTAGGGGTTGGTATTGGGTTAGGGTTATGGTTAGGGTTAGGGTTAGGGTTTAGTTTTAGGGTTAGGGTTAGGGATTAGGGTTAGGGGTAGGGTTAGGGTTAGGGGTTGAGATAGGGTTAGGGTTATTGTTAGGTTTAGGGTTAGGGTTAAGGTTAGGTTGAGGGTTAGGCTTGGGTTAGGGTTAGGGTTAGGGTTAGGGTTAGGGTTAGGGTTAGGCTTAGGTTAGGGTTAGGGTTAGCGTCAGGGTTAGGGTTAGGGTTAGGTTTAGGGTTAGGGTTAGGGTTAGGGTTAGGGTTAGGGTTAGGTTAGGGTTAGGGTTAGGGTTAGGGTTAGGTTTACGGTTTAGGGTTAGGGTTAGGGGTAAGGATAGTGTTAGGGTTAGGTGTCAGGGTTAGTCTTAGGGGTCAGGGTTAGGGTTAGGGTTAGGGTTAGGGTAAGGTTTAGGGGTTAGGTGTTAGGGGTTAGGGTTAGGATTAGGGTTAGGGGTAGGGTGATGGGTTAGGGTTGGGTTATGTTTAGGTTTAGGGTTAGGGTTAGATTTTAGGGTTAGGGTTAAGGGTTGTGTTAGGGTTAGGGTTAGGGTTAGGGTTAGGGTTAGGGTTAGGGTTAGGGTTAAGGCTAGGTTGAGGGTTAAGTTTAGGGTTAGGGTCAGGGTTAGGGTTAAGGTTAGGGTTAGGGTTAGGGTTAGGCTTAGGCTTAGGTTTAGGGTTAGGGTTAGGCTTAGGGTTAGGTTAGGCTTTGGGATGGGGTTAGGGTTAGTGTTAGGGTTAGGGTTAGTGTTAGGGTTAGGGTTAGGGTTAGGGTTAGGGTTAGGCTTAGGTTAGGGTTAGGGTTAGGGTTAGGGTTAGGGTTAGGGTTAGGGTCAGGTTAAGGGGTTAGGGGTTAGGAGTTAGGGGTTAGGGTTAGGGTTAGGTTTAGGGGTAGGGTGACGTTAGGGTTAGGATTATGTGTTAGGGTTAGGGTTAGGGTTAGGGTTAGATTTTAGGGTTAGGGTTAGTGTTAGTGTTAGCGTTAGGGTTAGGGTTGGGGTTAAGGTTAGGTTGAGGGTTAAGTTTGGAGTTAGGGTCAGGGTTAGGGTTGGGATTAGGGTTAGGGTTAGTGTTAGGGTTAGGGTTAGGGTTAGGGTTAGGGTTAGGGTTAGGGTTAGGAGTTAGGGTTGGGGTTATGTTTAGGTTTAGCGTTAGGGTTAGATTTAAGGGTTAGGGTTAGGGTTAGGGTTAGGGTTAGGGGTTAGATTTAGGGTTAGGGTTAGGGTTAGGGTTAGGGTTAGCGTTAAGGTCAGGTTAAGGGGTTAGGGGTTAGGAGTTAGGGGTTAGGGTTAGGGTTAGGGTTAGGGTTAGTGTTAGGGTTAGGGTTAGGGTTAGGGTTAGGGTTAGGGTTAGGCTTATGGTTAGGTTAGGCTTAGGGTTGGGGTTAGGGTTAGTGTTAGGGTTAGGTTTAGGGTTAAGGTTAGGATGAGGGTTAGGCTTAGGTTAGGGTTAGGGTTAGGGTTAGGGTTAGGGTTAGGGTTAGGGTTAGGGTTAGGGTTAGGGTTAGGGTTAGGGTTAGGGTTACGGTTTAGGGTTAGGGTTAGGGTTAGGGGTAAGATTAGTGTTAGGGTTAGGGTTGGGGTTATGTTTAGGTTTAGGGTTAGGGTTAGATTAGGGTTAGGGTTAGGGTTAGGGTTAGGGTTAGGGTTAGGGTTAGGGTTAGGATTAAGGTTAGGTTGAGGGTTACGTTTAGGGTTAGGGTTAAGTTTAGGGTTAGGGTCAGGGTTAGGGTTAGGGTTAGGGTTAGGGTTAGGGTTAGGGTTAGGTTTAGAGTTAGGGTTTAGGTTAGTGTTAGGGTTAGGTGTCAGGGTTAGTGTTAAGGTTCAGGTTTAGGGTTAGGTTTAGCGTTATGTTTAGGTTTAGGGTTTGTGTTAGGGTTAGGGTTAGTGTTAGGGTAATGTTTTATAGTTAGGTTTAGGGTAAGGCTTAGATTTAGAGGTTTGGGTTTGGGGTTAGGGTTAGGGTCAGGTTTAGGGGTTAGGGGTAGGGTGAGGTTAGGGTTCGAGTTAGGTGTTAGGGTTAGGGTGAGGGTAAGGGTTAGATTTAGGGTTAGGTTTAGGGTTAGGTTTCGGTTTAGTGTTAGGTTTAGGGTTTGGGTTAGGGTTAGGGTTAGGGTTAGGGTTAGGGTTAGGGTTAGGGTTACGGTTACGGGTTAGGTTTAGGGTTAGGGTTAGGGTTAGGGTTAAAGGTTAGGGTTAGGGTTAGGGTTGGGGTTATGTTTAGGTTTAAGGTTAGGGTTAGGTTTTCAGGTTAGGGTTAGGGTTAGGGTTAGGGTTAGGGTTAGGA
>JAUMJL010000370.1:1740000-1742500 GCA_033558185.1 Dromococcyx pavoninus | reverse complement strand
TAGCGTTAGGGTTAGATTTAAGGGTTAGGGTTAGGGTTAGGGTTAGGGTTAGGGTTAGGCTTAGGTTTCGGGTTAGGTTTAGGGTTAGTGTTAGGGTTAGGCTTAGGGTTAGGTCAGGCTTAGGGTTGGGGTTAGGGTTAGGGTTAAGGGTTAGGGTTAGGGTTAGGGTTAGGGTTAGGCTTAGGTTAGGGTTAGGGTTAGGGTTAGGGTTAGGGTTAGGGTTAGGCTCAGGTTAAGGGGTTAGGAGTTAGGGGTTAGGGTTAGGGTTAGGTTTAGGGGTAGGGTGATGTTAGGCTTAGGGTTAGGGTTACGGTTAGGGTTAGGGTTAGCGTTACGGTTAGGGTTGGGGTTATATTTAGGTTTAGGGTTAGGGTTAGGGTTAGGGTTAGGGTTAGGGTTAGGGTTAGGGTTAGGATTAGGGTTAGGGTTAGGATTAGGGTTAGGTTTAGGGTTAGGCTTAGGGTTAGGTTTAGGGTTAGGTTTAGGCTTAGGGTTAGGTTAGGCTTAGGGTTGGGGTTAGGGTTAGGGTTAGGGTTAGGGTTAGGGTTAGGGTTAGGCTTAGGTTAGGGTTAGGTTTGGGGTTAGGGTCAGGTCAAGGGTTTAGGGGATAGGAGTTAGGGGTTAGGGTTAGGGTTAGGTTTAGGGGTAGGGTGACGTTAGGGTTAGGGTTAGGGTTAGGGTTAGGGTTTAAGGTTTAGGTTACTGTTAGGGTTAGGAGTCAGGGTTAGTGTTAGGGGTCTGGTTTAGTGTTAGGTTTAGGGTTAGTGTTAGGGTTAGGGTTAGTGTTAGGGTTATGTTTTATAGTTAGGTTTAGGGTAAGGCTTAGATTTAGAGGTTTGGATTTGGGGTTAGGGTTAGGGTCAGGTTTAGGGGTTAGGGGTTAGTGTTAGGATTAGGGTTAAGGGTAGGGGTAGGGTGAGGTTAGGGTTCGGGTTAGGTGTTAGGGTTAGGGTTAGGGTGAGGGTAAGGGTTAGATTTAGGGTTAGGTTTAGTGTTAGATTTAGGGTTACGGTTCGGTTTAGTGTTAGGTTTAGGGTTTGTGTTAGGGTTAGGATTAGGCTTAGGTTTAGGGGTTGGTATTGGGTTAGGGTTATGGTTAGGGTTTAGTTTTAGGGTTAGGGTTAGGGATTAGGGTTAGGGGTAGGGTTAGGGTTAGGTGTTCAGTTAGGGTTAGGGTTAGGGTTAGGGTTAGGGTTAGGGTTAGGGTTAGGGTTAGGGTTAGGGTTAGGGTTAGGGTTAGGGTTAAGGTTAGGGTTAAGGTTGGGATGAGGGTTAAGTTTAGGGTTAGGGTTAAGTTTAGGGTTAGGGTCGGGGTTAGTGTTAGGTTTAGGCTTAGGGTTAGGTTAGGGTTAGGGTTAGGGTTAGGGTTAGGGTTAGGGTTAGGGTTAGGGTTAGGGTTAGGGTTCGGCTTAGGTTCGGCTTAGGTTTAGGGTTAGGGTTAGGCTTAGGGTTAGGTTAGGCTTAGGGTTTGGGTTAGGGTTAGGGTTACGGGTTAGGGTTAGGGTTAGGGGTAAGGTTAGTGTTAGTGTTAGGTGTTAGGGTTAGCGTTAGAGTTAGGGTTAGATTTTAGGGTTAGGGGTAGGGTTAGGGTTAAGGGTTGAGTTAGGGTTAGGGTTAGGGTTAGGGTTAAAGTTAGGTTGAGGGTTAGGTTTAGAGTTAGGGTCAGGGTTAGGGTTAGGGTTAGGGTTAGGGTTAGGCTTAGGCTTAGGTTTAGGGTTAGGCTTAGGGTTTGGGTTAGGTTAGGCTTAGGGTTAGGGTTAGGGGTTAGGGTTGGCGTTATGTTTAGGTTTAGCGTTAGGGTTAGATTTTAGGTTTAGGGTTAGGGTTAGGGTTAGGGTTAGGGTTACGGTTACGGTTAGGGTTAGGGTTAGGGTTAGGGTTACGGTTAGGTTTAGGCTTAGGTGTCGGCATAGGTTTAGGGTTAGGCTTAGGGTTAGGCTTAGGGTTAGGTTAGGCTTAGGGTTGGGGTTAGGGTTAGGGTTAGGGTTACGGGTTAGGGTTAGGGTTAGGGTTAGGGTTAGGGTTAGGGTTAGGGTTAGGGTTAGGGTTAAGGCTAGGTTGAGGGTTAAGTTTAGGGTTAGCGTCAGGGTTAGGGTTAGGGTTAGGGTTAGGGTTAGGATTAGGATTAGGGTTAGGGTTAGGGTTAGGGTTAAGGTTAGGGTTAAGCTTGGGATGATGGTTAAGTTTAGGGTTAGGGTTAAGTTTAGGGTTAGGGTCGGGGTTAGTGTTAGGTTTAGGCTTAGGGTTAGGTTAGGGTTAGGGTTAGGGTTAGGGTTAGGGTTAGGGTTAGGGTTAGGGTTAGGGTTCGGCTTAGGCTTCGGCTTAGGTTTAGTGTTAGGGTTAGGCTTAGGGTTAGGTTAGGCTTAGGGTTGGGGTTAGGGTTAGGGTTACGGTTTAGGGTTAGGGGTAAGGTTAGTGTTAGTGTTAGGTGTTAGGGTTAGCGTTAGGGTTAGGGTTAGATTTTAGGGTTAGGGGTAGGGTTAGGGTTAAGGGTTGAGTT
>JAUMJL010000370.1:1670000-1672500 GCA_033558185.1 Dromococcyx pavoninus | reverse complement strand
GTTAGTCTTAGGGGTCAGGGTTAGGGTTATGGTTAGGGTTAGGGTCAGGTTTAGGGGTTAGGTGTTAGGGGTCAGGGTTAGGGTTAGGATTAGGGTTAGGGGTAGGGTGAGGGCTTAGGGTTGGGGTTATGTTTAGGTTTAGGGTTAGGGTTAGGGTTAGATTTAGGGTTAGGGTTAGGGTTAAGGTTAGGTTTAGGGTTAAGGCTAGGTTGAGGGCTAAGTTTAGGTTTAGGGTCAGGGTTAGGGTTAGGTTTAGGGTTAGAATTAGGGTTAGGTTTAGGGTTAGGCTTAGGCTTAGGTTTAGGGTTAGGGTTAGGCTTAGGGTTAGGTTAGGCTTAGGGTTGGGGTTAGGGTTAGGGTTAGGGTTAGGGTTAGGGTTAGGCTTAGGTTAGGGTTAGGGTTAGGGGCAGGTTAAGGGGTTAGGGGTTAGGAGTTAGGGGTTAGGGTTAGGGTTAGGTTTAGGGGTAGGGTGACGTTAGGGTTAGGGTTAGGGTTAGGGTTAGGGTTAGGGTTAGGGTTAGGGTTAGATTTAGGGTTAGGGCGAGGGTTAGGGTTAGTGTTAGTGTTAGGGTTAGGGTTAGGGTTAGGGTTAGGGTTAGGGTTTAGGTTAGTTTTAGGGTTAGGTGTCAGGGTTAGTGTTAGGGTTAGGTGTCAGGGTTAGTCTTAGGGGTCAGGGTTAGGGTTAGGGTTAGGGTTAGGGTCAGGTTTAGGGGTTAGGTGTTAGGGGTTAGGGTTAGGATTAGGGTTACGGGTAGGGTGATGGGTTAGGGTTGGGGTTCTGTTTAGATTTAGGGTTAGGGTTAGATTTTAGGGTTAGGGTTAAGGGTTGAGTTAGGGTTAGGGTTAGGGTTAGGGTTAGGGTTAGGGTCAGGTTTAGGGGTTAGGTGTTAGGGGTTAGGGTTAGGGTTAGGATTAGGGTTAGGGGTAGGGTGAGGGCTTAGGGTTGGGGTTATGTTTAGGTTTAGGGTTAGGGTTAGGGTTAGATTTTAGGGTTAGGGTTGGGGGTTGAGTTAGGGTTAGGGTTAGGGTTAGGGTTAGGGTTAGGGTTAGGGTTAGGGTTAGCGTTAGGGTTAGGGTTAGGGTTAAGGCTAGGTTGAGGGTTAAGTTTAGGGTTAGGGTCAGGGTTAGGGTTAGGGTTAGGGTTCGAGTTAGGGTTAGGGTAAGGGTTAGGGTTAGGGTTATGTTTTATAGTTAGGTTTAAGGTAAGGCTTAGATTTAGAGGTTTGGGTTTGGGGTTAGGGTTAGGGTAAGGGTGAGGTTTAGGGGTTAGGGGTTAGGGGTTAGGGGTTAGGATTACGGTTAGGGGTAGGATGAGGTTAGGGTTCGGGTTAGCCTTTAGGGTTTGGTTTAGGGTGAGGGTAAGGGTTAGATTTAGGGTTAGGTTTAGGGTTAGGTTTCGGTTTAGTGTTAGGTTTAGGATTTGGGTGAGGGTTAGGGTTAGGGTTAGGCTTAGGTTTAGGGTTCGTGTTAGGGTTAGGTTTAGGGGTTAGGTTTAGGGTTAGGGTTAGGGTTAGGGGTTAGGTTTAGTGTTAGGGTTAGGGTTAGGGTTAGGGGCAGGTTAAGGAGTTAGGGGTTAGGAGTTCGGGGTTAGGGTTAGGGTTAGGTTTAGGGGTAGGGTGACGTTAGGGTTAGGGTTAGGGTTAGGGTTAGGGTTAGGGTTAGGGTTAGGTTTGGGGTTATGTTTGGGTTTAGGGTTAGGGTTAGGGTTAGATTTTCAGGTTAGGCTTAGGGTTAGGGTTAGGGTTAGGGTTAGGATTAAGTTTAGGTTGAGGGTTAAGTTTAGGGTTAGTGTTAAGTTTAGGGTTAGGGTCAGGGTTAGGGTTAGGGTTAGGGTTAGGCTTAGGGTTAGGGTTAGGGTTAGCGTTAGGCTTAGGCTTAGGGTTAGGCTTAGGATAGGGTTAGGGTTAGGGTTAGGGTTAGGGTTAGGGTTAGGGTTAGGGTTAGGGTTAGGGTTAGGGTTAGGTTAGGGTTAGGGTTAGTCTTAGGGGTCAGGGTTAGGGTTAGGGTTAGGGTCAGGTTTAGGGGTTAGGTGTTAGGGGTCAGGGTTAGGGTTAGGATTAGGGTTAGGGGTAGGGTGAGGGCTTAGGGTTGGGGTTATGTTTAGGTTTAGGGTTAGGGTTAGGGTTAGATTTTAGGGTTAGGGTTAGGGGTTGAGTTAGGGTTAGGGTTAGAGTTAGGGTTAGGGTTAGGGTTAGGGTTAGGGTTAGGGTTAGGGTTAAGGCTAGGTTGAGGGTTAAGTTTAGGTTTAGGGTCAGGGTTAGGGTTAGGTTTAGGGTTAGAATTAGGGTTAGGTTTAGGGTTAGGCTTAGGCTTAGGTTTAGGGTTAGGGTTAGGGTTAGGGTTAGGGTTAGGGTTAGGTGTCAGGGTTAGTCTTAGGGGTCAGGGTTAGGGTTATGGTTAGGGTTAGGGTCAGGTTTAGGGGTTAGGGTTAGGGTTAGGGTTAGGGTTTAGGTTAGTTTTAGGGTTAGGTGTCAGGGTTAGTGTTAGGGTTAGGTGTCAG
>JAUMJL010000370.1:1632500-1637500 GCA_033558185.1 Dromococcyx pavoninus | reverse complement strand
GAATCAAGGTTAGGGTTAGGGTTAGGGTTAGGGTTAGGGTTAGGGTTAGGGTTAGGGTTAGGGTTAGGGATAGGGTTAGGGTTAGGGTTAGGATTAGGGTTAGGGTCAGGTTAAGGGATTAGGGGTTAGGAGTTAGGGGTTAGGGTTAGGGTTAGGTTTAGGGGTAGGGTGAGGTTAGGGTTAGGGTTAGGTGTTAGGGTTAGGGTTAGTGTTAGGGTCAGAGTTAGGGTCAGAGTTAGGGTTAGGGTTAGGGTTAGGGTTAGGGTTAGGGTTAGGGTTAGGGTTACGGTTAGGTTTAGGTTAGGCTTAGGGTTGGGGTTACGGTTTGGGTTAGGATTAGGGTTAGTGTTAGGGTTAGGGTTAGGCTTAGGTTAGGTTTAGGGTTAGGGTTAGGGTCAGGTTAAGGGGTTAGGTTTAGGGTTAGGGTTAGGGTTAGGGTTATGGTTAGGGTTAGGGTTAGGGTTAGGGTTAGGGTTAGGGTTAGGGTTAGGGTTAAGGTTAGGCTTACGGTTGGGGTTAGGGTTAGGGTTAGGGTTAGGTTTAGGTTTAGGGGTTATGGTTGGCGTTATGTTTAGGTTTAGGTTTAGGGTTAGGGTTATATTTTAGGGTTAGGGTTAGGGTTAGGGTTACGGTTAGGTTTAGGTTTAAGGTTAGGTTGAGGGTTAAGTTTAGGGTAAGAATCAGGGTTAGGTTTAGGGTTAGGGTTAGGGTTAGGCTTAGGCTTAGGCTTAGGTTTAGGGTTAGGGTTAGGCTTAGGGTTATGTTAGGCTTAGTGTTGGGGTTAGGGTTAGGGTTAGGGTTAGGGTTAGGGTTAGGGTTACGGTTAGGTTTAGGTTAGGCTTAGGGTTGGGGTTACGGTTTGGTTTAGGATTAGGGTTAGGGTTAGGGTTAGGGTTAGGGTTAGGGTTAGGGTTAGGCTTAGGTTAGGTTTAGGGTTAGGGTTAGGGTCAGGTTAAGGGGTTAGGTTTAGGGTTAGGGTTAGGGTTACGGTTAGGGTTAGGGTTAGGGTTAGGGTTAGGGTTAGGGTTAGGGTTAGGGTTAGGGTTAAGGTTAGGGTAAGGGTTAGGTTTAGGGTTAGTGTCCGGGTTAGGGTTACGGTTCGGGTCAGGGTTAGGGTTACGGTTCGGGTTAGGTTTAGGGTTAGGCTTAGGGTTACGGTTAGACTTAGTGTTAGGCTTAGGTTTAGGGGTTTGGGGTTGGGTTTAGGGTTATGGTTAGGGTTAGGGTTTAGCGTTAGGGCAATGGTTACGGTTGGGGTTAGGTTTAGGGTTTAGGGTTAGGGTTAGGGTTGGTGTTTTGGTTAGGGTTAGGGTTAGGGTCAGAGTTAGGTTTAGGCTTAGGGTTAGGGTTAGGGTTAGGGTTAGGGTTAGGGTTAGGGTTAGGGTTAGGGTTAGGTTTAGGATTAGGTTTAGGGTTAGGGTTAGGTTTAGGCTTAGGGGTTGGGGTTAGAGTTTAGGGTTATGGTTAGGGTTAGGGTTAGGGTTTAGCGTTAGGGTTATGGTTAGGGTTGGGGTTAGTGTTTAGGGTTAGTGTTAGGATTAAGGGTTGAATTAGGGTTAGGGTTTAGGGTAAGTGTTAGGTTTAGGTTTAGAGTTAGGGTTAGGGTTAGGGTTAGGTTTAGGGGTTAGGGTTAGGGTTAGGGTGAGGTTTAGGGGTTAGTGTTAGTGTTAGTCTTAGGGTTAGTATTCGGGTTAGGGTTAGGTTTTAGTGTTAGGGTTAGGGTTAGGGTTAGGGTTAGGGTTAGGGTTAGGGTTAGGGTTAGGGTTAGGGTTACGACGAGGGTATAAGTTAGGATTAGGGGTTAGTGTTAGGGTTGGGCGTTGAGTTAGGGTTAGGGTTTAGGGTAATGGTTAGGGTTAGGTTTAGACTTAGGGTTAGGTGTCAGGGTTAGTGTTAGCGGTCAGGGTTAGTGTTAGTGTTAGGGTCAGGTTTAGGGGTTAGGGGTAGGGGTAGGTTTATGGTTATGGTTAGGGCTAGGATTAGGGTTAGGGTTAGGTGTTAGGGTTAGTTTTAGGGGTCAGGGTTAGTGTTAGGGATAGGGTCATATTTAGGGGTTAGATGTAGGGTTAGGGTTAGGGTGAGGGTTAGGGTTCAGATTAGGGTTAGAGTTAGGGTTAGGGTTAGGTTAGGGTTAGGGTTAGGTGTAGGGGTTGAGGTTGAGGTTAGTGTTAGGTGTTAGGGTTAGGTTGAGGGTAAGGGTTAGGTTTAGGGTTATGGTTAGGTTTAGGGTTAGGTTTCGGATTAGTGTTAGGGTTAGGGTTAGGGTTAGGGTTAGGGTTTAGGGTTAGGGTTAGGGTTAGGGTTAGGGTTAGGGTTAGGGTTAGGGTTAAGTTTAGGGTTAGGGTTAGGGTTAGGTTTAGGGTTAGGGTTAGGGTTATGGTTATGGTTAGGGCTATGGTTAGGGTTAGGTTTAGGTGCCAGGGTTAGTGTTAGGGGTCAGGGTTAGTGTTAGGGATAGCGTCAGGTTTAGGGGTTAGAGTTAGGGTTAGTGTTAGGTTTAGGTGTTAGGGTTAGGGTGAGGGTAAGGGTTAGGTTTAGTGTTAGGGTTAGCTTTAGGTATAGGTTTCGGTTTAGGGTTAGGGTTAGGGTTAGGGTTAGGGTTGTGTTTAGGGGTAGGTTTAGGGTTAGAGTTAGGGTTAGGGTTAGGAGTTGGGGTTGGGGTTAGGGTTAGGGTTAGGCTAAGGTTTAGGGTAAGGCCTAGGTTTAGGGGTTGGGGTTGGGTTTAGGGTTATGATTAGAGTTACGGTTAGGGTTTAGGGTTAGGGTTAGTGTTAGGGGTTAGCGTTGGGGTTAGAGTTAGGGTTAGAGTTAGGTTTAGGGTTAGCGTTAGGTTTAGGGCAAGGGTTAGGTTTAGGGTTAGGGTTAGGGTTGGGTTTAGGGTAACGGCTTAGGGTTAGGGTTAGGAAAAGGTTTAGTGTTAGGGTTAGGGTTGGGATTAGGGTTTAGGGTTATGGTTAGGGTTACCTTTAGGGTTTAGGCTTAGGGATTAGGGTTAGGTTTAGTTTTAGGGATAGGGTGAGTTTCAGCGTTAGGGTTAGGGTTAGAGTGAAGGTTGGGTTTAGGGTAAGGGTTAGGGTTAGGGTTAGTGTTAGGGTTAGGGTTAAAGTTAGGGTTAATGTTAGGATTAGGATTAGGGTTAGGGTTAGGGTTAGGGTTAAGGTTAGGGTTAAGGTTTAGGTTTAGGGGTTGGGGTTGGGGTTAGGGTTTAGGTTTAGGGTTAGGGTTAGGGTTAGGGATATGGTTAGAGTTAGGGTTAGCATTAGGGTTAGGTTTAGGGTTAGGGTTAAGTTTAGGGTTAGGGTTTACTTGCTAGGGTTAGGGTTAGGGTTAGGGGTTGGGATTGGGGTTAGGGTTAGGGTTGAGGTTAGGGTTAGGGTTAGGGTTTGGCTTAGGCTTAGGCTTATGCTTAGGGTTAGGGTTAGGGTTAGGGTTATGGTTAGGGTTAGGGTTAAGTTTAGGGTTAGGGTTAGGGTTAGGGTCAGTTTTAGGGGTTAGGGGTCAGGTTTGGGGTTAGTTTTAGGGATAGGGTGAGTTCACCGCTAGAGTTAGGGTTAGGGTTAGGGGTTAGGGGTTAGGGTTAGGTTTAGGGTTAGTGTTAGCGTTAGGTTTCGGGTTGGGTTTAGGGTACGTGTTAGGGTTAGTGTTAGTGTTAGGTTTAGGGTTAGGGTTAGGGTTAGGGTTAGGGTTAGGGTTAGGGCTATGGTTAGGGTTAGGTTTAGGTGCCAGGGTTAGTGTTAGGGGTCAGGGTTAGTGTTAGGGATAGCGTCAGGTTTAAGGGTTAGAGTTAGGGTGAGGGTTAGGCATCGCGTTAGGGTTAGGGTTAGGGTTAGGTGTAGGGGTTAGGGTTAGGGTTAGTGTTAGGTTTAGGTGTTAGGGTTAGGGTGAGGGTAAGGGTTAGGTTTAGGTTCAGGGTTAGGTTTAGGGTTAGGGTTAGATTTAGGTTTAGGTTTCGGGTTAGTGTTAGGGTTAGGGTTAGGGTTGGGTTTAGGGGTAGGTTTAGGCTTAGGGTTAGGTTTAGGGCAAGGGTTAGGTTTAGGGTTAGGGTTAGGGTTAGGTTTAGGGTAAGGCCTAGGTTTAGGGTTTGGGGTTGGGTTTAGGGTTATGGTTAGAGTTACGGTTAGGGTTTAGGGTTAGGGTTAGCGTTGGGGTTAGGGTTAGGGTTAGGGTTAGGGTTAGGTTTAGGGTTAGGGTTAGGTTTAGGGCAAGGGTTAAGTTTAAGGTTAGGGTTAGGGTTGGGTTTAGGTTTAGGGCTTAGGGTTAGGGTTAGGAATAGGGTTAGGGTTAGGGTTAGGGTTGGGATTAGGGTTTAGGGTTATGGTGTAGGGTTACCTTTAGGGTTTAGGGTTAGGGATTAGGGTTAGGGTTAATTTTAGGGATAGGGTGAGGTTCAGCGTTAGGGTTAGGGTTAGAGTTAAGGTTGGGTTTAGGGTAAGGGTTAGTGTTAGGGTTAGGTTTAGGGTTAGGGTTAGGGTTAGGGTTAGGATTAGGATAAGGATTAGGGTTAGGGTTAGGGTTAGGGTTAGGGTTTAGGGTTAGGGGTTGGGGTTTCGGTTAGGGTTTAGGGTTAGGTTTAGGGTTAGGGTTAGGGTT
Organism: Dromococcyx pavoninus; assembly: GCA_033558185.1. Taxonomy (NCBI): domain Eukaryota; kingdom Metazoa; phylum Chordata; class Aves; order Cuculiformes; family Neomorphidae; genus Dromococcyx; species Dromococcyx pavoninus. Next base: position 1,632,910 of record JAUMJL010000370.1, on the reverse strand, counting down.
AGGGTTAGGTTTAGGTTTAGGGGTTAGGTTTAGGGTTAGGGTTAGGAGTTAGGGTTAGGGTTAGCGGTTGGCGTTGGCGTTGGGGTTAGGGTTAGGCTTAGGTTTAGGGGTTGGGGTTGGGTTTAGGGTTATGGTTTTGATAAGTGTTAGGGCTTAGAGTTTGGGTTAGTGTTAGGGGTTAGGTTTGGGGTTAGGGTTAGTGTTAGGGTTGAGGTTAAGTTTGGGTATAGGGTTAGGGTTCGGCGTTAGGGTTAGTGTTAGTGGTCAGGGTTAGTGTCAGGGTTAGGGTCGGATTTAGAGGTTAGGGGAATGTTTAGGGTTATGGTTATGGTTAAGGTTAGGGTTACGGTTATGGTTAGGATTAGCGGTAAGTTTTAGGGTTAGGGTTAGGGTTAGGGTTAGGGTTAGGG
>JAUMJL010000370.1:1627500-1630000 GCA_033558185.1 Dromococcyx pavoninus | reverse complement strand
GGTTAGGGTTAGGTTTAGGGGTAGGGTTCGACTTCGGGTTAGGTTAGGCTTAGGGTTGGGGTTAGGTTAGGCTTAGTGTTGGGGTTAGGGTTAGGGTTAGGGTTAGGCGTTAGGGTTGGGGTTATGTTTAGGTTTAGGGTTAGGGTTAGTTTTAGGGTTAGGGTTAGTTTTATGGTTAGGGTTAGGGTTACGGTTAGGGTTAGGGTTAAGATTAGGTTAAGGGTTAAGTTTAGGGTTAGAGTCAGGGTTAGGATTAGGGTTAGGGTTACATTTAGGGGTTTAGGGTTAGGGGTTAGGGTTAGGATTAGGGTTAGGGTTAGTGTTAGGGTTCGGTAAGGGTTAGGGTTAGTGTTAGGGTTAGGTTTCAGCGTTAGTGTTAGGGGTCAGGTTTAGGGTTAGGGTTACATTTAGGGGTTTAGGGTTAGGGTTAGTGTTAGGGGTTAGGGTTAGGGTTAGGGTTAGGGTTAGGCGTTAGGGTTGGGGTTATGTTTAGGTTTAGGGTTAGGGTTAGATTTTAGGGTTAGGTTTAGTTTTATGGTTAGGGTTAGGGTTAGGGTTAGGGTTAGGGTTAGGGTTAGGGTTAGGGTTAGGGTTAGGGTTACGGTTAGGGTTAGGGTTAAGATTAGGTTGAGGGTTAAGTTTAGGGTTAGAGTCAGGGTTAGGGTTAGGGTTAGGGTTAAGGTTAGGGTTAGGGTTAGGGTTAGGGTTAGGGTTTGGGTTAGGGTTAGGGTTAGGGTTAGGGTTAGGGTTAGGGTTAGGGTTAGGGTTAGGGTTTGGGTTAGGGTTAGGGTTAGGGTTAGGGTTAGGGTTAGGGTTTGGGTTAGGGTTAGGGTTAGGGTTAGGGTTAGGGTTAGGGTTAAGGTTCGGTTGAGGGTTAAGTTTAGAGTTAGGGTCAGGGTTAGGGTTAGGGTTAGGGTTAGGGTTAGGTTTAGGGGTTGGGTTTGGGTTTAGAGTTATGGTTATGGTTAGGGTTAGGGTTAGATTTTAGGATTAGGGTTAGCGTTAGGTGTTGAGTTAGGGTTATGGTTAGGGTTAGGGTTAGGGGTTAGGGTTGGGGTTATCTTTAGATTTAGGGTTAGGGTTAGATTTTAGGGTTAGGGTTAGGGTTAGGTGTTGAGTTAGGGTTAGGGTTAGGGTTAGGGTTAGGGTTAAGGTTAGGGATTAGGTTTAGGGTTAGGGTTAGGTTTAGGGTTAGTGTTAGGGTTAGGGTTAGTGTTAGGATTATGTTTTATAGTTAGGTTTAGGGTAAGGATTAGATTTAGAGGTTTGGGTTTGTGGTTAGGTTTAGGGTTAGGGTCAGCTTTAGGGGTTTAGGGATAGGGGTTAGGGTTAGGGTTAGGGTTAGGGTTAGGGTTAGGGTTAGGTTAGGCTTAGGGTTGGGTTTAGGGTTAGGGTTAGGGTCAGGTTAAGGGGTTAGGGATTAGGAGTTAGAGTTACGGTTTAGGGTTAGGGTTCGGGGTAAGGTTAGTTTTAGTGTTAGGTGTTAGGGTTAGGCTTAGGGTTAGGGTTAGGGTTAGGGTTAGATTTTAGGGTTAGGGGTCGGGTTAGGGTTAGGGGTTGAGTTAGGGTTAGGGTTAGGGTTAGGGTTAAGGTAAGGTTGAGGGTTAAGTTTAGAGTTAGGGTCAGGGTTAGGGTTAGGGTTAGTGGTAGGGTTAGGGTTAGGGTTAGGGTTATGGTTAGGGTTAGGGTTAGGGACATTAGGGTTAGGGTTAGGGTTAGGGTTAGGGTTAGGGTTAGGGTTAGGGTTAGGGTTAGGGTTTGGGTTAGGGTTAGGGTTAGGGTTAGGGTTAGGGTTAGGGTTAAGGTTCGGTTGAGGGTTAAGTTTAGAGTTAGGGTCAGGGTTAGGGTTAGGGTTAGGGTTAGGGTTAGGATTAGGGTTAGGGTTAGGTTTAGGGTTAAGGTTAGGGTTAGGCTTAGGGTTAGGGTTAGGGTTAGGGTTAGGGTTAGGTTTAGGGCTAGGCTTAGGTTTAGGGGTTGGGTTTGGGTTTAGAGTTATGGTTATGGTTAGGGTTAGGGTTAGATTTTAGGATTAGGGTTAGCGTTAGGTGTTGAGTTAGGGTTAGGGTTAGGGTTAGGGTTAAGGTTAGGGATTAGGGTTAGGGTTATTTTTATGTTTAGAGTTACGGTTAGGGTTAGATTTTAGGGTTAGGGTTAGGGGTTGAGTTAGCGTTAGGGTTAGGGTTAGGGTTAGGGTTAGGGTTAGGGTTAGGGTTAAGGCTAGGTTGAGGGTTAAGTTTAGGGTTAGGGTCAGGGTTAGGGTTAGGGTAGGGTTAGGCTTAGGCTTAGGTTTAGGGTTAGGGTTAGGCTTAGGGTTAGGTTAGGCTTAGGGTTGCTGTTAGGGTTAGGTTCAGGTTAAGGGGTTAGGGGTTAGGAGTTAGGGGTTAGGGTTAGGGTTCGGTTTAGGGGTAGGGTGAGGTTAGGTTTAGGATTAGGTGTTAGGGTAAGGGTTAGAGTTAGGGTTAGGGTTAGGGTTAGGGTCAGGTTTAGGGATTAGGGGTTA
>JAUMJL010000370.1:1612500-1615000 GCA_033558185.1 Dromococcyx pavoninus | reverse complement strand
GGTTAGGGTTAGGGTTAGGTTTAGGGTTAGGCTTAGGTTTAGGGGTTGGGTTTGGGTTTAGGGTTATGGTTATGGATAGGTTTAGGGTTAGGGGTTAGGGTTGGGGTTATGTTTAGGTTTAGGTTTAGGGTTAGATTTTAGGGTTAGGGTTAGGGGTTGAGTTAGGGTTAGGGTTAGGGTTAGGGTTAGGGTTAGGGTTAGGGTTAGGGTTAGGGTCAGGTTAAGGGGTTAGGTGTTAGGAGTTAGGGGTTAGGGTTAGGGTTAGGTTTAGGGGTAAGGTGAGGTTAGGGTTAGGGTTAGGTGTTAGGGCTAGGGTTAGGGATACGGTTTAGGGTTAGGGGTAAGGTTAGTGTTAGGGTTAGGTGTCAGGGTTAGTGTTAGGGGTCAGGGTTAGGGTTAGGGTTAGGGTTAGGGTTAGGGTTAGGATTTAGAGTAAGGGTTAGGGTTAGGGTTAGGGTTAGGGTTAGGGTTAGGGTTAGGGTAAGGGTTAGGGTTGGGGTTAGGGTTAGTGTTAGGGTTAGGTTTAGAGTAAGAGTTAGGGTTAGGGTTAGGGTTAGGGTTAGGGTTAGGGTTTAGAGTTAGGGTTGGTGTTAGGGTTAGGGTTGGGCTTTGGGTTAGTTTAGGGTTAGGGTTAGGGTTAGGGTTAGGGTTAGGGTTAGGGTTACGGGTTAGGGTTAGGGTTAGGGTTAGGGTTAGGATTAAGGTTAGGTTGAGGGTTAAGTTTAGAGTTAGGGTCAGGGTTCGGGTTAGGTTTAGGGTTAGGTTTAGATTAGGCTTAGGTTTAGGGTTAGGGTTAGGCTTAGGGTTAGGTTAGGGTTAGGGTTAGGGTTAGGGTTAGGGTTAGGGTTAGGGTTAGGGTTAGGGTTAGGTTTAGGGGTAGGGTTAGGGTTATTGTTAGGGTTAGGTGTTAGGGTTAGGGTTAGGTGTTAGGGTTAGGGTTAGGGTTAGGGATAGATTTGGTTTAGGGTTAGGGTTAGGGTTAGGGTTAGGGTTAGGGTTAGGGTTAGGGGAACGTTAGTGTTAGGGTTAGGTGTCAGGGTTAGTCTTAGGGGTTAGGGTTAGGTGTTAGGGTTAGGGTTACGGTTAGGGTTCAGGTTAGGGTAAGGGTTAGGTTTAGGCTTAGGGTCAAGGTTAGGGTTACGGTTGGGGTTGGGTTTAGGGTTAGGGTTAGGCTTAGGCTTAGGGTTAGGTTTAGGGGTTGAGTTAGGGTTAGGGTTAGGGTTAGGGTCAGGTTAAGGGGTTAGGGGTTAGGAGTTAGGGGTTAGGGTTAGGGTTAGGGTTAGGTTTAGAGGTAGGGTGAGGTTAGGGTTAGGGTTAGGTGTTAGGGCTAGGGTTAGGGTTACGGTTTAGGGTTAGGGGTAAGGTTAGTGTTAGGGTTAGGTGTCAGGGTCAGTGTTAGGGGTCAGGGTTAGGGTTAGGGTTAGGGTTAGGTGTTAGGGTTAGGGTTAGGGTTAGGGTTACGGTTTAGGGTTAGGGTTAGGTTTAGGGGTAGGGTGAGGTTAGGGTTAGGGTTAGGTGTTAGGGTTAGGGTTAGGGTTACGGTTTAGGGTTAGGGTTAGGTTTAGGGGTAGGGTGAGGTTAGGGTTAGGGTTAGGTGTTAGGGTTAGGGTTAGGATTAGGGTTAGGGTTAGGGTTAGGGTTAGGGTTAGGGTTAGGGTAAGGGTTAGGGTTAGGGTTAGGGTTAGGGTTTAGGGTTAGGGTTGGTGTTAGGGTTAGTGTTAGGGTTAGGTTTAGAGTAAGAGTTAGGGTTAGGGTTAGGGTTAGGTTTAAGGTTAGGGTTAGGGTTAGGCTTAGGTTTAGAGTTAGGGTTAGGGTTCGTGTTAGGGTTGGGTTTATGGTTAGGATTAGGGTTAGGGGTTGGGGTTGTGGTTAGGGTTAGGGTTTAGGGTTAGGGTTGGGGTTAGGGTTATTGTTAGGGTTAGGTTTAGAGTAAGATTTAGGATTAGGGTTAGGGTCAGGTTTAGCGGTTAGGTGTTAGGGGTTAGGATTAGGGTTAGGTTTAGGGGTAGGGTGAGCTCTAGGGGTTAGGGTTTAGGGGTTAGGGTTAGGGTTAGGGTTAGGAGTAGGGTTAGGGTCAGGTGTTAGGGTTAGGGTGAGGGTAAGGGTTAGGTTTATGGTTAGAGTTAGGTTTAGGGTTAGGTTTCGGGTTAGTGTTAGGGTTAGGATTAGGGTTAGAGTTAGGGTTAGGCGTAGGTTTAGGGGTTGGGCTTCGGATGAGGGTTATGGTTTAGGTTAGGGTTAGGGTTTAGGGTTAGGGTTAGGGTTTAGGTTTAGGGTTAGGGTTAGGGTTAGCGATAGGGTTAGGTGTTAGGTTTAGGGTTGGGCTTAAGGTTGGGTTTAAGTTTAGGGTTTGGGGTTAGGGTTAGTGTTAGTCTTTTGGTTTAGGGTTAGGTTTAGCATTCGGGTTAGGGTTAGGTTTTAGGGTTAGGGTCCAGGTTAGGGTTAGGAGTTAGGGTTAGGGTTAGGGGATGTGGTTGGGGTTAGGGTTTGGGTTTAGGGT
>JAUMJL010000370.1:1597500-1600000 GCA_033558185.1 Dromococcyx pavoninus | reverse complement strand
GGTTAGGGTTAGGGTTAGAGATAGGGTTACGGTTAGGGTTACGGGTTAGGCTTAGGGTTAGGGTTAGGGTTAGGGTTAGGGGTAGGGTTAGGGTTAGGGTTAGGGTTAGGGTTAGGAGTTAGTGTTAGGGTTAGGGTTAGGGTTAGGTGTTATGGTTAGGGTTAGGGTTAGGGATAGATTTGGGTTAGGGTTAGGGTTAGGGTTAGGGTTAGGGTTAGGGTTAGGGTTAGGGTTAGGGTTAGGTTAGAGTTAGGGTTAGGGTTAGAGTTAGGGTTAGGGTTAGGGTTAGGGGTTAGGGTTAGGGTTAGGGTTAGGGTTAGGGTTAGGTGTTAGGGTTAGGGATAGATTTGGGTTAGGGTTAGGGTTAGGGCTAGGGTTAGGGTTACGGTTAGGGTTAGGGTTAGGGTTAGGGTTCGGGTTAGGGTTAGGGTTAGGGTAAGGGTTAGGGTTGGGGTTAGGGTTAGTGTTAGGGTTAGGTTTAGAGTAAGAGTTAGGGTTAGGGTTAGGGTTAGGGTTAGGGTTAGGGTTAGGGTTTAGAGTTAGGGTTGGTGTTAGGGTTAGGGTTGGGCTTAGGGTTAGTTTAGGGTTAGGGTTAGCGTTAGGGTTACGGGTTAGGGTTAGGGTTACGGGTTAGGGTTAGGTTTAGGGTTAGGGTTAGGTTTAGGGGTAGGGTTAGGGTTAGGGTTAGGGATAGATTTGGGTTAGGGTTAGGGTTAGGGTTAGGGTTAGGGTTAGGGTTAGGGTTAGGGTTAGGGTTAGGTTAGGGTTAGGGTTAGGGTTAGGGTTAGGGTTAGGGTTAGGGTTAGGTTAGGGTTAGGGTTAGGGTTAGGGTTACGGGTTAGGGTTAGGGTTAGGGTTAGGGTTAGGTTTAGGGGTAGGGTTAGGGTTAGGGTTAGGGTTAGGTGTTAGGGTTAGGGTTAGGATTAGGGTTACGGTTTAGGGTTAGGGTTAGGTTTAGGGGTAGGGTGAGGTTAGGGTTAGGGTTAGGTGTTAGGGTTAGGGTTAGGGTTAGGGTTATGGTTTAGGGTTAGGGTTAGGGGTAACGTTAGTGTTAGGGTTAGGTGTCAGGGTTAGTCTTAGGGATTAGGGTTAGGTGTTAGGGTTAGGGTTACGGTTAGGGTTCAGGTTAGGGTAAGGGTTAGGTTTAGGCTTAGGGTCCGGGTTAGGGTTACGGTTGGGGTTGGGTTTAGGGTTAGGGTTAGGCTTAGGCTTAGGGTTAGGGTTAGGGGTTGAGTTAGGGTTAGGTTTAGGGTTAGGGTCAGGTTAAGGGGTTAGGGGTTAGGGGTTAGGGTTAGGGTTACGTTTAGGGATAGGGTGAGTTTAGGGTTAGGGTTAGGTGTTAGGGCTAGGGTTAGGGTTACGGTTTAGGGTTAGGGGTAAGGTTAGTGTTAGGGTTAGGTGTCAGGGTCAGTGTTAGGGGTCAGGGTTAGGGTTAGGGTTAGGGTTAGGTGTTAGGGTTAGGGTTAGGGTTAGGGTTACGGTTTAGGGTTAGGGTTAGGTTTAGGGGTAGGGTGAGGTTAGGGTTAGGGTTAGGTGTTAGGGTTAGGGTTAGGGTTAGGGTTACGGTTTAGGGTTAGGGGTTAGGGTTAGGGTTAGGTTTAGGATTTAGAGTAAGAGTTAGGGTTAGGGTTAGGGTTAGGGTTAGGGTTAGGGTTAGGGTTAGGGTTAGGGTTAGGGTAAGGTTTAGGGTTGGGGTTAGGGTTAGTGTTAGGGTTAGGTTTAGAGTAAGAGTTAGGGTTAGGGTTAGGGTTAGGGTTAGGGTTAGGGTTAGGGTTAGGGTTAGGGTTTAGGGTTAGGGTTGGTGTTAGGGTTAGTGTTAGGGTTAGGTTTAGAGTAAGAGTTAGGGTTAGGGTTAGGGTTAGGTTTAAGGTTAGGGTTAGGGTTAGGCTTAGGTTTAGAGTTAGGGTTAGGGTTCGTGTTAGGGTTGGGTTTATGGTTAGGCTTAGGATTAGGGGTTGGGGTTGTGGTTAGGGTTAGGGTTAGGGTTTAGGGTTAGGGTTGGGGTTAGGGTTATTGTTAGGGTTAGGTTTAGAGTAAGATTTAGGATTAGGGTTAGGGTCAGGTTTAGCGGTTAGGTGTTAGGGGTTAGGATTAGGATTAGGTTTAGGGGTAGGGTGAGCTCTAGGGGTTAGGGTTTAGGGGTTAGGGTTAGGGTTAGGGTTAGGGTTAGGAGTAGGGTTAGGGTTAGGTGGTAGGGTTAGGGTGAGGGTAAGGGTTAGGTTTATGGTTAGAGTTAGGTTTAGGGTTAGGTTTCGGGTTAGTGTTAGGGTTAGGATTAGGGTTAGAGTTAGGGTTAGGCGTAGGTTTAGGGGTTGGGCTTCGGATGAGGGTTATGGTTTAGGTTAGGGTTAGGGTTTAGGGTTAGGGTTAGGGTTAGGGTTAGGGTTAGGGGATGTGGTTGGGGTTAGGGTTTGGGTTTAGGGTTAGGATTAGGGTTAGTGTTAGGCATAGGGTTTAGAGATAGTATTAGGTGCTTAAGGTTAGGATTAAGGGGTCAAGG
>JAUMJL010000370.1:1587500-1590000 GCA_033558185.1 Dromococcyx pavoninus | reverse complement strand
GGTCAGGTTAAGGGGTTAGGGGTTAGGACTTAGGGGTTAGGGTTAGAGTTAGGTTTAGGGGTAGGGTGAGGTTAGGGTTAGGGTTAGGTGTTAGGGTTAGGGTTAGGGTTACGGTTTAGGGTTAGCGTTAGGATTAAGGTTAGTGTTAGGGTTAGGTGTCAGGGTTAGTGTTAGGGGCCAGGGTTACGGTTATGGTTAGGTTTAGCGTTAGGGTTAGGGTTAGGGTTACGGTTCGGGTTAGGTTTAGGGTTAGGCTTAGGCTTAGGCTTAGGTTTAGGGTTAGGGTTAGGCTTAGGGTTAGGGTTAGGGTTAGGGTTAGGGTTAGGAATAGGGTTAGCTTTAGGGTGAGGTTAGGGTTAGGGTTAGGTGTTAGGGTTAGGGTTAGGTGTTAGGATTAGTGTTAGGGTGAGGGTAAGGTTTAGATTTAGGGTTAGGTTTAGGGTTAGGTTTAGGGTTAGGCTTAGGTTTAGGGGTTGGGGTTGGGTTTAGGGTTATGGTTATGGTTAGGGTTAGTGTTAGGGTTAGGGTTAGGCTTAGGTTTAGGTTTAGGTTTAGGGGTTTAGGGTTGGGTTAAGGGTTATGGTTAGGGTTAGGTTTTAGCATTAGGGTTATGGTTAGGGTTGGGGTTAGGTTTAGGGTTAGGGTTAGGGTTGGGGTTGTGGTTAGGGTTAGCGTTTAGGGTTAGAGTGAGGGCAAGGGTTATGTTTCGAATTATGGTTAGGTTTACGGTAAGGTTTTGGGTTAGTGTTAGGTTTAGGGTTAGTGTTAGGGTTATGTTTTATAGTTAGGTTTTGGGTAAGGCTTAGATTTAGAGGTTTGGGTTTGGGGTTAGGGTCAGGGTTAGGGTCAGGTTTAGGGGTTAGGGGTTAGGGGTTAGGTTTAGGATTAGGGTTAGGGGTAGGGTGAGTTTTGGGTTAGGGTTAGGGTTCGGGTGAGGGTAAGGGTTAGATTTAGGGTTAGGTTTAGGGTTAGGTTTCGGTTTAGTGTTAGTGTTAGGGTTAGGGTTAGGTTTAGGGTTAGGCTTAGGTTTAGGGGTTGGGGTTGGGTTTAGGGTTATGGTTATGGATAGGTTTAGGGTTAGGGGTTAGGGTTGGGGTTATGTTTAGGTTTAGGGTTAGGGTTAGGGGTAGATTTTAGGGTTAGGGTTAGGGGTTGAGTTAGGGTTAGGGTTAGGGTTAGGGTTAGGGTTAGGGTTAGGATTAGGATTAAGGTTAGGTTGAGGGTTAAGTTTAGAGTTAGGGCCAGGGTTCGGGTTAGGTTTAGGGTTAGGTTTGGACTTAGGCTTAGGTTTAGGGTTAGGGTTAGGCTTAGGGTTAGGTTAGGGTTAGGGTTAGGGTTAGGGTTAGGGTTAGGGTTAGGGTTAGGGTTAGGGTTAGGGTTGGGCTTAGGGTTAGGTTAGGGTTAGGGTTAGGGTTAGAGTTAGGGTTACGGTTAGGGTTACGGGTTAGGCTTAGGGTTAGGGTTAGGGTTAGGGTTAGGGGTAGGGTTAGGGTTAGGGTTAGGGTTAGGGTTAGGAGTTAGTGTTAGGGTTAGGGTTAGGGTTAGGTGTTATGGTTAGGGTTAGGGTTAGGGATAGATTTGGGTTAGGGTTAGGGTTAGGGTTAGGGTTAGGGTTAGGGTTAGGGTTAGGGTTAGGGTTAGGTTAGAGTTAGGGTTAGGGTTAGAGTTAGGGTTAGGGTTAGGGTTAGGGGTTAGGGTTAGGGTTAGGGTTAGGGTTAGGGTTAGGTGTTAGGGTTAGGGATAGATTTGGGTTAGGGTTAGGGTTAGGGCTAGGGTTAGGGTTACGGTTAGGGTTAGGGTTAGGGTTAGGGTTCGGGTTAGGGTTAGGGTTAGGGTAAGGGTTAGGGTTGGGGTTAGGGTTAGTGTTAGGGTTAGGTTTAGAGTAAGAGTTAGGGTTAGGGTTAGGGTTAGGGTTAGGGTTTAGAGTTAGGGTTGGTGTTAGGGTTAGGGTTGGGCTTAGGGTTAGTTTAGGGTTAGGGTTAGCGTTAGGGTTACGGGTTAGGGTTAGGGTTACGGGTTAGGGTTAGGTTTAGGGTTAGGGTTAGGTTTAGGGGTAGGGTTAGGGTTAGGGTTAGGGATAGATTTGGGTTAGGGTTAGGGTTAGGGTTAGGGTTAGGGTTAGGGTTAGGGTTAGGGTTAGGGTTAGGTTAGGGTTAGGGTTAGGGTTAGGGTTAGGGTTAGGGTTAGGGTTAGGTTAGGGTTAGGGTTAGGGTTAGGGTTACGGGTTAGGGTTAGGGTTAGGGTTAGGGTTAGGTTTAGGGGTAGGGTTAGGGTTAGGGTTAGGGTTAGGTGTTAGGGTTAGGGTTAGGATTAGGGTTACGGTTTAGGGTTAGGGTTAGGTTTAGGGGTAGGGTGAGGTTAGGGTTAGGGTTAGGTGTTAGGGTTAGGGTTAGGGTTAGGGTTATGGTTTAGGGTTAGGGTTAGGGGTAACGTTAGTGTTAGGGTTAGGTGTCAGGGTTAGTCTTAGGGATTAGGGTTAGGTGTTAGGGTTAGGGTTACG
>JAUMJL010000370.1:1560000-1572500 GCA_033558185.1 Dromococcyx pavoninus | reverse complement strand
GTTAGAGTTAGAGTTAGGGTTAGGGTTAGGGTTAGGGTTAGGGATAGATTTGGGTTAGGGTTAGGGTTAGGGTTAGGGTTAGGGTTAGGGTTAGGGTTAGGGTTAGGGTTAGGTTAGGGTTAGGGTTAGGGTTAGGGTTAGGGTTAGGGTTAGGGTTAGGGTTAGGGGTTAGGGTTAGGGTTAGGGTTAGGGTTAGGGTTAGGTGTTAGGGTTAGGGATAGATTTGGGTTAGGGTTAGGGTTAGGGCTAGGGTTAGGGTTAGGGTTAGGGTTAGGGTTAGGGTTAGGGTTAGGGTTAGGGTCAGGGTTACGGTTAGGTTAGGGTTAGGGTTAGGGTTAGGGTTAGGGTTAGGGTTAGGGTTAGGGTTAGGGTTAGGGTTAGGGTTAGGTTTAGGGGTAGGGTGAGGTTAGGGTTAGGGTTAGGTGTTAGGGCTAGGGTTAGGGTTACGGTTTAGGGTTAGGGGTAAGGTTAGTGTTAGGGTTAGGTGTCAGGGTTAGTGTTAGGGGTCAGGGTTAGGGTTAGGGTTAGGGTTAGGGTTAGGATTTAGAGTAAGGGTTAGGGTTAGGGTTAGGGTTAGGGTTAGGGTTAGGGTTAGGGTTAGGTTTAGGGTAAGGGTTAGGGTTGGGGTTAGGGTTAGGTTTAGAGTAAGAGTTAGGGTTAGGGTTAGGGTTAGGGTTAGGGTTAGGGTTAGGGTTAGGGTTTAGAGTTAGGGTTGGTGTTAGGGTTAGGGTTGGGCTTAGGGTTAGTTTAGGGTTAGGGTTAGCGTTAGGGTTACGGGTTAGGGTTAGGGTTACGGGTTAGGGTTAGGGTTAGGGTTAGGGTTAGGGTTAGGGTTAGGGTTAGGTTTAGGGGTAGGGTTAGGGTTAGGGTTAGGTGTTAGGGTTAGGGTTAGGTGTTAGGGTGAGGGTTAGGGTTAGGGTTAGGTGTTAGGGTTAGGGTTAGGGATAGATTTGGGTTAGGGTTAGGGTTAGGGTTAGGGTTAGGGTTAGGGTTAGGGTTAGGGTTAGGGTTAGGCTTAGGGTTAGGTTAGGGTTAGGGTTAGGGTTAGGGTTAGGGTTAGGGTTACGGGTTAGGGTTAGGGTTAGGTTTAGGGGTAGGGTTAGGGTTAGGGTTAGGGTTAGGTTTAGGTGTTAGGGTTAGGGTTAGGATTAGGGTTACGGTTTAGGGTTAGGGTTAGGGTTAGGGTTAGGGTTAGGTTTAGGGTTAGGTTTAGGGGTAGGGTTAGGGTTAGGGTTAGGGTTAGGTGTTAGGGTTAGGGTTACGGTTAGGGTTCAGGTTAGGGTAAGGGTTAGGTTTAGGCTTAGGGTCAGGGTTAGGGTTACGGTTGGGGTTGGGTTTAGGGTTAGGGTTAGGCTTAGGCTTAGGGTTAGGGTTAGGGATTGAGTTAGGGTTAGGTTTAGGGTTAGGGTCAGGTTAAGGGGTTGGGGGTTAGGGGTTAGGGTTAGGGTTAGGTTTAGGGATAGGGTGAGTTTACGGTTAGGGTTAGGTGTTAGGGCTAGGGTTAGGGTTACGGTTTAGGGTTAGGGGTAAGGTTAGTGTTAGGGTTAGGTGTCAGGGTCAGTGTTAGGGGTTAGGGTTAGGGTTAGGGTTAGGGTTAGGTGTTAGGGTTAGGGTTAGGGTTAGGGTTAGGGTTTAGGGTTAGGGTTGGTGTTAGGGTTAGTGTTAGGGTTAGGTTTAGAGTAAGAGTTAGGGTTAGGGTTAGGTTTAAGGTTAGGGTTAGGGTTCGTGTTAGGGTTGGGTTTATGGTTAGGGTTAGGGTTAGGGGTTGGGGTTGTGGTTAGGGTTAGGGTTAGGGTTTAGGGTTAGTGTTGGGGTTAGTGTTATTGTTAGGGTTAGGTTTAGAGTAAGATTTAGGATTAGGGTTAGGGTCAGGTTTAGCGGTTAGGTGTTAGGGGTTAGGATTAGGGTTAGGTTTAGGGGTAGGGTGAGCTCTAGGGGTTAGGGTTTAGGGGTTAGGGTTAGGGTTAAGGTTAGGAGTAGGGTTAGGGTTAGGTGGTAGGGTTAGGGTGAGGGTAAGGGTTAGGTTTATGGTTAGAGTTAGGTTTAGGGTTAGGTTTCGGGTTAGTGTTAGGGTTAGGATTAGGGTTAGAGTTAGGGTTAGGCGTAGGTTTAGGGGTTGGGCTTCGGATGAGGGTTATGGTTTAGGTTAGGGTTAGGGTTTAGGGTTAGGGTTAGGGTTAGGGTTTAGGTTTAGGGTTAGGGTTAGGGTTAGCGATAGGGTTAGGTGTTCGGTTTAGGGTTGGGCTTAAGGTTGGGTTTAAGTTTAGGGTTAGGGGTTAGGGTTAGTGTTAGTCTTTTGGGTTAGGGTTAGGTTTAGGATTCGGGTTAGGGTTAGGTTTTAGGGTTAGGGTCCAGGTTAGGGTTAGGTGTTAGGGTTAGGGTTAGGGGATGTGGTTGGGGTTAGGGTTTGGGTTTAGGGTTAGGATTAGGGTTAGTTTTAGGCATAGGGTTTAGAGATAGTATTAGGTGCTTAAGGTTAGGATTAAGGGGTCAAGGTTAGGGGGTCAGGGTTAGTGTTATGTTTTGGTTTTCGGGTAAGGGTTAGGGTTTAGGATTACGGTTAGGGGTTAGGGTTAGGTTTTAGGGTTAGGGTTAGTGTTGGGGTTAGGGTTCGGTTTAGGATTATGGTTAGGATTAGCGTTAGGGTTAATGTTCGGGTTAGGGTTGCATTTAGGGTTAGGATTAGGGTTAGGGTAAGGGGTTGGTGTTCGGGTTAGGGTTAGCGTTAGGGTTAGGATTAGGATTCGGTTTAGGATTACATTTACGGTTAGGGTTAGGATTAGCCTTAGGTTTAGGGGTTGAGGTCGGGTTTAGGGTTAAGGTTAGGGTTAGGGTTAGGGTTTAGGGTTAGGGTTAGTGTTTAGGGTTAGGTTTAGGGTTAGATTTTAGGATTAGGGTTAGGGTTAGGGGTTGAGTTAGAGTTAGAGTTAGGGTTAGGGTTAGGGTTAGGGTTAGGGATAGATTTGGGTTAGGGTTAGGGTTAGGGTTAGGGTTAGGGTTAGGGTTAGGGTTAGGGTTAGGGTTAGGTTAGGGTTAGGGTTAGGGTTAGGGTTAGGGTTAGGGTTAGGGTTAGGGTTAGGGGTTAGGGTTAGGGTTAGGGTTAGGGTTAGGGTTAGGTGTTAGGGTTAGGGATAGATTTGGGTTAGGGTTAGGGTTAGGGCTAGGGTTAGGGTTAGGGTTAGGGTTAGGGTTAGGGTTAGGGTTAGGGTTAGGGTCAGGGTTACGGTTAGGTTAGGGTTAGGGTTAGGGTTAGGGTTAGGGTTAGGGTTAGGGTTAGGGTTGGGGTTAGGGTTAGGCTTAGGGTTAGGCTTAGGGTTAGGCTTAGGGTTAGGCTTAGGGTTAGGTTAGGGTTACGGTTAGGGTTAGGGTTAGGGTTAGGGTTAGGGTTAGGGTTAGGGTTAGGGTTAGGGTTACGGGTTAGGGTTAGGGTTAGGGTTAGGGTTAGGGTTAGGGTTAGGGTTAGGGTTAGGTTTAGGGGTAGGGTTAGGGATAGGGTTAGGGTTAGGTGTTAGGGTTAGGGTTAGGGTTAGGGTTACGGTTTAGGGTTAGGGTTAGGTTTAGGGGTAGGGTGAGGATAGGGTTAGGGTTAGGTGTTAGGGTTAGGGTTAGGGTTACGGTTTAGGGTTAGGGTTAGGGGTAACGTTAGTGTTAGGGTTAGGTGTCAGGGTTAGTCTTAGGGGTTAGGGTTAGGTGTTAGGGTTAGGGTTACGCTTAGGGTTCAGGTTAGGGTAAGGGTTAGGTTTAGGCTTAGGGTCAGGGTTAGGGTTACGGTTGGGGTTAGGTTTAGGGTTAGGGTTAGGCTTAGGCTTAGGGTTAGGGGTTGAGTTAGGGTTAGGGTTAGGGTTAGGGTTAGGGTCAGGTTAAGGGGTTAGGTGTTAGGAGTTAGGGGTTAGGGTTAGGGTTAGGTTTAGGGGTAGGGTGAGGTTAGGGTTAGGGTTAGGTGTTAGGGCTAGGGTTAGGGTTACGGTTTAGGGTTAGGGGTAAGGTTAGTGTTAGGGTTAGGTGTCAGGGTTAGTGTTAGGGGTCAGGGTTAGGGTTAGGGTTAGGGTTAGGGTTAGGATTTAGAGTAAGGGTTAGGGTTAGGGTTACGGTTAGGGTTAGGGTTAGGGTTAGGGTTAGGGTTAGGGTAAGGGTTAGGGTTGGGGTTAGGGTTAGTGTTAGGGTTAGGTTTAGAGTAAGAGTTAGGGTTAGGGTTAGGGTTAGGGTTAGGGTTAGGGTTTAGAGTTAGGGTTGGTGTTAGGGTTAGGGTTGGGCTTAGGGTTAGTTTAGGGTTAGGGTTAGCGTTAGGGTTACGGGTTAGGGTTAGGGTTACGGGTTAGGGTTAGGGTTAGGGTTAGGGTTAGGTTTAGGGTTAGGTTTAGGGGTAGGGTTAGGGTTAGGGTTAGGTGTTAGGGTTAGGGTTAGGTGTTAGGGTGAGGGTTAGGGTTAGGGTTAGGTGTTAGGGTTAGGGTTAGGGATAGATTTGGGTTAGGGTTAGGGTTAGGGTTAGGGTTAGGGTTAGGGTTAGGGTTAGGGTTAGGTTAGGGTTAGGGTTAGGGTTAGGGTTAGGGTTAGGGTTAGGGTTACGGGTTAGGGTTAGGGTTAGGGTTAGGTTTAGGGTTAGGGTTAGGGTTAGGGTTAGGGTTAGGTGTTAGGGTTAGGGTTAGGATTAGGGTTACGGTTTAGGGTTAGGGTTAGGGTTAGGGTTAGGGTTAGGTTTAGGGTTAGGTTTAGGGGTAGGGTTAGGGTTAGGGTTAGGGTTAGGTGTTAGGGTTAGGGTTACGGTTAGGGTTCAGGTTAGGGTTCAGGTTAGGGTAAGGGTTAGGTTTAGGCTTAGGGTCAGGGTTAGGGTTACGGTTGGGGTTGGGTTTAGGGTTAGGGTTAGGCTTAGGCTTAGGGTTAGGGTTAGGGATTGAGTTAGGGTTAGGTTTAGGGTTAGGGTCAGGTTAAGGGGTTGGGGCTTAGGGGTTAGGGTTAGGGTTAGGTTTAGGGATAGGGTGAGTTTACGGTTAGGGTTAGGTGTTAGGGCTAGGGTTAGGGTTACGGTTTAGGGTTAGGGGTAAGGTTAGTGTTAGGGTTAGGTGTCAGGGTCAGTGTTAGGGGTTAGGGTTAGGGTTAGGGTTAGGGTTAGGTGTTAGGGTTAGGGTTAGTGTTAGGGTTACGGTTTAGGGTTAGGGGTTAGGGTTAGGGTTAGGTTTAGGATTTAGAGTAAGAGTTAGGGTTAGGGTTAGGGTTAGGGTTAGGGTTAGGGTTAGGGTAAGGTTTAGGGTTGGGTTTAGGGTTAGTGTTAGGGTTAGGTTTAGAGTAAGAGTTAGGGTTAGGGTTAGGGTTAGGGTTAGGGTTTAGGGATAGGGTTGGTGTTAGGGTTAGTGTTAGGGTTAGGTTTAGAGTAAGAGTTAGGGTTAGGGTTAGGTTTAAGGTTAGGGTTAGGGTTAGGCTTAGGTTTAGAGTTAGGGTTAGGGTTCGTGTTAGGGTTGGGTTTATGGTTAGGGTTAGGGTTAGGGGTTGGGGTTGTGGTTAGGGTTAGGGTTAGGGTTTAGGGTTAGTGTTGGGGTTAGGGTTATTGTTAGGGTTAGGTTTAGAGTAAGATTTAGGATTAGGGTTAGGGTCAGGTTTAGCGGTTAGGTGTTAGGGGTTAGGATTAGGGTTAGGTTTAGGGGTAGGGTGAGCTCTAGGGGTTAGGGTTTAGGGGTTAGGGTTAGGGTTAAGGTTAGGAGTAGGGTTAGGGTTAGGTGGTAGGGTTAGGGTGAGGGTAAGGGTTAGGTTTATGGTTAGAGTTAGGTTTAGGGTTAGGTTTCGGGTTAGTGTTAGGGTTAGGATTAGGGTTAGAGTTAGGGTTAGGCGTAGGTTTAGGGGTTGGGCTTCGGATGAGGGTTATGGTTTAGGTTAGGGTTAGGGTTTAGGGTTAGGGTTAGGGTTAGGGTTTAGGTTTAGGGTTAGGGTTAGGGTTAGCGATAGGGTTAGGTGTTCGGTTTAGGGTTGGGCTTAAGGTTGGGTTTAAGTTTAGGGTTAGGGGTTAGGGTTAGTGTTAGTCTTTTGGGTTAGGGTTAGGTTTAGGATTCGGGTTAGGGTTAGGTTTTAGGGTTAGGGTCCAGGTTAGGGTTAGGTGTTAGGGTTAGGGTTAGGGGATGTGGTTGGGGTTAGGGTTTGGGTTTAGGGTTAGGATTAGGGTTAGTTTTAGGCATAGGGTTTAGAGATAGTATTAGGTGCTTAAGGTTAGGATTAAGGGGTCAAGGTTAGGGGGTCAGGGTTAGTGTTATGTTTTGGTTTTCGGGTAAGGGTTAGGGTTTAGGATTACGGTTAGGGGTTAGGGTTAGGTTTTAGGGTTAGGGTTAGTGTTGGGGTTAGGGTTCGGTTTAGGATTATGGTTAGGATTAGCGTTAGGGTTAATGTTCGGGTTAGGGTTGCATTTAAGGTTAGGATTAGGGTTAGGGTAAGGGGTTGGTGTTCGGGTTAGGGTTAGCGTTAGGGTTAGGATTAGGATTCGGATTAGGATTACATTTACGGTTAGGGTTAGGATTAGCCTTAGGTTTAGGGGTTGAGGTCGGGTTTAGGGTTAAGGTTAGGGTTAGGGTTAGGGTTTAGGGTTAGGGTTAGTGTTTAGGGTTAGGTTTAGGGTTAGATTTTAGGATTAGGGTTAGGGTTAGGGGTTGAGTTAGAGTTAGAGTTAGGGTTAGGGTTAGGGTTAGGGTTAGGGATAGATTTGGGTTAGGGTTAGGGTTAGGGTTAGGGTTAGGGTTAGGGTTAGGGTTAGGTTAGGGTTAGGGTTAGGGTTAGGGTTAGGGTTAGGGTTAGGGTTAGGGTTAGGGTTAGGGTTAGGGGTTAGGGTTAGGGTTAGGGTTAGGGTTAGGGTTAGGTGTTAGGGTTAGGGATAGATTTGGGTTAGGGTTAGGGTTAGGGCTAGGGTTAGGGTTAGGGTTAGGGTTAGGGTTAGGGTTAGGGTTAGGGTCAGGGTTACGGTTAGGTTAGGGTTAGGGTTAGGGTTAGGGTTAGGGTTAGGGTTAGGGTTAGGGTTAGGGTTAGGGTTAGGGTTGGGGTTAGGGTTAGGCTTAGGGTTAGGCTTAGGGTTAGGCTTAGGGTTAGGCTTAGGGTTAGGTTAGGGTTACGGTTAGGGTTAGGGTTAGGGTTAGGGTTAGGGTTACGGGTTAGGGTTAGGGTTAGGGTTAGGGTTAGGGTTAGGGTTAGGGTTAGGTTTAGGGGTAGGGTTAGGGATAGGGTTAGGGTTAGGTGTTAGGGTTAGGGTTAGGGTTAGGGTTACGGTTTAGGGTTAGGGTTAGGTTTAGGGGTAGGGTGAGGATAGGGTTAGGGTTAGGTGTTAGGGTTAGGTTTAGGGGTAGGGTGAGGATAGGGTTAGGGTTAGGTGTTAGGGTTAGGGTTAGGGTTACGGTTTAGCGTTAGGGTTAGGGGTAACGTTAGTGTTAGGGTTAGGTGTCAGGGTTAGTCTTAGGGGTTAGGGTTAGGTGTTAGGGTTAGGGTTACGCTTAGGGTTCAGGTTAGGGTAAGGGTTAGGTTTAGGCTTAGGGTCAGGGTTAGGGTTACGGTTGGGGTTAGGTTTAGGGTTAGGGTTAGGCTTAGGCTTAGGGTTAGGGTTAGGGGTTGAGTTAGGGTTAGGGTTAGGGTTAGGGTTAGGGTCAGGTTAAGGGGTTAGGTGTTAGGAGTTAGGGGTTAGGGTTAGGGTTAGGTTTAGGGGTAGGGTGAGGTTAGGGTTAGGGTTAGGTGTTAGGGCTAGGGTTAGGGTTACGGTTTAGGGTTAGGGGTAAGGTTAGTGTTAGGGTTAGGTGTCAGGGTTAGTGTTAGGGGTCAGGGTTAGGGTTAGGGTTAGGGTTAGGATTTAGAGTAAGGGTTAGGGTTAGGGTTAGGGTTAGGGTTAGGGTTAGGGTTAGGGTTAGGGTTAGGGTTAGGGTTAGGGTAAGGGTTAGGGTTGGGGTTAGGGTTAGTGTTAGGGTTAGGTTTAGAGTAAGAGTTAGGGTTAGGGTTAGGGTTAGGGTTAGGGTTAGGGTTAGGGTTTAGAGTTAGGGTTGGTGTTAGGGTTAGGGTTGGGCTTAGTGTTAGTTTAGGGTTAGGGTTAGCGTTAGGGTTACGGGTTAGGGTTAGGGTTACGGGTTAGGGTTAGGGTTAGGGTTAGGGTTAGGTTTAGGGTTAGGTTTAGGGGTAGGGTTAGGGTTAGGGTTAGGTGTTAGGGTTAGGGTTAGGTGTTAGGGTGAGGGTTAGGGTTAGGGTTAGGTGTTAGGGTTAGGGTTAGGGATAGATTTGGGTTAGGGTTAGGGTTAGGGTTAGGGTTAGGGTTAGGGTTAGGGTTAGGGTTAGGGTTAGGGTTAGGGTTAGGCTTAGGGTTAGGTTAGGGTTAGGGTTAGGGTTAGGGTTAGGGTTAGGGTTACGGGTTAGGGTTAGGCTTAGGGTTAGGTTTAGGGGTAGGGTTAGGGTTAGGGTTAGGGTTAGGTGTTAGGGTTAGGGTTAGGATTAGGGTTACGGTTTAGGGTTAGGGTTAGGGTTAGGGTTAGGGTTAGGGTTAGGTTTAGGGTTAGGTTTAGGGGTAGGGTCAGGGTTAGGGTTAGGGTTAGGTTAGGGTTAGGGTTAGGGTTAGGGTTAGGGTTAGGGTTAGGGTTAGGGTTAGGGTTAGGGTTAGGGTTAGGCTTAGGGTTAGGTTAGGGTTAGGGTTAGGGTTAGGGTTAGGGTTAGGGTTAGGGTTAGGGTTAGGTTTAGGGTTAGGTTTAGGGGTAGGGTTAGGGTTAGGGTTAGGGTTAGGTGTTAGGGTTAGGGTTACGGTTAGGGTTCAGGTTAGGGTAAGGGTTAGGTTTAGGCTTAGGGTCAGGGTTAGGGTTACGGTTGGGGTTGGGTTTAGGGTTAGGGTTAGACTTAGGCTTAGGGTTAGGGTTAGGGATTGAGTTAGGGTTAGGTTTAGGGTTAGGGTCAGGTTAAGGGGTTGGGGGTTAGGGGTTAGTGTTAGGGTTAGGGTTAGGTTTAGGGATAGGGTGAGTTTACGGTTAGGGTTAGGTGTTAGGGCTAGGGTTAGGGTTACGGTGTAGGGTTAGGGGTAAGGTTAGTGTTAGGGTTAGGTGTCAGGGTCAGTGTTAGGGGTTAGGGTTAGGGTTAGGGTTAGGGTTAGGTGTTAGGGTTAGGGTTAGGGTTAGGGTTAGGGTTTAGGGTTAGGGTTGGTGTTAGGGTTAGTGTTAGGGTTAGGTTTAGAGTAAGAGTTAGGGTTAGGGTTAGGTTTAAGGTTAGGGTTAGGGTTAGGCTTAGGTTTAGAGTTAGGGTTAGGGTTCGTGTTAGGGTTGGGTTTATGGTTAGGGTTAGTGTTAGGGGTTGGGGTTGTGGTTAGGGTTAGGGTTAGGGTTTAGGGTTAGTGTTGGGGTTAGGGTTATTGTTAGGGTTAGGTTTAGAGTAAGATTTAGGATTAGGGTTAGGGTCAGGTTTAGCGGTTAGGTGTTAGGGGTTAGGATTAGGGTTAGGTTTAGGGGTAGGGTGAGCTCTAGGGGTTAGGGTTTAGGGGTTAGGGTTAGGGTTAAGGTTAGGAGTAGGGTTAGGGTTAGGTGGTAGGGTTAGGGTGAGGGTAAGGGTTAGGTTTATGGTTAGAGTTAGGTTTAGGGTTAGGTTTCGGGTTAGTGTTAGGGTTAGGATTAGGGTTAGAGTTAGGGTTAGGCGTAGGTTTAGGGGTTGGGCTTCGGATGAGGGTTATGGTTTAGGTTAGGGTTAGGGTTTAGGGTTAGGGTTAGGGTTAGGGTTTAGGTTTAGGGTTAGGGTTAGGGTTAGCGATAGGGTTAGGTGTTCGGTTTAGGGTTGGGCTTAAGGTTGGGTTTAAGTTTAGGGTTAGGGGTTAGGGTTAGTGTTAGTCTTTTGGGTTAGGGTTAGGTTTAGGATTCGGGTTAGGGTTAGGTTTTAGGGTTAGGGTCCAGGTTAGGGTTAGGTGTTAGGGTTAGGGTTAGGGGATGTGGTTGGGGTTAGGGTTTGGGTTTAGGGTTAGGATTAGGGTTAGTTTTAGGCATAGGGTTTAGAGATAGTATTAGGTGCTTAAGGTTAGGATTAAGGGGTCAAGGTTAGGGGGTCAGGGTTAGTGTTATGTTTTGGTTTTCGGGTAAGGGTTAGGGTTTAGGATTACGGTTAGGGGTTAGGGTTAGGTTTTAGGGTTAGGGTTAGTGTTGGGGTTAGGGTTCGGTTTAGGATTATGGTTAGGATTAGCGTTAGGGTTAATGTTCGGGTTAGGGTTGCATTTAAGGTTAGGATTAGGGTTAGGGTAAGGGGTTGGTGTTCGGGTTAGGGTTAGCGTTAGGGTTAGGATTAGGATTCGGATTAGGATTACATTTACGGTTAGGGTTAGGATTAGCCTTAGGTTTAGGGGTTGAGGTCGGGTTTAGGGTTAAGTTTAGGGTTAGGGTTAGGGTTTAGGGTTAGGGTTAGTGTTTAGGGTTAGGTTTAGGGTTAGATTTTAGGATTAGGGTTAGGGTTAGGGGTTGAGTTAGAGTTAGAGTTAGGGTTAGGGTTAGGGTTAGGGTTAGGGATAGATTTGGGTTAGGGTTAGGGTTAGGGTTAGGGTTAGGGTTAGGGTTAGGGTTAGGTTAGGGTTAGGGTTAGGGTTAGGGGTTAGGGTTAGGGTTAGGGTTAGGGTTAGGGTTAGGGGTTAGGGTTAGGGTTAGGGTTAGGGATAGATTTGGGTTAGGGTTAGGGTTAGGGCTAGGGTTAGGGTTAGGGTTAGGGTTAGGGTTAGGGTCAGGGTTACGGTTAGGTTAGGGTTAGGGTTAGGGTTAGGGTTAGGGTTAGGGTTAGGGTTAGGGTTAGGGTTAGGGTTGGGGTTAGGGTTAGGCTTAGGGTTAGGCTTAGGGTTAGGCTTAGGGTTAGGCTTAGGGTTAGGTTAGGGTTACGGTTAGGGTTAGGGTTAGGGTTAGGGTTAGGGTTACGGGTTAGGGTTAGGGTTAGGGTTAGGGTTAGGGTTAGGGTTAGGGTTAGGTTTAGGGGTAGGGTTAGGGATAGGGTTAGGGTTAGGTGTTAGGGTTAGGGTTAGGGTTAGGGTTACGGTTTAGGGTTAGGGTTAGGTTTAGGGGTAGGGTGAGGATAGGGTTAGGGTTAGGTGTTAGGGTTAGGTTTAGGGGTAGGGTGAGGATAGGGTTAGGGTTAGGTGTTAGGGTTAGGGTTAGGGTTACGGTTTAGCGTTAGGGTTAGGGGTAACGTTAGTGTTAGGGTTAGGTGTCAGGGTTAGTCTTAGGGGTTAGGGTTAGGTGTTAGGGTTAGGGTTACGCTTAGGGTTCAGGTTAGGGTAAGGGTTAGGTTTAGGCTTAGGGTCAGGGTTAGGGTTACGGTTGGGGTTAGGTTTAGGGTTAGGGTTAGGCTTAGGCTTAGGCTTAGGGTTAGGGGTTGAGTTAGGGTTAGGGTTAGGGTTAGGGTTAGGGTCAGGTTAAGGGGTTAGGTGTTAGGAGTTAGGGGTTAGGGTTAGGGTTAGGTTTAGGGGTAGGGTGAGGTTAGGGTTAGGGTTAGGTGTTAGGGCTAGGGTTAGGGTTACGGTTTAGGGTTAGGGGTAAGGTTAGTGTTAGGGTTAGGTGTCAGGGTTAGTGTTAGGGGTCAGGGTTAGGGTTAGGGTTAGGGTTAGGATTTAGAGTAAGGGTTAGGGTTAGGGTTAGGGTTAGGGTTAGGGTTAGGGTTAGGGTTAGGGTTAGGGTTAGGGTAAGGGTTAGGGTTGGGGTTAGGGTTAGTGTTAGGGTTAGGTTTAGAGTAAGAGTTAGGGTTAGGGTTAGGGTTAGGGTTAGGGTTAGGGTTAGGGTTTAGAGTTAGGGTTGGTGTTAGGGTTAGGGTTGGGCTTAGTGTTAGTTTAGGGTTAGGGTTAGCGTTAGGGTTACGGGTTAGGGTTAGGGTTACGGGTTAGGGTTAGGGTTAGGGTTAGGGTTAGGGTTAGGTTTAGGGTTAGGTTTAGGGGTAGGGTTAGGGTTAGGGTTAGGTGTTAGGGTTAGGGTTAGGTGTTAGGGTGAGGGTTAGGGTTAGGGTTAGGTGTTAGGGTTAGGGTTAGGGATAGATTTGGGTTAGGGTTAGGGTTAGGGTTAGGGTTAGGGTTAGGGTTAGGGTTAGGGTTAGGGTTAGGGTTAGGCTTAGGGTTAGGTTAGGGTTAGGGTTAGGGTTAGGGTTAGGGTTAGGGTTACGGGTTAGGGTTAGGGTTAGGGTTAGGTTTAGGGGTAGGGTTAGGGTTAGGGTTAGGGTTAGGTGTTAGGGTTAGGGTTAGGATTAGGGTTACGGTTTAGGGTTAGGGTTAGGGTTAGGGTTAGGGTTAGGGTTAGGGTTAGGTTTAGGGTTAGGTTTAGGGGTAGGGTCAGGGTTAGGGTTAGGGTTAGGGTTAGGGTTAGGGTAAGAGTTAGGGTTAGGGTTAGGGTTAGGGTTAGGGTTTAGGGTTAGGGTTGGTGTTAGGGTTAGTGTTAGGGTTAGGTTTAGAGTAAGAGTTAGGGTTAGGGTTAGGTTTAAGGTTAGGGTTAGGGTTAGGCTTAGGTTTAGAGTTAGGGTTAGGGTTCGTGTTAGGGTTGGGTTTATGGTTAGGGTTAGGGTTA
>JAUMJL010000370.1:1550000-1555000 GCA_033558185.1 Dromococcyx pavoninus | reverse complement strand
TTAGAACTTAGGGGTTAGGGTTAGAGTTAGGTTTAGGGGTAGGGTGAGGTTAGGGTTAGGGTTAGGTGTTAGGGTTAGGGTTAGGGTTACGGTTTAGGGTTAGCGTTAGGATTAAGGTTAGTGTTAGGGTTAGGTGTCAGGGTTAGTGTTAGGGGCCAGGGTTACGGTTATGGTTAGGTTTAGGGTTAGGGTTAGGGTTAGGGTTACGGTTCGGGTTAGGTTTAGGGTTAGGCTTAGGCTTAGGTTTAGGGTTAGGGTTAGGCTTAGGGTTAGGGTTAGGGTTAGGGTTAGGAATAGGGTTAGCTTTAGGGTGAGGTTAGGGTTAGGGTTAGGTGTTAGGGTTAGGGTTAGGTGTTAGGATTAGTGTTAGGGTGAGGGTAAGGTTTAGATTTAGGGTTAGGTTTAGGGTTAGGTTTAGGGTTGGGCGTAGGTTTAGGGGTTGGGGTTGGGTTTAGGGTTATGGTTATGGTTAGGGTTAGTGTTAGGGTTAGGGTTAGGCTTAGGTTTAGGTTTAGGTTTAGGGGTTTGGGGTTGGGTTAAGGGTTATGGTTAGGGTTAGGTTTTAGCATTAGGGTTATGGTTAGGGTTGGGGTTAGGTTTAGGGTTAGGGTTAGGGTTGGGGTTGTGGTTAGGGTTAGCGTTTAGGGTTAGAGTGAGGGCAAGGGTTATGTTTCGAATTATGGTTAGGTTTACGGTAAGATTTCGGGTTAGTGTTAGGTTTAGGGTTAGTGTTAGGGTTATGTTTTATAGTTAGGTTTTGGGTAAGGCTTAGATTTAGAGGTTTGGGTTTGGGGTTAGGGTCAGGGTTCGGGTCAGGTTTAGGGGTTAGGGGTTAGGGGTTAGGTTTAGGATTAGGGTTAGGGGTAGGGTGAGGTTTGGGTTAGGGTTAGGGTTCGGGTGAGGGTAAGGGTTAGATTTAGGGTTAGGTTTAGGGTTAGGTTTCGGTTTAGTGTTAGTGTTAGGGTTAGGGTTAGGTTTAGGGTTAGGCTTAGGTTTAGGTGTTGGGGTTGGGTTTAGGGTTATGGTTATGGATAGGTTTAGGGTTAGGGGTTAGGGTTGGGGTTATGTTTAGGTTTAGGGTTAGGGTTAGGGTTAGATTTTAGGGTTAGGGTTAGGGGTTGAGTTAGGGTTAGGGTTAGGGTTAGGGTTAGGGTTAGGATTAAGGTTAGGTTGAGGGTTAAGTTTAGAGTTAGGGTCAGGGTTCGGGTTAGGTTTAGGGTTAGGTTTAGACTTAGGCTTAGGTTTAGGGTTAGGGTTAGGCTTAGGGTTAGGTTAGGGTTAGGGTTAGGGTTAGGGTTAGGGTTAGGGTTGGGCTTAGGTTTAGGTTAGGGTTAAGGTTAGGGTTAGGGTTAGGGTTAGGGTTAGGGTTAGGGTTACGGGTTAGGGTTAGGGTTAGGGTTAGGGTTAGGGGTAGGGTTAGGTGTTATGGTTAGGGTTAGGGTTAGGGATAGATTTGGGTTAGGGTTAGGGTTAGGGTTAGGGTTAGGGTTAGGGTTAGGGTTAGGGTTAGGTTAGGGTTAGGGTTAGGGTTAGGGTTAGGGTTAGGGTTAGGGTTAGGGTTAGGGTTAGGGGTTAGGGTTAGGGTTAGGGTTAGGTGTTAGGGTTAGGGATAGATTTGGGTTAGGGTTAGGGTTAGGGCTAGGGTTAGGGTTAGGGTTAGGGTTAGGGTTAGGGTTAGGGTTAGGGTTAGGGTTAGGGTCAGGGTTACGGTTAGGTTAGGGTTAGGGTTAGGGTTAGGGTTAGGGTTAGGGTTAGGGTTAGGGTTGGGGTTAGGGTTAGGCTTAGGGTTAGGCTTAGGGTTAGGCTTAGGGTTAGGTTAGGGTTACGGTTAGGGTTAGGATTAGGGTTAGGGTTAGGGTTAGGGTTATGGGTTAGGGTTAGGGTTAGGGTTAGGGTTAGGGTTAGGGTTAGGGTTAGGGTTAGGTTTAGGGGTAGGGTTAGGGATAGGGTTAGGGTTAGGTGTTAGGGTTAGGGTTAGGGTTAGGGTTACGGTTTAGGGTTAGGGTTAGGTTTAGGGGTAGGGTGAGGATAGGGTTAGGGTTAGGTGTTAGGGTTAGGGTTAGGGTTACGGTTTAGGGTTAGGGTTAGGGGTAACGTTAGTGTTAGGGTTAGGTGTCAGGGTTAGTCTTAGGGGTTAGGGTTAGGTGTTAGGGTTAGGGTTACGCTTAGGGTTCAGGTTAGGGTAAGGGTTAGGTTTAGGCTTAGGGTCAGGGTTAGGGTTACGGTTGGGGTTAGGTTTAGGGTTAGGGTTAGGCTTAGGCTTAGGGTTAGGGTTAGGGGTTGAGTTAGGGTTAGGGTTAGGGTTAGGGTTAGGGTCAGGTTAAGGGGTTAGGTGTTAGGAGTTAGGGGTTAGGGTTAGGGTTAGGTTTAGGGGTAGGGTGAGGTTAGGGTTAGGGTTAGGTGTTAGGGCTAGGGTTAGGGTTACGGTTTAGGGTTAGGGGTAAGGTTAGTGTTAGGGTTAGGTGTCAGGGTTAGTGTTAGGGGTCAGGGTTAGGGTTAGGGTTAGGGTTAGGATTTAGAGTAAGGGTTAGGGTTAGGGTTAGGGTTAGGGTTAGGGTTAGGGTTAGGGTTAGGGTTAGGGTTAGGGTAAGGGTTAGGGTTGGGGTTAGGGTTAGTGTTAGGGTTAGGTTTAGAGTAAGAGTTAGGGTTAGGGTTAGGGTTAGGGTTAGGGTTAGGGTTAGGGTTAGGGTTAGGGTTTAGAGTTAGGGTTGGTGTTAGGGTTAGGGTTGGGCTTAGGGTTAGTTTAGGGTTAGGGTTAGCGTTAGGGTTATGGGTTAGGGTTAGGGTTACGGGTTAGGGTTAGGGTTAGGGTTAGGGTTAGGGTTAGGGTTAGGTTTAGGGGTAGGGTTAGGGTTAGGGTTAGGTGTTAGGGTTAGGGTTAGGTGTTAGGGTGAGGGTTAGGGTTAGGGTTAGGTGTTAGGGTTAGGGTTAGGGATAGATTTGGGTTAGGGTTAGGGTTAGGGTTAGGGTTAGGGTTAGGGTTAGGGTTAGGGTTAGGGTTAGGGTTAGGGTTAGGCTTAGGGTTAGGTTAGGGTTAGGGTTAGGGTTAGGGTTAGGGTTAGGGTTACGGGTTAGGGTTAGGGTTAGGTTTAGGGGTAGGGTTAGGGTTAGGGTTAGGGTTAGGGTTAGGTGTTAGGGTTAGGGTTAGGATTAGGGTTACGGTTTAGGGTTAGGGTTAGGGTTAGGGTTAGGGTTAGGGTTAGGTTTAGGGTTAGGTTTAGGGGTAGGGTTAGGGTTAGGGTTAGGGTTAGGTGTTAGGGTTAGGGTTACGGTTAGGGTTCAGGTTAGGGTAAGGGTTAGGTTTAGGCTTAGGGTCAGGGTTAGGGTTACGGTTGGGGTTGGGTTTAGGGTTAGGGTTAGGCTTAGGCTTAGGGTTAGGGTTAGGGATTGAGTTAGGGTTAGGTTTAGGGTTAGGGTCAGGTTAAGGGGTTGGGGGTTAGGGGTTAGGGTTAGGTTTAGGGATAGGGTGAGTTTACGGTTAGGGTTAGGTGTTAGGGCTAGGGTTAGGGTTACGGTTTAGGGTTAGGGGTAAGGTTAGTGTTAGGGTTAGGTGTCAGAGTCAGTGTTAGGGGTTAGGGTTAGGGTTAGGGTTAGGGTTAGGTGTTAGGGTTAGGGTTAGGGTTAGGGTTAGGGTTTAGGGTTAGGGTTGGTGTTAGGGTTAGTGTTAGGGTTAGGTTTAGAGTAAGAGTTAGGGTTAGGGTTAGGTTTAAGGTTAGGGTTAGGGTTAGGCTTAGGTTTAGAGTTAGGGTTAGGGTTCGTGTTAGGGTTGGGTTTATGGTTAGGGTTAGGGTTAGGGGTTGGGGTTGTGGTTAGGGTTAGGGTTAGGGTTTAGGGTTAGTGTTGGGGTTAGGGTTATTGTTAGGGTTAGGTTTAGAGTAAGATTTAGGATTAGGGTTAGGGTCAGGTTTAGCGGTTAGGTGTTAGGGGTTAGGATTAGGGTTAGGTTTAGGGGTAGGGTGAGCTCTAGGGGTTAGGGTTTAGGGGTTAGGGTTAGGGTTAAGGTTAGGAGTAGGGTTAGGGTTAGGTGGTAGGGTTAGGGTGAGGGTAAGGGTTAGGTTTATGGTTAGAGTTAGGTTTAGGGTTAGGTTTCGGGTTAGTGTTAGGGTTAGGATTAGGGTTAGAGTTAGGGTTAGGCGTAGGTTTAGGGGTTGGGCTTCGGATGAGGGTTATGGTTTAGGTTAGGGTTAGGGTTTAGGGTTAGGGTTAGGGTTAGGGTTTAGGTTTAGGGTTAGGGTTAGGGTTAGCGATAGGGTTAGGTGTTCGGTTTAGGGTTGGGCTTAAGGTTGGGTTTAAGTTTAGGGTTAGGGGTTAGGGTTAGTGTTAGTCTTTTGGGTTAGGGTTAGGTTTAGGATTCGGGTTAGGGTTAGGTTTTAGGGTTAGGGTCCAGGTTAGGGTTAGGTGTTAGGGTTAGGGTTAGGGGATGTGGTTGGGGTTAGGGTTTGGGTTTAGGGTTAGGATTAGGGTTAGTTTTAGTCATAGGGTTTAGAGATAGTATTAGGTGCTTAAGGTTAGGATTAAGGGGTCAAGGTTAGGGGGTCAGGGTTAGTGTTATGTTTTGGTTTTCGGGTAAGGGTTAGGGTTTAGGATTACGGTTAGGGGTTAGGGTTAGGTTTTAGGGTTAGGGTTAGTGTTGGGGTTAGGGTTCGGTTTAGGATTATGGTTAGAATTAGCGTTAGGGTTAATGTTCGGGTTAGGGTTGCATTTAGGGTTAGGATTAGGGTTAGGGTAAGGGGTTGGTGTTCGGGTTAGGGTTAGCGTTAGGGTTAGGGTTAGGGTAAGGGGTTGGGGTTGGGGTTAGGGTTAGCGTTATGGTTAGGTTTAGGATTCGGATTAGGATTACATTTACGGTTAGGGTTAGGATTAGCCTTAGGTTTAGGGGTTGAGGTCGGGTTTAGGGTTAAGGTTAGGGTTAGGGTTAGGGTTTAGGGTTAGGGTTAGTGTTTAGGGTTAGGTTTAGGGTTAGATTTTAGGATTAGGGTTAGGGTTAGGGGTTGAGTTAG
>JAUMJL010000370.1:1537500-1540000 GCA_033558185.1 Dromococcyx pavoninus | reverse complement strand
AGGGTTAGGTTTAGGGTTAGGTTCCGGTTTAGAGTTGGGGTTAGTGTTAGGGTTATGTTTTATAGTTAGGGTTAGGGTAAGGCTTAGATTTAGAGGTTTGGGTTTGGGGTTAGGGTTAGGGTTAGGGTTAGGGTCAGGTTTAGGGTTTAGGGGTTAGGAGTTAGGGTTAGGATTAGGGTTAGGGGTAGGGTGAGGTTAGGGTTAGGGTTAGGTCTTAGGGTTAGTGTTAGGGTGAGGGTAAGAGTTAGATTTAGGGTTAGGTTTAGGATTAGGTTTCGGTTTAGTGTTAGGGTTAGGGTTAGGGTTAGGGTTAGGTTTAGGGTTAGGCTTAGGTTTAGGGGTTGGGTTTGTGTTTAGGGTTATGGTTATGGATAGGGTTAGGGGTAGGGGTTAGGTTTGAGGTTATGTTTCGATTTAGGGTTAGGGTTAGGGTTAGATTTTAGGGTTAGGGTTAGGGTTAGGGTTAGGGTTAGGGTTAGGGTTAGGGTTAGGGGTTGAGTTAGGGTTAGGGTGAGGGTGAGGGTTAAGGTTAGGTTGAGGGTTAAGTTTAGAGTTAGGGTCAGGGTTAGGGTTAGGGTTAGGGATAGGCTTAGGCTTAGGCTTAGGTTTAGGTTTAGGGTTAGGCTTAGGTTTAGGTTAGGTTTAGGATTGGGGTTAGGGTTAGGGTTAGGCTTAGGCTTAGGGTTAGGGTTAGGGTTAGGGTTAGGGTTAGGGTTAGGGTTAGGGTTAGGGTTAGGGTTAGGCTTAGGGTTAGGGTGAGGGTAAGGGTTAGGCTTAGGGTTAGGGTGAGGGTAAGGGTTAGATTTAGGGTTAGGGGTTTGGGTTGGGGTTATGTTTAGGTTTAGGGTTAGGTTTAGGGTTAGATTTTAGGGTTAGGTTTAGGGTTAGGGGTTGAGTTAGGGTTAGAGTTAGGGTTAGGGTTAGGGTTAGGGTTAGGCTTAGGGTTAGGGTTAGGGTTAGGGTGAGGGTAAGGGTTAGATTTAGGGTTAGGGTTAGGGGTTAGGGTTAGGGTTAGGGTTAGGGTTAGGGTTAGGGTTAGGGTTAGGGTTAGGGTGAGGGTAAGGGTTAGATTTAGGGTTAGGTTTAGGGTTAGGTTTCGGTTTAGTGTTACGGTTAGGGTTAGGGTTAGGGTTAGGGTTAGGCTTAGGCTTAGGCTTAGGGTTAGGCTTAGGCTTAGGGCTGGGGTCAAGATTAGGGTTAGGATTTCGTTAGGGTTGGGGTTAGGGTTAGCGTTAGGGTTAGGGTTAGGGTTAGGCTTAGTTTTAGGGGTTGGGGTTGGGTTTAGTGTTATGGTTTTGTTAAGGTTAAGGTTTAGAGTTAGGGTTAGTGTTAGGGGTTAGGGTTGGAGTTAGGGTTAGCGTCAGGGTTGAGCTTAAGGTTCGGTATAGGGTTATGGTTAGGGTTTAGGGTTAGTGTTAGTGGTCAGGGTTAGTGTTAGGGTTAGGGTCAGGGTTAGGGGTAGGGGTAGGGTTAGGATTATGGTTATGGTTATGGTTAGGGTTAGGGTTACGGTTATGGTTAGGGTTAGCGGTAAGGTTTAGAGTTAGGATTAGGGTTAGGGTTAGGATTAGGGTGAGTATAATAGTTAGGGTTAGGTGTTAGTGTTAAGGTTAGGGATTAGGGTTAGGTTTAGGGTTAGGGTTAGGGTTAGGGTTAGGGGTTGAGTTACTGTTAGGGTGAGGGTTAAGGTTAGGTTGAGGGTTAAGTGTAGAGAAAGGGTCAGGGTTCGGGTTAGGGTTAGGGTTAGGGTTAGGCTTAGGCTTAGGTTTAGGGTTAGGGTTAGACTTCGGGTTAGGTTAGGCTTAGAGTTGGGGTTAGGCTTAGGGTTCGGGTTAGGTTTAGGGTTAGGGTTAGGCTTAGGCTTAGGTTTATGGTTAGGGTTAGGCTTTGGGTTAGGTTAGGGTTAGGTTTAGGGTTAGGGTTAGGGTTAGATTTTAGGGTTAGGGTTAGGGTTAGGGTTAGGTGTTGAGTTAGGTTTAGAGTTAGGGTTAGGGTTAGGGTTAGGGTTAAGGCTAGGTTGAGGGTTAAGTTTTGGGTTAGGGTCAGGGTTAGGGTTAGGGTTAGGGTTAGGGTTGGGTTTAGGCTTAGGCTTAGGCTTAGGGTTAGGGTTAGGCTTAGGGTTAGGTTAGGCTTAGGGTTGGGGTTAGGGTTAGGGTTAGGGTTAAGGTCAGGGTTAGGGTTAGGGTTAGATTAGGGTTAGGGTTAGGGTTAGGATTAGGGTTAGGCTTAGGTTTAGGTTTAGGTTTAGGGGTTTGGGGTTGGGTTAAGGGTTATGGTTAGGGTTAGGTTTTAGCATTAGGGTTATGGTTAGGGTTGGGGTTAGGTTTAGGGTTAGGGTTGGGGTTGTGGTTAGGGTTAGCGTTTAGGGTTAGAGTGAGGGCAAGGGTTATGTTTCGAATTATGGTTAGGTTTACGGTAAGGTTTCGGGTTAGTGTTAGGTTTAGGGTTAGTATTAGGGTTATGTTTCATACTTAGGTTTTGGGTAAGGCTTAGATTTAGA
>JAUMJL010000370.1:1527500-1530000 GCA_033558185.1 Dromococcyx pavoninus | reverse complement strand
TTAGGGTTACGGTTAGGGTTCAGGTTAGGGTAAGGGTTAGGTTTAGGCTTAGGGTCAGGTTTAGGGTTACGGTTGAGGTTGGGTTTAGGGTTAGGGTTAGGCTTAGGCTTAGGGTTAGGGTTAGGGTTAGGGGTTGAGTTAGGGTTAGGGTTAGGGTTAGGGTTAGGGTCAGGTTAAGGGGTTAGGGGTTAGGAGTTAGGGGTTAGGGTTAGGGTTAGGTTTAGGGGTAGGGTGACGTTAGGGTTAGGGTTAGGTGTTAGGGCTAGGGTTAGGGTTACTGTTTAGGGTTAGGGGTAAGGTTAGTGTTAGGGTTAGGTGTCAGGGTTAGTGTTAGGGGTCAGGGTTAGGGTTAGGGTTAGGGTTAGGATTTAGAGTAAGAGTTAGGGTTAGGGTTAGGGTTAGGGTTAGGGTTAGGGTTAGGGTTAGGGTTAGGGTAAGGGTTAGGGTTGGGGTTAGGGTTAGTGTTAGGGTTAGGTTTAGAGTAAGAGTTAGGGTTAGGGTTAGGGTTAGGGTTAGGGTTAGGGTTAGGGTTTAGGGTTAGGGTTGGTGTTAGGGTTAGTGTTAGGGTTAGGTTTAGAGTAAGAGTTAGGGTTAGGTTTAGGGTTAGGTTTAAGGTTAGGGTTAGGGTTAGGCTTAGGTTTAGAGTTAGGGTTAGGGTTCGTGTTAGGGTTGGGTTTATTGTTAGGGTTAGGGTTAGGGGTTGGGGTTGGGGTTGTGGTTAGGGTTAGGGTTAGGGTTTAGGGTTAGGGTTGGGGTTAGGGTTATTGTTAGGGTTAGGTTTAGAGTAAGATTTAGGATTAGGGTTAGGGTCAGGTTTAGCGGTTAGGTGTTAGGGGTTAGGATTAGGGTTAGGTTTAGGGGTAGGGTGAGCTCTAGGGGTTAGGGTTTAGGGGTTAGGGTTAGGGTTAGGAGTAGGGTTAGGGTTAGGTGTTAGGGTTAGGGTGAGGGTAAGGGTTAGGTTTATGGTTAGAGTTAGGTTTAGGGTTAGGTTTCGGGTTAGTGTTAGGGTTAGGATTAGGGTTAGAGTTAGGGTTAGGCGTAGGTTTAGGGGTTGGGCTTCGGATGAGGGTTATGGTTTAGGTTAGGGTTAGGGTTTAGGGTTAGGGTTAGGGTTAGGGTTTAGGTTTAGGGTTAGGGTTAGGGTTAGCGATA
This sequence comes from Dromococcyx pavoninus, assembly GCA_033558185.1. NCBI lineage: Eukaryota > Metazoa > Chordata > Aves > Cuculiformes > Neomorphidae > Dromococcyx > Dromococcyx pavoninus. Next base: position 1,528,848 of record JAUMJL010000370.1, on the reverse strand, counting down.
GGGTTAGGTGTTCGGTTTAGGGTTGGGCTTAAGGTTGGGTTTAAGTTTAGGGTTAGGGGTTAGGGTTTGTGTTAGTCTTTTGGGTTAGGGTTAGGTTTAGGATTCGGGTTAGGGTTAGGTTTTAGGGTTAGGGTCCAGGTTAGGGTTAGGAGTTAGGGTTAGGGTTCGGGGATGTGGTTGGGGTTAGGGTTTGGGTTTAGGGTTAGGATTAGGGTTAGTGTTAGGCATAGGGTTTAGAGATAGTATTAGGTGCTTAAGGTTAGGATTAAGGGGTCAAGGTTAGGGGGTCACGGTTAGTGTTATGTTTTGGTTTTCGGGTAAGGGTTAGGGTTTAGGATTACGGTTAGGGGTTAGGGTTAGGTTTTAGGGTTAGGGTTAGTGTTGGGGTTAGGGTTCGGTTTAGGATTATGGTTAGGATTAGCGTTAGGGTTAATGTTCGGGTTAGGGTTGGATTTAGGGTTAGGATTAGGGTTAGGGTAAGGGGTTGGTGTTCGGGTTAGGGTTAGCGTTAGGGTTAGGGTTAGGGTAAGGGGTTGGGGTTGGGGTTAGGGTTAGCGTTATGGTTAGGATTAGGATTCGGATTAGGATTACATTTACGGTTAGGGCTAGGATTAGCCTTTGGTTTAGGGGTTGAGGTCGGGTTTAAGGTTAAGGTTAGGGTTAGGGTTAGGGTTTAGGATTAGGGTTAGTGTTTAGGGTTAGGTTTAGGGTTAGATTTTAGGATTAGGGTTAGGGTTAGGGGTTGAGTTAGAGTTAGAGTTAGGGTTAGGGTTAGGGTTAGGGTCAGGGTTAGGGTTAGGTTTAGGCTTAGGGTTAGGTTAGGCTTAGGGTTAGGGTTAGGGTTAGGCTTAGGCTTAGGGTTAGGTTGGGCTTAGGGTTGGGGATAGGATTAGGGTTAGGTTTAGGGGTAGGGTGAGCTTAGAGTTAGGGTTAGGTGTTAGGGTTAGGGTTAGGGTTACGGTTTAGGGTTAGGGTTAGGGGTAAGGTTAGTGTTAGGGTTAGGTGTTAGGGTTAGGGTTAGGGTTAGATTTTAGGGTTAGGGTTAGGGTTAGGGGTTGAGTTAGGGTTAGGGTTAGGGTTAGAGTTAGGGTTAGGGTTAAGTTTAGGTTGAGGGTTAAGTTTAGAGTTAGGGTGAGGTTTAGGGTTAGGGTTAGGGTTAGAGTTAGGGTTAGGGTTAGGGTTAGGGATAGGGTTAGGGTTAGGGTTAGGTTTAGGCTTAGGCTTAGGGTTAGGGTTAGGCTTAGGGATAGGAGTAAGGTGAGGTTAGGGTTAGGGTTAGGTTGAGGGTAAGGGTTCGTTTTAGGGTTAGGTTACGGTTTAGTGTTAGTGTTAGGGTTCGGGTTAGGCT
>JAUMJL010000370.1:1470000-1492500 GCA_033558185.1 Dromococcyx pavoninus | reverse complement strand
GCGTTAGGGTTAGGGTCAGAGTTAGGTTTAGGCTTAGGGTTAGGGTTAGGGTTAGGGTTAGATTTTAGGGTTAGGGTTAGGGTTAGGGTTAGAGTAAGGGTTAGGGTTAAGGTTAGGTTGAGGGTTAAGTTTAGAGTTAGGGTCAGGGTTAGGGTTAGGGTTAGGGTTAGGGTTAGGGTTAGGGTTAGGCTTAGGCTTAGGGTTAGGCTTAGGGTTAGGGGTAGGGTGAGGTTAGGATTAGGGTTAGGTTGAGGGTAAGGGTTAGATTTAGGGTTAGGTTTAGGGTTAGGTTTCAGTTTAGTGTTAGTGTTAGTGTTAGGGTTAGGTTTAGGGTTAGGGTTAGGGTTAGGGTTAGGGTTAGGGTTAGGGTTAGGGTAAGGTTTAGGGTAAGGCTTAGGGTTAGGGTTAGGCTTAGGGTTAGGGTTAGGGTTAGGGTTAGGGTTAGGCTTAGGGTTAGGGTTAGGCTTAGGGTTAGGGTTAGGGTTAGGGTTAGGGTTAGGGTTAGGGTTAGGGGTTGGGGTTGGGTTTAGGGTTATGGTTAGGGTTAGGGTTAGGGTTTGGCTTAGGCTTAGGCATAGGGTTAGGCTTAGGGTTAGGCTTAGGTTTAGGATTAGGATTACGGTTAGGGTTAGAGTTAGGGTAAGGGTTAAGGTTAGGGTTAGGGTTAGGGTTAGGGTTAGGGTTAGGGTTAGGGTTAGGGTTAGGGATTAGGGGTTAGGAGTTAGGGGTTAGGGTTAGGTTTAGGGGTAGGGTGAGGTTAGGGTTAGGGTTAGGGTTAGGTGTTAGGGTTAGGGTTAGTGTTAGGGTTAGGGTTAGGGTTAGGGTTAGGGTTAGGGTCAGAGTTAGGGTTAGGGTTAGGGTTAGGGTTAGGGTTAGGATTAGGTTTAGGCTTAGGGTTAGGGTTAGGGTAAGGGTTAGGGTTAGGGTTAGGGTTAGGGTTAGGGTTAGGGTTAGGGTTAGGGTTAGGGTTAGGATTAGGGTTAGGGTTAGGGTTAGGGTTAGGGTTAGGGTTAGGGTTAGGGTTAGGGATAGGTTTAGGGTTAGGGTTAGGATTAGGGTTAGGGTTAGGGATAGGTTTAGGGTTAGGGTTAGGATTAGGGTTAGGGTCAGGTTAAGGGATTAGGGGTTAGGAGTTAGGGGTTAGGGTTAGGGTTAGGGTTAGGTTTAGGGGTAGGGTGAGGTTAGGGTTAGGGTTAGGGTTAGGTGTTAGTGTTAGGGTCAGTGTTAGGGTTAGGGTTAGGGTTAGGGTCAGAGTTAGCGTTAGGGTTAGTGTTAGGGTTAGGGTTAGGTTTAGGCTTAGGGTTAGGGTTAGGGTAAGGGTTAGGGTTAGGGTTAGGGTTAGGGTTAGGTTTAGGGGTTAGGTTTAGGGTTAGGGTCAGGGTAAGGGTTAGGTTTAGGGTCAGGTTTAGGGGTTAGGGTTAGTGTTAGTGTTAGGTTTAGGGTTAGTATTCGGGTTAGGGTAAGGTTTTAGTGTTAGGGTTAGGGTTAGGAGTTAGGGTTAGGGTTAGCGGTTGGCGTTGGCGTTGGCTTTGGGGTTAGATTTAGGGTTAGGTTTAGGGTTAGGTTTCGGTTTAGTGTTAGTGTTAGGGTCAGTGTTAGGGTTAGGGTTAGGGTTAGGGTCAGAGTTAGCGTTAGGGTTAGTGTTAGGGTTAGGGTTAGGTTTAGGCTTAGGGTTAGGGTTAGGGTAAGGGTTAGGGTTAGGGTTAGGGTTAGGGTTAGGTTTAGGGGTTAGGTTTAGGGTTAGGGTCAGGGTAAGGGTTAGGTTAGGGTCAGGTTTAGGGGTTAGGGTTAGTGTTAGTGTTAGGTTTAGGGTTAGTATTCGGGTTAGGGTTAGGTTTTAGTGTTAGGGTTAGGGTTAGGAGTTAGGGTTAGGGTTAGCGGTTGGCGTTGGCGTTGGCGTTGGGGTTAGGTTTAGGGTTAGGGTTAGGCTTAGGGTTAGGTTAGGCTTATGGTTGGGGTTAGGGTTAGGGTTAGGGTCAGGTTAAGGGATTAGGGTTGGGGTTATGTTTAGGTTTTGGTTTAGGATTAGGGTTAGATTTTAGGGTTAGGGTTAAGGTTACGGTTAGGTTTAGGTTTAAGTTTAGGTTAAGGGTTAAGTTTAGGGTTAGAATCAAGGTTAGGGTTAGGGTTAGGGTTAGGTTTAAGGTTAGGGTCAGAGTTATGGTTAGGGTTAGGGTTAGTTTTAAGGTTAGGGTCAGAGTTAGGGTTAGGGTTAGGGTTAGGGTTAGGGTTAGGGTTAGGGTTAGGGTTAGGGTTAGGATTAGGGGTTGGGGTTGGGTTAGGGATAGTGTTAGGGTTAGGGTTAGGGTTAGGGTTAGGGTTAGGGTTAGGGTTAGGGTTAGGGTTAGGTTTACGCTTAGGGTTAGGGTTAGTGTTAGGGTTAGGTTTAGGGTAAGGCTTAGGGTTAGGGTTAGGCTTAGGGTTAGGTTTAGGGTTAGGTTTAGGGGTTGGGGTTGGGTTTAGGGTTATGGTTAGGGTTAGGGTTAGGGTTTGGCTTAGGCTTAGGCATAGGGTTAGGCTTAGGGTTAGGCTTAGGTTTAGGATTAGGATTATGGTTAGGGTTAGGGTTAGGGTAAGGGTTAAGGTTAGGTTTATGGTTAGCTTTAGGGTTAGGGTTAGGGATAGGGTTAGGGTTAGGGTTAGGATTAGGGTTAGGGTCAGGTTAAGGGATTAGGGGTTAGGAGTTAGGGGTTAGGGTTAGGGTTAGGTTTAGGGGTAGGGTGAGGTTAGGGTTAGGGTTAGGTGTTAGGGTTAGGGTTAGTGTTAGGGTTAGGGTTAGGGTTAGGGTCAGAGTTAGGGTTAGGGTTAGGATTAGGGTTAGGGTTAGGGTTAGGTTTAGGCTTAGGGTTAGGGTAAGGGTAAGGGTTAGGGTTAGGGTTAGGGTTAGGTTTAGGGTTAGGTTTAGGGGTTCGGTTTAGGGTTAGGGTCAGGGTAAGGGTTAGGTTTAGGGTCAGGTTTAGGGGTTAGGGTTAGTGTTAGTGTTACTGTTAGGTTTAGGGTTAGTATTCGGGTTAGGGTTAGGTTTTAGTGTTAGGGTTAGGGTTAGGAGTTAGGGTTAGGGTTAGCGGTTGGCGTTGGCGTTGGCGTTGGGGTTAGGTTTAGGGTTAGGGTTAGGCTTAGGGTTAGGTTAGGGTTAGGGTTAGGGTTAGGGTTAGGGTTAGGGTTAGGGTTAGGTTAAGGGATTAGGGTTGGGGTTATGTTTAGGTTTAGGTTTAGGGTTAGATTTTAGGGTTAGGGTTAGGGTTACGGTTAGGTTTAGGTTTAAGGTTAGGTTGAGGGTTAAGTTTAGGGTTAGAATCAAGGTTAGGGTTAGGGTTAGGGTTAGGGTTAGGGTTAGGGTTAGGGTTAGGGTTAGGGTTAGGGTTAGGGTTAGGCTTAGGCTTAGGTTTAGGGTTAGGGTTAGGCTTAGGGTTATATTAGGCTTAGTGTTGGGGTTAGGGTTAGGGTTAGGGTTAGGGTTAGGGATAGGGTTAGGGTTAGGGTTAGGATTAGGGTTAGTGTCAGGTTAAGGGATTAGGGGTTAGGAGTTAGGGGTTAGGGTTAGGGTTAGGTGTTAGGGTTAGGGTTAGTGTTAGGGTTAGGTTTAAGGTTAAGGTCAGAGTTATGGTTAGGGTTAGGGTTAGGGTTAGGGTTAGGTTTAAGGTTAGGGTCAGAGTTAGGGTTAGGGTTAGGGTTAGGGTTAGGGTTAGGGTTAGGGTTAGGGTTAGGTTTAGGGGTTGGGGTTGGGTTAGGGTTAGGGTTAGGGTTAGGGTTAGGGTTAGGGTTAGGGTTAGGGTTAGGTTTAGGGTAAGGCTTAGGGTTAGGGTTAGGCTTAGGGTTAGGCTTAGGGTTAGGGTTAGGTTTAGGGGTTGGGGTTGGGTTTAGGGTTATGGTTAGGGTTAGGGTTAGGGTTTGGCTTATGGTTAGGCATAGGGTTAGGCTTAGGGTTAGGCTTAGGTTTAGGATTAGGATTACGGTTAGGGTTAGGGTTAGGGTAAGGGTTAAGGTTAGGGTTAGGGTTAGCTTTAGGGTTAGGGTTAGGGATAGGGTTAGGGTTAGGTTTAGGATTAGGGTTAGGGTCAGGTTAAGGGATTAGGGGTTAGGAGTTAGGGGTTAGGGTTAGGGTTAGGTTTAGGGGTAGGGTGAGGTTAGGGTTAGGGTTAGGTGTTAGGGTTAGGGTTAGTGTTAGGGTTAGGGTTAGGGTTAGGGTTAGGGTTAGGGTTAGGGTCAGAGTTAGGGTTAGGGTTAGGGTTAGGTTTAGGCTTAGGGTTAGGGTTAGGGTAAGGGTTAGGGTTAGGGTTAGGGTTAGGTTTAGGGGTTAGGTTTAGGGTTAGGGTCAGGGTAAGGGTTAGGTTTAGGGTCAGGTTTAGGGGTTAGGGTTAGTGTTAGTGTTAGGTTTAGGGTTAGTATTCGGGTTAGGGTTAGGTTTTAGTGTTAGGGTTAGGGTTAGGAGTTAGGGTTAGGGTTAGCGGTTGGCGTTGGCGTTGGCGTTGGGGTTAGGTTTAGGGTTAGGGTTAGGCTTAGGGTTAGGTTAGGGTTACGGTTGGGGTTAGGGTTAGGGTTAGGGTCAGGTTAAGGGATTAGGGTTGGGGTTATGTTTAGGTTTTGGTTTAGGATTAGGGTTAGATTTTAGGGTTAGGGTTAAGGTTACGGTTAGGTTTAGGTTTAAGGTTAGGTTGAGGGTTAAGTTTAGGGTTAGAATCAAGGTTAGGGTTAGGGTTAGGGTTAGGGTTAGGGTTAGGCTTAGGCTTAGGCGTAGGGTTAGGGTTAGGGTTAGGCTTAGGGTTATGTTAGGCTTAGTGTTGGGGTTAGGGTTAGGGTTAGGGTTAGGGATAGGTTAGGGTTAGGGTTAGGATTAGGGTTAGTGTCAGGTTAAGGGATTAGGGGTTAGGAGTTAGGGGTTAGGGTTAGGGTTAGGTGTTAGGGTTAGGGTTAGTGTTAGGGTTAGGTTTAAGGTTAAGGTCAGAGTTATGGTTAGGGTTAGGGTTAGGGTTAGGGTTAGGTTTAAGGTTAGGGTCAGAGTTAGGGTTAGGGTTAGGGTTAGGGTTAGGGTTAGGGTTAGGGTTAGGGTTAGGTTTAGGGGTTGGGGTTGGGTTAGGGTTAGGGTTAGGGTTAGGGTTAGGGTTAGGGTTAGGGTTAGGTTTAGGGTAAGGCTTAGGGTTAGGGTTAGGCTTAGGGTTAGGCTTAGGGTTAGGGTTAGGTTTAGGGGTTGGGGTTGGGTTTAGGGTTATGGTTAGGGTTAGGGTTAGGGTTTGGCTTATGGTTAGGCATAGGGTTAGGCTTAGGGTTAGGCTTAGGTTTAGGATTAGGATTACGGTTAGGGTTAGGGTTAGGGTAAGGGTTAAGGTTAGGGTTAGGGTTAGCTTTAGGGTTAGGGTTAGGGATAGGGTTAGGGTTAGGTTTAGGATTAGGGTTAGGGTCAGGTTAAGGGATTAGGGGTTAGGAGTTAGGGGTTAGGGTTAGGGTTAGGTTTAGGGGTAGGGTGAGGTTAGGGTTAGGGTTAGGTGTTAGGGTTAGGGTTAGTGTTAGGGTTAGGGTTAGGGTTAGGGTTAGGGTTAGGGTTAGGGTCAGAGTTAGGGTTAGGGTTAGGGTTAGGTTTAGGCTTAGGGTTAGGGTTAGGGTAAGGGTTAGGGTTAGGGTTAGGGTTAGGTTTAGGGGTTAGGTTTAGGGTTAGGGTCAGGGTAAGGGTTAGGTTTAGGGTCAGGTTTAGGGGTTAGGGTTAGTGTTAGTGTTAGGTTTAGGGTTAGTATTCGGGTTAGGGTTAGGTTTTAGTGTTAGGGTTAGGGTTAGGAGTTAGGGTTAGGGTTAGCGGTTGGCGTTGGCGTTGGCGTTGGGGTTAGGTTTAGGGTTAGGGTTAGGCTTAGGGTTAGGTTAGGGTTACGGTTGGGGTTAGGGTTAGGGTTAGGGTCAGGTTAAGGGATTAGGGTTGGGGTTATGTTTAGGTTTTGGTTTAGGATTAGGGTTAGATTTTAGGGTTAGGGTTAAGGTTACGGTTAGGTTTAGGTTTAAGGTTAGGTTGAGGGTTAAGTTTAGGGTTAGAATCAAGGTTAGGGTTAGGGTTAGGGTTAGGGTTAGGGTTAGGCTTAGGCTTAGGCGTAGGGTTAGGGTTAGGGTTAGGCTTAGGGTTATGTTAGGCTTAGTGTTGGGGTTAGGGTTAGGGTTAGGGTTAGGGATAGGTTAGGGTTAGGGTTAGGATTAGGGTTAGTGTCAGGTTAAGGGATTAGGGGTTAGGAGTTAGGGGTTAGGGTTAGGGTTAGGTGTTAGGGTTAGGGTTAGTGTTAGGGTTAGGTTTAAGGTTAGGGTCAGAGTTATGGTTAGGGTTAGGGTTAGGGTTAGTTTTAAGGTTAGGGTCAGAGTTAGGGTTAGGGTTAGGGTTAGGGTTAGGGTTAGGGTTAGGATTAGGGGTTGGGGTTGGGTTAGGGATAGTGTTAGGGTTAGGGTTAGGGTTAGGGTTAGGGTTAGGGTTAGGTTTACGCTTAGGGTTAGGGTTAGTGTTAGGGTTAGGTTTAGGGTAAGGCTTAGGGTTAGGGTTAGGCTTAGGGTTAGGTTTACGGTTAGGTTTAGGGGTTGGGTTAGGGTTAGGGTTAGGGTTAGGGTTAGGGTTAGGGTTTGGCTTAGGCTTAGGCATAGGGTTAGGCTTAGGGTTAGGCTTAGGTTTAGGATTAGGATTACGGTTAGGGTTAGGGTTAGGGTAAGGGTTAAGGTTAGGGTTAGGGTTAGCTTTAGGGTTAGGGTTAGGGATAGGGTTAGGGTTAGGGTTAGGATTAGGGTTAGGGTCAGGTTAAGGGATTAGGGGTTAGGAGTTAGGGGTTAGGGTTAGGGTTAGGTTTAGGGGTAGGGTGAGGTTAGGGTTAGGGTTAGGTGTTAGGGTTAGGGTTAGTGTTAGGGTTAGGGTTAGGGTTAGGGTCAGAGTTAGGGTTAGGGTTAGGATTAGGGTTAGGGTTAGGGTTAGGTTTAGGCTTAGGGTTAGGGTAAGGGTAAGGGTTAGGGTTAGGGTTAGGGTTAGGGTTAGGGTTAGGTTTAGGGTTAGGTTTAGGGGTTCGGTTTAGGGTTAGGGTCAGGGTAAGGGTTAGGTTTAGGGTCAGGTTTAGGGGTTAGGGTTAGTGTTAGTGTTAGGTTTAGGGTTAGTATTCGGGTTAGGGTTAGGTTTTAGTGTTAGGGTTAGGGTTAGGAGTTAGGGTTAGGGTTAGCGGTTGGCGTTGGCGTTGGCGTTGGGGTTAGGTTTAGGGTTAGGGTTAGGCTTAGGGTTAGGTTATGGTTAGGGTTAGGGTTAGGGTTATGGTTAGGGTTAGGGTTAGGGTTAGGGTTAGGTTAAGGGATTAGGGTTGGGGTTATGTTTAGGTTTAGGTTTAGTGTTAGGGTTAGATTTTAGGGTTAGGGTTAGGGTTACGGTTAGGTTTAGGTTTAAGGTTAGGTTGAGGGTTAAGTTTAGGGTTAGAATCAAGGTTAGGGTTAGGGTTAGGGTTAGGGTTAGGGTTAGGGTTAGGGTTAGGGTTAGGGTTAGGGTTAGGGTTAGGCTTAGGCTTAGGTTTAGGGTTAGGGTTAGGCTTAGGGTTATATTAGGCTTAGTGTTGGGGTTAGGGTTAGGGTTAGGGTTAGGGTTAGGGATAGGGTTAGGGTTAGGGTTAGGATTAGGGTTAGTGTCAGGTTAAGGGATTAGGGGTTAGGAGTTAGGGGTTAGGGTTAGGGTTAGGTGTTAGGGTTAGGGTTAGTGTTAGGGTTAGGTTTAAGGTTAAGGTCAGAGTTATGGTTAGGGTTAGGGTTAGGGTTAGGGTTAGGTTTAAGGTTAGGGTCAGAGTTAGGGTTAGGGTTAGGGTTAGGGTTAGGGTTAGGGTTAGGGTTAGGTTTAGGGGTTGGGGTTGGGTTAGGGTTAGGGTTAGGGTTAGGGTTAGGGTTAGGGTTAGGGTTAGGTTTAGGGTAAGGCTTAGGGTTAGGGTTAGGCTTAGGGTTAGGCTTAGGGTTAGGGTTAGGTTTAGGGGTTGGGGTTGGGTTTAGGGTTATGGTTAGGGTTAGGGTTAGGGTTTGGCTTATGGTTAGGCATAGGGTTAGGCTTAGGGTTAGGCTTAGGTTTAGGATTAGGATTACGGTTAGGGTTAGGGTTAGGGTAAGGGTTAAGGTTAGGGTTAGGGTTAGCTTTAGGGTTAGGGTTAGGGATAGGGTTAGGGTTAGGTTTAGGATTAGGGTTAGGGTCAGGTTAAGGGATTAGGGGTTAGGAGTTAGGGGTTAGGGTTAGGGTTAGGTTTAGGGGTAGGGTGAGGTTAGGGTTAGGGTTAGGTGTTAGGGTTAGGGTTAGTGTTAGGGTTAGGGTTAGGGTTAGGGTTAGGGTTAGGGTTAGGGTCAGAGTTAGGGTTAGGGTTAGGGTTAGGTTTAGGCTTAGGGTTAGGGTTAGGGTAAGGGTTAGGGTTAGGGTTAGGGTTAGGTTTAGGGGTTAGGTTTAGGGTTAGGGTCAGGGTAAGGGTTAGGTTTAGGGTCAGGTTTAGGGGTTAGGGTTAGTGTTAGTGTTAGGTTTAGGGTTAGTATTCGGGTTAGGGTTAGGTTTTAGTGTTAGGGTTAGGGTTAGGAGTTAGGGTTAGGGTTAGCGGTTGGCGTTGGCGTTGGCGTTGGGGTTAGGTTTAGGGTTAGGGTTAGGCTTAGGGTTAGGTTAGGGTTACGGTTGGGGTTAGGGTTAGGGTTAGGGTCAGGTTAAGGGATTAGGGTTGGGGTTATGTTTAGGTTTTGGTTTAGGATTAGGGTTAGATTTTAGGGTTAGGGTTAAGGTTACGGTTAGGTTTAGGTTTAAGGTTAGGTTGAGGGTTAAGTTTAGGGTTAGAATCAAGGTTAGGGTTAGGGTTAGGGTTAGGGTTAGGGTTAGGCTTAGGCTTAGGCGTAGGGTTAGGGTTAGGGTTAGGCTTAGGGTTATGTTAGGCTTAGTGTTGGGGTTAGGGTTAGGGTTAGGGTTAGGGATAGGTTAGGGTTAGGGTTAGGATTAGGGTTAGTGTCAGGTTAAGGGATTAGGGGTTAGGAGTTAGGGGTTAGGGTTAGGGTTAGGTGTTAGGGTTAGGGTTAGTGTTAGGGTTAGGTTTAAGGTTAGGGTCAGAGTTATGGTTAGGGTTAGGGTTAGGGTTAGTTTTAAGGTTAGGGTCAGAGTTAGGGTTAGGGTTAGGGTTAGGGTTAGGGTTAGGGTTAGGATTAGGGGTTGGGGTTGGGTTAGGGATAGTGTTAGGGTTAGGGTTAGGGTTAGGGTTAGGGTTAGGGTTAGGTTTACGCTTAGGGTTAGGGTTAGTGTTAGGGTTAGGTTTAGGGTAAGGCTTAGGGTTAGGGTTAGGCTTAGGGTTAGGTTTACGGTTAGGTTTAGGGGTTGGGTTAGGGTTAGGGTTAGGGTTAGGGTTAGGGTTAGGGTTTGGCTTAGGCTTAGGCATAGGGTTAGGCTTAGGGTTAGGCTTAGGTTTAGGATTAGGATTACGGTTAGGGTTAGGGTTAGGGTAAGGGTTAAGGTTAGGGTTAGGGTTAGCTTTAGGGTTAGGGTTAGGGATAGGGTTAGGGTTAGGGTTAGGATTAGGGTTAGGGTCAGGTTAAGGGATTAGGGGTTAGGAGTTAGGGGTTAGGGTTAGGGTTAGGTTTAGGGGTAGGGTGAGGTTAGGGTTAGGGTTAGGTGTTAGGGTTAGGGTTAGTGTTAGGGTTAGGGTTAGGGTTAGGGTCAGAGTTAGGGTTAGGGTTAGGATTAGGGTTAGGGTTAGGGTTAGGTTTAGGCTTAGGGTTAGGGTAAGGGTAAGGGTTAGGGTTAGGGTTAGGGTTAGGGTTAGGGTTAGGTTTAGGGTTAGGTTTAGGGGTTCGGTTTAGGGTTAGGGTCAGGGTAAGGGTTAGGTTTAGGGTCAGGTTTAGGGGTTAGGGTTAGTGTTAGTGTTAGGTTTAGGGTTAGTATTCGGGTTAGGGTTAGGTTTTAGTGTTAGGGTTAGGGTTAGGAGTTAGGGTTAGGGTTAGCGGTTGGCGTTGGCGTTGGCGTTGGGGTTAGGTTTAGGGTTAGGGTTAGGCTTAGGGTTAGGTTAGGGTTAGGGTTAGGGTTAGGGTTATGGTTAGGGTTAGGGTTAGGGTTAGGGTTAGGTTAAGGGATTAGGGTTGGGGTTATGTTTAGGTTTAGGTTTAGTGTTAGGGTTAGATTTTAGGGTTAGGGTTAGGGTTACGGTTAGGTTTAGGTTTAAGGTTAGGTTGAGGGTTAAGTTTAGGGTTAGAATCAAGGTTAGGGTTAGGGTTAGGGTTAGGGTTAGGGTTAGGGTTAGGGTTAGGGTTAGGCTTAGGCTTAGGCTTAGGTTTAGGGTTAGGGTTAGGCTTAGGGTTATGTTAGGCTTAGTGTTGGGGTTAGGGTTAGGGTTAGGGTTAGGGATAGGGTTAGGGTTAGGGTTAGGATTAGGGTTAGTGTCAGGTTAAGGGATTAGGGGTTAGGAGTTAGGGGTTAGGGTTAGGGTTAGGTGTTAGGGTTAGGGTTAGTGTTAGGGTTAGGTTTAAGGTTAAGGTCAGAGTTATGGTTAGGGTTAGGTTTAGGGTTAGGTTTAAGGTTAGGGTCAGAGTTAGGGTTAGGGTTAGGGTTAGGGTTAGGGTTAGGGTTAGGGTTAGGGTTAGGGTTAGGTTTAGGGGTTGGGGTTGGGTTAGGGTTAGGGTTAGGGTTAGGGTTAGGGTTAGGGTTAGGGTTAGGTTTAGGGTAAGGCTTAGGGTTAGGGTTAGGCTTAGGGTTAGGCTTAGGGTTAGGGTTAGGTTTAGGGGTTGGGGTTGGGTTTAGGGTTATGGTTAGGGTTAGGGTTAGGGTTTGGCTTATGGTTAGGCATAGGGTTAGGCTTAGGGTTAGTCTTAGGTTTAGGATTAGGATTACGGTTAGGGTTAGGGTTAGGGTAAGGGTTAAGGTTAGGGTTAGGGTTAGCTTTAGGGTTAGGGTTAGGGATAGGATTAGGGTTAGGTTTAGGATTAGGGTTAGGGTCAGGTTAAGGGATTAGGGGTTAGGAGTTAGGGGTTAGGGTTAGGGTTAGGTTTCGGGGTAGGGTGAGGTTAGGGTTAGGGTTAGGTGTTAGGGTTAGGGTTAGTGTTAGGGTTAGGGTTAGGGTTAGGGTTAGGGTTAGGGTTACGGTTAGGTTTAGGTTAGGCTTAGGGTTGGGGTTACGGTTTGGGTTAGGATTAGGGTTAGGTTTAGGGTTAGGGTTAGGGTTAGGCTTAGGTTAGGGTTAGGGTTAGGGTCAGGTTAAGGTGTTAGGGTTAGAGTTAGGGTTAGGGTTACGGTTAGGGTTAGGGTTAGGGTTAGGGTTAGATTTAGGGTTGCGGTTCGGGTCAGGGTTAGGTTTATGGTTCAGGTTAGGTTTAGGGTTAGGCTTAGGGTTACGGTTAGGCTTAGTGTTAGGCTTGGTTTTTGGGGTTTGGGGTTGGGTTTAGGGTTAGGATTAGGGTTAGGGTTAGGGTTTAGCGTTAGGGTTATGGTTACGGTTGGGGTTAGGTTTAGGGTTTAGGGTTAGGTGTAGGGTTGGTGTTTTGGTTTGGGTTAGGGTTTAGGGTTAGGGTGAGGGCAAGGGTTAGGTTTAGAATTACGGTTAGGTTTAGGGTTAGGGTTAGGGTTATGTTTTATAGTTAGGGTTAGGGTAAGGCTTAGATTTAGAGGTTTGGGTTTGGCGTTAGGGTTATGGTTAGGGTCAGGTTTAGGGGTTAGGGTTTAGGGGTTAGGGTTAGGATTCGGGTTAGGGGTAGGGTGAGGTTAGGGTTAGGGTTAGGGTGAGGGTAAAGGTTAGATTTAGGGTTAGGTTTAGGGTTAGGTTTCGGTTTAGTGTTAGTGTTAGGGTTAGGGTTAGGGGTTGGGGTTGGGTTTAGGGTTATGGTGAGGGTTAGGGTTAGGGTTAGGGTTTGGTTTCTTCTTAGGCTCAGGTTTAGGCTTAGGGTTAGGGTTAGGGTTAGGTTTAGGGGTAGGGTGAGGTTAGGGTTAGGGTTAGGTGTTAGCGTTAGGGTTAGGGTCAGAGTTAGGTTTAGGCTTAGGGTTAGGGTTAGGGTTAGGGTTAGATTTTAGGGTTAGGGTTAGGGTTAGGGTTAGAGTAAGGGTTAGGGTTAAGGTTAGGTTGAGTGTTAAGTTTAGAGTTAGGGTCAGGGTTAGGGTTAGGGTTAGGGTTAGGGTTAGGGTTAGGGTTAGGGTTAGGGTTTAGGGGTAGTGTTAGTGTTAGAGGTTTGGGTTGGGTTTAGGGTTAGGGTTAGGGTTAGGGTTAAGGTAAGGGTTTAGGGTTAGTGTAATGGTTAGGTTTAGGGTCAGGGTTAGGTTTAGGGTTAGGGTTTAGGGTTAGTGTTAGGGTTAGGTCTAGGGTTAGGCTTAGGTTTAGGGGTTAGGGTTGGGTTTAGGGTTATGGTTAGTGTTAGGGTTAGGGTTAGGGTTAGGGTTAGGCTTTGGCTTAGGGTTAGGCTTAGGTTAGGGTTAGGTTTTCGTTAGGGTTGGGGTTAGGGTTAGGGTTAGGGTTAGGTTTAGAATTACGGTTAGGTTTAGGGTTAGTGTTAGGGTTAGGGTTATGTTTTATAGTTAGGGTTAGGGTAAGGCTTAGATTTAGAGGTTTGGGTTTGGCGTTAGGGTTATGGTTAGGGTCAGGTTTAGGGGTTAGGGTTTAGGGGTTAGGGTTAGGATTAGGGTTAGGGGTAGGGTGAGGTTAGGGTTAGGGTTAGGGTGAGGGTAAAGGTTAGATTCAGGGTTAGGTTTAGGGTTAGGTTTCGGTTTAGTGTTAGTGTTAGGGTTAGGGTTAGGGGTTGGGGTTGGGTTTAGGGTTATGGTGAGGGTTAGGGTTAGGGTTAGGGTTAGGGTTTGGTTTCTTCTTAGGCTCAGGTTTAGGCTTAGAGTTAGGGTTAGGGTTAGATTTTAGGGTTAGGGTTAGGGTTAGGGTTAGGGTTAGAGTAAGGGTTAGGGTTAAGGTTAGGTTGAGGGTTAAGTTTAGAGTTAGGGTCAGGGTTAGGGTTAGGGTTAGGGTTAGGGTTAGGGTTAGGGTTAGGGTTAGGGTTAGGGTTAGGGTGAGGGTAAAGGTTAGATTTAGGGTTAGGTTTAGGGTTAGGTTTCGGTTTAGTGTTAGGGTTAGGGTTAGAGTTAGGGGTTGGGGTTGGGTTTAGGGTTATGGTGAGGGTTAGGGTTAGGGTTAGGGTTTGGTTTCTTCTTAGGCTCAGGTTTAGGCTTAGGGTTAGGGTTAGGGTTAGGTTTAGGGGTAGGGTGAGGTTAGGGTTAGGGTTAGGTGTTAGCGTTAGGGTTAGGGTCAGAGTTAGGTTTAGGCTTAGGGTTAGGGTTAGGGTTAGGGTTAGATTTTAGGGTTAGGGTTAGGGTTAGGGTTAGAGTAAGGGTTAGGGTTAAGGTTAGGTTGAGTGTTAAGTTTAGAGTTAGGGTCAGGGTTAGGGTTAGGGTTAGGGTTAGGGTTAGGGTTAGGGTTAGGGTTTAGGGGTAGTGTTAGTGTTAGAGGTTTGGGTTGGGTTTAGGGTTAGGGTTAGGGTTAGGGTTAAGGTAAGGGTTTAGGGTTAGTGTAATGGTTAGGTTTAGGGTCAGGGTTAGGGTTAGGGTTAGGGTTTAGGGTTAGTGTTAGGGTTAGGTCTAGGGTTAGGCTTAGGTTTAGGGGTTAGGGTTGGGTTTAGGGTTATGGTTAGTGTTAGGGTTAGGGTTAGGGTTAGGCTTTGGCTTAGGGTTAGGCTTAGGTTAGGGTTAGGTTTTCGTTAGGGTTGGGGTTAGGGTTAGGGTTAGGGTTAGGTTTAGAATTACGGTTAGGTTTAGGGTTAGGGTTAGGGTTATGTTTTATAGTTAGGGTTAGGGTAAGGCTTAGATTTAGAGGTTTGGGTTTGGCATTAGGGTTACGGTTAGGGTCAGGTTTAGGGGTTAGGGTTTAGGGGTTAGGGTTAGGATTAGGGTTAGGGGTAGGGTGAGGTTAGGGTTAGGGTTAGGGTGAGGGTAAAGGTTAGATTCAGGGTTAGGTTTAGGGTTAGGTTTCGGTTTATTGTTAGTGTTAGGGTTAGGGTTAGGGGTTGGGGTTGGGTTTAGGGTTATGGTGAGGGTTAGGGTTAGGGTTAGGGTTAGGGTTTGGTTTCTTCTTAGGCTCAGGTTTAGGCTTAGAGTTAGGGTTAGGGTTAGGTTTAGGGGTAGGGTGAGGTTAGGGTTAGGGTTAGGTGTTAGCGTTAGGGTTAGGGTCAGAGTTAGGTTTAGCCTTAGGGTTAGGGTTAGGTTTAGGGGTAGGGTGAGGTTAGGGTTAGGGTTAGGTGTTAGCGTTAGGGTTAGGGTCAGAGTTAGGTTTAGGCTTAGGGTTAGGGTTAGGGTTAGGGTTAGATTTTAGGGTTAGGGTTAGGGTTAGGGTTAGGGTTAGAGTAAGGGTTAGGGTTAAGGTTAGGTTGAGGGTTAAGTTTAGAGTTAGGGTCAGGGTTAGGGTTAGGGTTAGGGTTAGGGTTAGGGTTAGGGTTAGGGTTAGGGTTTAGGGTTAGTGTTAGTGTTAGAGGTTTGGGTTGGGTTTAGGGTTAGGGTTAGGGTTAGGGTTAAGGTAAGGGTTTAGGGTTAGTGTAATGGTTAGGTTTAGGGTCAGGGTTAGGGTTAGGGTTAGGGTTTAGGGTTAGTGTTAGGGTTAGGTTTAGGGTTAGGCTTAGGTTTAGGGGTTTGGGTTGGGTTTAGGGTTATGGTTAGTGTTAGGGTTAGGGTTAGGGTTAGGCTTTGGCTTAGGGTTAGGCTTAGGTTAGGGTTAGGTTTTCGTTAGGGTTGGGGTTAGGGTTAGGGTTAGGTTTAGGTTTAGAATTACGGTTAGGTTTAGGGTTAGGGTTAGGGTTAGGGTTATGTTTTATAGTTAGGGTTAGGGTAAGGCTTAGATTTAGAGGTTTGGGTTTGGCTTTAGGGTTATGGTTAGGGTCAGGTTTAGGGGTTAGGGTTTAGGGGTTAGGGTTAGGGTTAGGGTTAGGGTGAGGGTAAAGGTTAGATTTAGGGTTAGGTTTAGGGTTAGGTTTCGGTTTAGTGTTAGTGTTAGGGTTAGGGTTAGGGGTTGGGGTTGGGTTTAGGGTTATGGTGAGGGTTAGGGTTAGGTTTAGGGTTTGGTTTCTTCTTAGGCTCAGGTTTAGGCTTAGGGTTAGGGTTAGGGTTAGGGTTAGGTTTAGGGGTAGGGTGAGGTTAGGGTTAGGGTTAGGTGTTAGCGTTAGGGTTAGGGTCAGAGTTAGGTTTAGGCTTAGGGTTAGGGTTAGGGTTAGGGTTAGATTTTAGGGTTAGGGTTAGGGTTAGGGTTAGAGTAAGGGTTAGGGTTAAGGTTAGGTTGAGGGTTAAGTTTAGATTTAGGGTCAGGGTTAGGGTTAGGGTTAGGGTTAGGGTTAGGGTTTAGGGTTAGTGTTAGTGTTAGAGGTTTGGGTTGGGTTTAGGGTTAGGGTTAGGGTTAGGGTTAAGGTAAGGGTTTAGTGTTAGTGTAATGGTTAGGTTTAGGGTCAGGGTTAGGGTTAGGGTTAGGGTTTAGGGTTAGTGTTAGGGTTAGGTTTAGGGTTAGGCTTAGGTTTAGGGGTTAGGGTTGGGTTTAGGGTTATGGTTAGTGTTAGGGTTAGGGTTAGGGTTAGGTTAGGGTTAGGTTTTCGTTAGGGTTGGGGTTAGGGTTAGGGTTAGGGTTAGGTGTCAGGGTTAGTGTTAGGGGTAAGGGTTAGTGATAGGGTAAGGGTAAGGTTTAGGTGTTAAGGTTTAGGATTAGTGGAAGGTTTAGGGGTAGGGTGAGGTTAGGGTTAGCTTTCGGCTTAATGTTAGGGTTAGAGTTAGGGTTAGGTTTAGGGTTAGGGTTAGGGTTAAGGTTAGGTTAAGGGTTAGGGTTAGGGTTAGGGTCAGGCTTAGGGTTAGGGTTAGGGTTTAAGTTTAGGATTAGGGTTAAGGTTAGGGTTAGGATTAGGTGTCAGGGTTAGTGTTAGGGGTCAGGGTTAGTGTTACGGTTAGGTCAGGTTTAGGGGTTAGGGTTAGGGTTTAGGATTAGGGTTAGGTTTAGGGTTAGGGTTAGGCTTAGGGTTAGGTTAGGCTTAGGGTTGGGGTTAGGATTAGGGTTAGGATTAGGGTTAGGGTTAGGGTTAGGGTTAGGCTTAGGTTAGGGTTAGGGTTAGATTTTAGGGTTAGGGTTAGGGTTAGGGGTTGAGTTCGGGTTAGGGTTAGGGTTAGAGTAAGGGTTAGGGTTAAGGTTAGGTTGAGGGTTAAGTTTAGAGTTAGGGTCAGGGTTAGGGTTAGGGTTAGGGTTAGGTTTAGGGTTAGGGTTAGTTTTAGGGTTAGGCTTAGGCTTAGGCTTAGGGTTAGGGTTAGGCTTAGGGTTAGGGGTAGGGTGAGGTTAGGGTTAGGGTTAGGTTGAGGGTAAGGGTTAGATTTAGGGTTAGGTTTAGGGTTAGGTTTCAGTTTAGTGTTAGTGTTAGGGTTAGGGTTAGGGTTAGGGTTAGGGTTAGGGTTAGGGGTTGTGGTTGGGTTTAGGGTTATGGTTAGGGTTAGGGTTTGGCTTAGGCTTAGGCTTAGGGTTAGGCCATAGGGTTAGGCTTAGGTTTAGGATTAGGATTAGGGTTAGGGTTAGGGTTAGGGTAAGGGTTAAGGTTAGGGTTAGGGTTAGGGTTAGGGTTAGGGTTAGGGTTAGGGTTAGGGTTAGGTTAGGCTTAGGTTTGGGGTTAGGGTTAGGGTTAGGGTTAGGGTTAGGGTTACGGTTAGGTTTAGGTTAGGCTTAGGGTTGGGGTTACGGTTTGGGTTAGGATTAGGGTTAGGTTTAGGGTTAGGGTTAGGGTTAGGCTTAGGTTAGGGTTAGGGTTAGGGTTAGGGTTAGGGTTTGGGTTAGGGTTAGGGTTAGGGTTAGATTTAGGGTTGCGGTTCGGGTCAGGGTTAGGTTTATGGTTCGGGTTAGGTTTAGGGTTAGGCTTAGGGTTACGGTTAGGCTTAGTGTTAGGATTGGTTTTTGGGGTTTGGGGTTGGGTTTAGGGTTATGGTTATGGTTAGGGTTAGGGTTTAGCGTTAGGGTTATGGTTACGGTTGGGGTTAGGTTTAGGGTTTAGGGTTAGGTGTAGGGTTGGTGTTTTGGTTTGGGTTAGGGTTTAGGGTTAGGGTGAGGGCAAGGGTTAGGTTTAGAATTACGGTTAGGTTTAGGGTTAGGGTTAGGGTTATGTTTTATAGTTAGGGTTAGGGTAAGGCTTAGATTTAGAGGTTTGGGTTTGGCGTTAGGGTTATGGTTAGGGTCAGGTTTAGGGGTTAGGGTTTAGGGGTTAGGGTTAGGATTCGGGTTAGGGGTAGGGTGAGGTTAGGGTTAGGGTTAGGGTGAGGGTAAAGGTTAGATTTAGGGTTAGGTTTAGGGTTAGGTTTCGGTTTAGTGTTAGTGTTAGGGTTAGGGTTAGGGGTTGGGGTTGGGTTTAGGGTTATGGTGAGGGTTAGGGTTAGGGTTAGGGTTTGGTTTCTTCTTAGGCTCAGGTTTAGGCTTAGGGTTAGGGTTAGGGTTAGGTTTAGGGGTAGGGTGAGGTTAGGGTTAGGGTTAGGTGTTAGCGTTAGGGTTAGGGTCAGAGTTAGGTTTAGGCTTAGGGTTAGGGTTAGGGTTAGGGTTAGATTTTAGGGTTAGGGTTAGGGTTAGGGTTAGAGTAAGGGTTAGGGTTAAGGTTACGTTGAGGGTTAAGTTTAGAGTTAGGGTCAGGGTTAGGGTTAGGGTTAGGGTTAGGGTTAGGGTTAGGGTTAGGCTTAGGCTTAGGGTTAGGCTTAGGGTTAGGGGTAGGGTGAGGTTAGGATTAGGGTTAGGTTGAGGGTAAGGGTTAGATTTAGGGTTAGGTTTAGGGTTAGGTTTCAGTTTAGTGTTAGTGTTAGTGTTAGGGTTAGGGTTAGGGTTAGGGTTAGGGTTAGGGATAGGGTTAGGGTTAGGGTTAGGATTAGGGTTAGGGTCAGGTTAAGGGATTAGGGGTTAGGAGTTAGGGGTTAGGGTTAGGTTTAGGGGTAGGGTGAGGTTAGGGTTAGGGTTAGGGTTAGGTGTTAGGGTTAGGGTTAGTGTTAGGGTTAGGGTTAGGGTTAGGGTTAGGGTTAGGGTCAGAGTTAGGGTTAGGGTTAGGGTTAGGGTTAGGGTTAGGGTTAGGTTTAGGCTTAGGGTTAGGGTTAGGGTAAGGGTTAGGGTTAGGGTTAGGGTTAGGGTTAGGGTTAGGGTTAGGGTTAGGGTTAGGATTAGGATTACGGTTAGGGTTAGGGTTAGGGTAAGGGTTAAGGTTAGGGTTAGGGTTAGGGTTAGGGTTAGGGTTAGGGTTAGGGTTAGGGTTAGGGATAGGTTTAGGGTTAGGGTTAGGGTTAGGGTTAGGGTCAGGTTAAGGGATTAGGGGTTAGGAGTTAGGGGTTAGGGTTAGGGTTAGGTTTAGGGGTAGGGTGAGGTTAGGGTTAGGGTTAGGGTTAGGTGTTAGTGTTAGGGTCAGTGTTAGGGTTAGGGTTAGGGTTAGGGTC
Organism: Dromococcyx pavoninus; assembly: GCA_033558185.1. NCBI lineage: Eukaryota > Metazoa > Chordata > Aves > Cuculiformes > Neomorphidae > Dromococcyx > Dromococcyx pavoninus. The sequence continues at coordinate 1,474,130 of JAUMJL010000370.1, read as the reverse complement.
AGAGTTAGCGTTAGGGTTAGTGTTAGGGTTAGGGTTAGGTTTAGGCTTAGGGTTAGGGTTAGGGTTAGGGTTAGGGTTAGGGTTAGGGTTAGGGTTAGGGTTAGGGTTAGGGTTAGGGTTAGGGTTAGGGTTAGGGTTAAGGTTAGGGTTAGGGTTAGCTTTAGGGTTAGGGTTAGGGTTAGGGTTAGGGTTAGGGTTAGGGTTAGGGTTAGGTTTAAGGTTAGGGTCAGAGTTATGGTTAGGGTTAGGGTTAGTTTTAAGGTTAGGGTCAGAGTTAGGGTTAGGGTTAGGGTTAGGGTTAGTGTTAGGGTTAAGGTTAGGGTTAGGGTTAGGATTAGGTGTTGGGGTTGGGTTAGGGATAGTGTTAGGGTTAGGGTTAGGGTTAGGGTTAGGGTTAGGGTTAGGGTTAGGGTTAGGTTTACGCTTAGGGTTAGGGTTAGTGTTAGGGTTAGGTTTAGGGTAAGGCTTAGGGTTAGGGTTAGGCTTAGGGTTAGGTTTAGGGTTAGGTTTAGGGGTTGGGGTTGGGTTTAGGGTTATGGTTAGGGTTAGGGTTAGGGTTTGGCTTAGGCTTAGGCATAGGGTTAGGCTTAGGGTTAGGCTTAGGTTTAGGATTAGGATTACGGTTAGGGTTAGGGTTAGGGTAAGGGTTAAGGTTAGGGTTAGGGTTAGCTTTAGGGTTAGGGTTAGGGATACGGTTAGGGTTAGGGTTAGGATTAGGGTTAGGGTCAGGTTAAGGGAGTAGGGGTTAGGAGTTAGGGGTTAGGGTTAGGGTTAGGTTTAGGGGTAGGGTGAGGTTAGGGTTAGGGTTAGGTGTTAGGGTTAGGGTTAGTGTTAGGGTTAGGGTTAGGGTTAGGGTTAGGGTTAGGGTTAGGGTTAGGTTTAGGCTTAGGGTTAGGGTAAGGGTAAGGGTTAGGGTTAGGGTTAGGGTTAGGGTTAGGTTTAGGGTTAGGTTTAGGGGTTCGGTTTAGGGTTAGGGTCAGGGTAAGGGTTAGGTTTAGGGTCAGGTTTAGGGGTTAGGGTTAGTGTTAGTGTTAGGTTTAGGGTTAGTATTCGGGTTAGGGTTAGGTTTTAGTGTTAGGGTTAGGGTTAGGAGTTAGGGTTAGGGTTAGCGGTTGGCGTTGGCGTTGGCGTTGGGGTTAGGTTTAGGGTTAGGGTTAGGCTTAGGGTTAGGTTAGGGTTAGGGTTAGGGTTAGGGTTAGGGTTAGGTTAAGGGATTAGGGTTGGGGTTATGTTTAGGTTTAGGTTTAGGGTTAGATTTTAGGGTTAGGGTTAGGGTTACGGTTAGGTTTAGGTTTAAGGTTAGGTTGAGGGTTAAGTTTAGGGTTAGAATCAAGGTTAGGGTTAGGGTTAGGGTTAGGGTTAGGGTTAGGGTTAGGGTTAGGGTTAGGGTTAGGCTTAGGCTTAGGCTTAGGCTTAGGTTTAGGCTTAGGGTTAGGCTTAGGGTTATGTTAGGCTTAGTGTTGGGGTTAGGGTTAGGGTTAGGGTTAGGGATAGGGTTAGGGTTAGGGTTAGGATTAGGGTTAGTGTCAGGTTAAGGGATTAGGGGTTAGGAGTTAGGGGTTAGGGTTAGGGTTAGGTGTTAGGGTTAGGGTTAGTGTTAGGGTTAGGGTTAGGGTTAGGGTTAGGGTTAGGGTTAGGGTTAGGGTTAGGGTTAGGGTTAGGGTTAGGGTTAGGTTTAGGGGTTGGGGTTGGGTTAGGGTTAGGGTTAGGGTTAGGGTTAGGGTTAGGGTTAGGGTTAGGTTTAGGGTAAGGCTTAGGGTTAGGGTTAGGCTTAGGGTTAGGCTTAGGGTTAGGGTTAGGTTTAGGGGTTGGGGTTGGGTTTAGGGTTATGGTTAGGGTTAGGGTTAGAGTTTGGCTTATGGTTAGGCATAGGGTTAGGCTTAGGGTTAGGCTTAGGTTTAGGATTAAGATTACGGTTAGGGTTAGGGTTAGGGTAAGGGTTAAGGTTAGGGTTAGGGTTAGCTTTAGGGTTAGGGTTAGGGATAGGGTTAGGTTTAGGTTTAGGATTAGGGTTAGGGTCAGGTTAAGGGATTAGGGGTTAGGAGTTAGGGGTTAGGGTTAGGGTTAGGTTTAGGGGTAGGGTGAGGTTAGGGTTAGGGTTAGGTGTTAGGGTTAGGGTTAGTGTTAGGGTTAGGGTTAGGGTTAGGGTTAGGGTTAGGGTCAGAGTAAGGGTTAGGGTTAGGGTTAGGTTTAGGCTTAGGGTTAGGGTTAGGGTAAGGGTTAGGGTTAGGGTTAGGGTTAGGTTTAGGGGTTAGGTTTAGGGTTAGGGTCAGGGTAAGGGTTAGGTTTAGGGTCAGGTTTAGGGGTTAGGGTTAGTGTTAGTGTTAGGTTTAGGGTTAGTATTCGGGTTAGGGTTAGGTTTTAGTGTTAGGGTTAGGGTTAGGAGTTAGGGTTAGGGTTAGCGGTTGGCGTTGGCGTTGGCGTTGGGGTTAGGTTTAGGGTTAGGGTTAGGCTTAGGGTTAGGTTAGGCTTACGGTTGGGGTTAGGGTTAGGGTTAGGGTCAGGTTAAGGGATTAGGGTTGGGGTTATGTTTAGGTTTTGGTTTAGGATTAGGGTTAGATTTTAGGGTTAGGGTTAAGGTTACGGTTAGGTTTAGGTTTAAGGTTAGGTTGAGGGTTAAGTTTAGGGTTAGAATCAAGGTTAGGGTTAGGGTTAGGGTTAGGGTTAGGGTTAGGGTTAGGCTTAGGCTTAGGCGTAGGGTTAGGGTTAGGGTTAGGCTTAGGGTTATGTTAGGCTTAGTGTTGGGGTTAGGGTTAGGGTTAGGGTTAGGGATAGGTTAGGGTTAGGGTTAGGATTAGGGTTAGTGTCAGGTTAAGGGATTAGGGGTTAGGAGTTAGGGGTTAGGGTTAGGGTTAGGGTTAGGGTTAGGGTTAGGTTTAAGGTTAGGGTCAGAGTTATGGTTAGGGTTAGGGTTAGGGTTAGTTTTAAGGTTAGGGTCAGAGTTAGGGTTAGGGTTAGGGTTAGGGTTAGGGTTAGGGTTAGGATTAGGGGTTGGGGTTGGGTTAGGGATAGTGTTAGGGTTAGGGTTAGGGTTAGGGTTAGGGTTAGGTTTACGCTTAGGGTTAGGGTTAGTGTTAGGGTTAGGTTTAGGGTAAGGCTTAGGGTTAGGGTTAGGCTTAGGGTTAGGTTTAGGGTTAGGTTTAGGGGTTGGGGTTGGGTTTAGGGTTATGGTTAGGGTTAGGGTTAGGGTTTGGCTTAGGCTTAGGCATAGGGTTAGGCTTAGGTTTAGGATTAGGATTACGGTTAGGGTTAGGGTTAGGGTAAGGGTTAAGGTTAGGGTTAGGGTTAGCTTTAGGGTTAGGGTTAGGGATAGGGTTAGGGTTAGGGTTAGGGTTAGGATTAGGGTTAGGGTCAGGTTAAGGGATTAGGGGTTAGGAGTTAGGGGTTAGGGTTAGGGTTAGGTTTAGGGGTAGGGTGAGGTTAGGGTTAGGGTTAGGTGTTAGGGTTAGGGTTAGTGTTAGGGTTAGGGTTAGGGTTAGGGTCAGAGTTAGGGTTAGGGTTAGGATTAGGGTTAGGGTTAGGGTTAGGTTTAGGCTTAGGGTTAGGGTAAGGGTAAGGGTTAGGGTTAGGGTTAGGGTTAGGGTTAGGTTTAGGGTTAGGTTTAGGGGTTCGGTTTAGGGTTAGGGTCAGGGTATGGGTTAGGTTTAGGCTCAGGTTTAGGGGTTAGGGTTAGTGTTAGTGTTAGGTTTAGGGTTAGTATTCGGGTTAGGGTTAGGTTTTAGTGTTAGGGTTAGGGTTAGGAGTTAGGGTTAGGGTTAGCGGTTGGCGTTGGCGTTGGCGTTGGGGTTAGGTTTAGGGTTAGGGTTAGGCTTAGGGTTAGGTTAGGGTTAGGGTTAGGGTTAGGGTTAGGGTTAGGGTTAGGGTTAGGTTAAGGGATTAGGGTTGGGGTTATGTTTAGGTTAAGGTTTAGGGTTAGGGTTAGATTTTAGGGTTAGGTTTAGGGTTACGGTTAGGTTTAGGTTTAAGGTTAGGTTGAGGGTTAAGTTTAGGGTTAGAATCAAGGTTAGGGTTAGGGTTAGGGTTAGGGTTAGGGTTAGGGTTAGGGTTAGGGTTAGGGTTAGGCTTAGGCTTAGGCTTAGGTTTAGGGTTAGGGTTAGGCTTAGGGTTATGTTAGGCTTAGTGTTGGGGTT
>JAUMJL010000370.1:1445000-1465000 GCA_033558185.1 Dromococcyx pavoninus | reverse complement strand
AGGGTTAGGCTTAGGCTTAGGCTTAGGTTTAGGGTTAGGGTTAGGCTTAGGGTTATGTTAGGCTTAGTGTTGGGGTTAGGGTTAGGGTTAGGGTTAGGGTTAGGGTTAGGGTTAGGGTTAGGGTTACGGTTACGGTTACGGTTAGGTTTAGGTTAGGCTTAGGGTTGGGGTTACGGTTTGGGTTACGATTAGGGTTAGTGTTAGGGTTAGGGTTAGGGTTAGGCTTAGGTTAGGTTTAGGGTTAGGGTTAGGGTCAGGTTAAGGGGTTAGGTTTAGGGTTAGGGTTAGGGTTAGGGTTAGAGTTAGGGTTAGGGTTAGGCTTAGGGTTAAGGTTAGGCTTACGGTTGGGGTTAGGGTTAGGGTTAGGGTTAGGTTTAGGTTTAGGGGTTAGGGTTGGCGTTATGTTTAGGTTTAGGTTTAGGGTTAGGGTTATATTTTAGGGTTAGGGTTAGGGTTAGGGTTACGGTTAGGTTTAGGTTTAAGGTTAGGTTGAGGGTTAAGTTTAGGGTTAGAATCAGGGTTAGGTTTAGGGTTAGGGTTAGGGTTAGGCTTAGGCTTAGGCTTAGGTTTAGGGTTAGGGCTAGGCTTAGGGTTATGTTAGGCTTAGTATTGGGGTTAGGGTTAGGGTTAGGGTTAGGGTTAGGGTTAGGGTTAGGGTTACGGTTAGGGTTAGGGTTAGGGTTAGGGTTAGGGTTAGGGTTAGGGTTAGGGTTAGGGTCAGGTTAAGGGGTTAGGATTACGGTTAGGGTTAGGGTTAGGGTTAGGGTTAGGTTTAGGTTTAGGGGTTAGGGTTGGCGTTATGTTTAGGTTTAGGTTTAGGGTTAGCGTTATATTTTAGGGTTAGGGTTAGAGTTAGGGTTAGGGTTACGGTTAGGTTTAGCTTTAAGGTTAGGTTGAGGGTTAAGTTTAGGGTTAGAATCAGGGTTAGGTTTAGGGTTAGGGTTGGGGGTAGTGTTTAGGGTTAGGGTTAGTGTTAGGATTAGGGGTTGAGTTAGGGTTAGGATTTAGGATAAGTGTTAAGTTTAGGTTTAGGGATAGGGTTAGGGTTAGGGTTAGGTTTAGGGGTTAGGTTTAGGGTTAGGGTCAGGGTAAGGGTTAGGTTTAGGGTCAGGTTTAGGGGTTAGGGTTAGTGTTAGTGTTAGGTTTAGGGTTAGTATTCGGGTTAGGGTTAGGTTTTAGTGTTGGGGTTAGGGTTAGGGTTAGGGTTAGGCTTAGGTTAGGGTTAGGGTTAGGGTTAGGTTTAGGGTTAGGGTTAAGGTTAGTGTTAGGGTTAGGTGTCAGGGTTGGTGTTAGGGGTCAGGGTTAGGGTTAGGGTTAGGGTTAGGGTTAGGGTTACGCTTAGGTTAGGGTTAGGGTTAGGGTCAGGGTCAGGTTAAGGGGTTAGGGGTTAGGAGGAAGGGGTTAGGGTTAGGGTTAGGTTTAGGGGTAGGGTGACGTTAGGGTTAGGGTTAGGTGTTAGGGTTAGGGTTAGGGTTAGGGTTAGGGTTAGGGTTAGGGTTAGGGATAGGGTTAGGGTTAGGGTTAGGATTAGGGTTAGGGTCAGGTTAAGGGATTAGAGGTTAGGAGTTAGGGGTTAGGGTTAGGGTTAGGTTTCGGGGTAGGGTGAGGTTAGGGTTAGGGTTAGGTGTTAGGGTTAGGGTTAGTGTTAGGGTTAGGGTTAGGGTTAGGGTCAGAGTTAGGGTTAGGGTTAGGGTTAGGGTTAGGTTTAGGCTGAGGGTTAGGGTTAGGGTAATGGTTAGGGTTAGGGTTAGGGTCAGAGTTAGGGTTAGTGTTAGGGTTAGGGTTAGGGTTAGGGTTAGGGTCAGAGTTAGGGTTAGGGTTAGGGTTAGGATTAGGTTTAGGCTTAGGGTTAGGGTTAGGGTAATGGTTAGGTGTAGGGGTAGGGTGAGGTTAGGATTAGGGTTAGGGTTTAGGTTTAGGGTTAGTGTTAGGGTTGAGTTTAGGGTTAGGGTTAGTGTTAGGGTTAGGGTTAGGGTTAGGGTTAGGGTTAGGGTTAGGGTTAGGCTTAGGTTAAGGGGTTGGGTTTGGGGTTAATGTTACGGTTAGGGTTAGATTTAGGGTTTAGGGTTAGGATTAGTGTTAGGTGTTAGGGTTGGTTTTAGGTTTAGGGTTAGGGTTCGGGTTAGGGTTGGGTTTAGGGTTAGGGTTAGGGTTAGGGTTAGGGTTAGGGTTTAGTGTTGGGGTTGGTGTTAGGGTTAGGGTTAGGGTTAAGTTTAGGTTTAGAGTTAGGGTTTAATATCTTTATAGATGATCTGGATGAGGGGATTGAGTCCATCATCAGCAAGTTTGCTGATGATACCAAACTGGGAAGAAGGGTTGATCTGTTAGAGGGTAGGATGGCCCTGCAGAGGGACCTGGACAGATTGGAGAGATGGGCCGATTCCAATGGGATGATGTTTAATAAGTCCAAATGTCGGGTACTTCATTTTGGACACAACAATCCCATGCAGAGCTACAGACTGGGGACAGAGTGGCTGGAGAGTAGTGAGGCAGAAAGGGACCTGGGAGTGCTGGTTGACAGGAAGCTCAACATGAGCCAGCAGTGTGCCCAGGTGGCCAAGAAGGCCAATGGCATTCTGGCCTGCATCAGGAATAGTGTGGTGAGCAGAACCAGAGAAGTTATCGTCCCCCTGTACTCGGCACTAGTCAGACCTCATCTGGAATACTGTGTACAGTTCTGGGCCCCCCAGTTTGGGAAAGATGTCAGGATACTGGAATGTGTTCAGAGGAGGGCAACGAAGATGGTAAAGGGGCTGGAGCATAAGCCCTATGAGGAGCGACTGAGGGAGTTGGGGCTGTTTAGTCTAAAGAAGAGGAGGCTCAGGGGAGACCTCATTGCTCTCTACAGCTACCTGAAAGGAGGTTGTAGTCGGTCAGGGGTTGGTCTCTTCTCTCAGGTGACCAGTGACAGAACTAGAGGGCATGGACTCAAGCTACGTCAGGGAAAGTTTAGGCTTGATGTGAGGAAGAAGTTCTTTACTGAAAGGGTGATTGGCCATTGGAATGCGCTGCCCAGGGAGGTGGTGGAGTCGCCGACCCTGGAGGTGTTTAAGGGGAGATTGGATGTGGCACTGAGTGCCATGGTTTAGATGATGGTTGGTGTTAGTGTTGGGTTATAGGTTGGACTTGATGATCTCAGAGGTCCTTTCCAACCTTGTCATACTGTGATACTGTGATACTGTGGTTAGGGTTAGGGTTAGGGTTAGGGTTAGGGTTAGGGTTAGGGTTAGGGATAGGGTTAGGGTTAGGGTTAGGATTAGGGTTAGGGTCAGGTTAAGGGATTAGAGGTTAGGAGTTAGGGGTTAGGGTTAGGGTTAGGTTTCGGGGTAGGGTGAGGTTAGGGTTAGGGTTAGGTGTTAGGGTTAGGGTTAGTGTTAGGGTTAGGGTTAGGGTTAGGGTCAGAGTTAGGGTTAGGGTTAGGGTTAGGGTTAGGTTTAGGCTTAGGGTTAGGGTTAGGGTAATGGTTAGGGTTAGGGTTAGGGTCAGAGTTAGGGTTAGTGTTAGGGTTAGGGTTAGGGTTAGGGTTAGGGTTAGGGTTAGGGTTAGGGTCAGAGTTAGGGTTAGGGTTAGGGTTAGGATTAGGTTTAGGCTTAGGGTTAGGGTTAGGGTAATGGTTAGGGTAAGGCTTAGGGTTAGGGTTAGGGTTAGGGTTAGGGTTAGGGTTAGGCTTAGGTTTAGGGGTTGGGGTTGGGTTTAGGGCTATGGTTTTGGTAAGGGTTAGGGCTTAGCGTTTGGGTTAGTGTTAGGGGTTAGGGTTAGGGTTAGGTTTAGTGGTAGGGTGAGGTTAGGGTTAGGGTTAGGTGTTAGGGCTAGGTTTAGGGTTACGGTTTAGGGTTAGGGGTAAGGTTAGTGTTAGGGTTAGGTGTCAGGGTTAGTGTTAGGGGTCAGGGTTAGGGTTAGGCTTAGGGTTAGCCTTAGGGTTAGGGTTAGGGTTAGGGTTAGGGTTAGGGTTAGGCTTAGGGTTAGGGTTAGGCTTAGGTTTAGGGTTAGGGTTAGGCTTAGGGTTAGGTTAGGCTTACGGTTGGGGTTGGGGTTAGGGTTAGGGTAAGGGTTAGGGTCAGGTTAAGGGATTAGGGTTGGGGTTATGTTTAGGTTTAGGTTTAGGGTTAGGGTTAGATTTTAGGGTTAGGGTTAGGGTTACGGTTAGGTTTAGGTTTAAGGTTAGGTTGAGGGTTAAGTTTAGGGTTAGAATCAAGGTTAGGGTTAGGGTTAGGGTTAGGGTTAGGGTTAGGCTTAGGCTTAGGCTTAGGTTTAGGGTTAGGGTTAGGCTTAGGGTTATGTTAGGCTTAGTGTTGGGGTTAGGGTTAGGGTTAGGGTTAGGGTTAGGGTTAGGGTTAGGGTTAGGGTTAGGGTTAGGGTTACGGTTACGGTTAGGTTTAGGTTAGGCTTAGGGTTGGGGTTACGGTTTGGGTTACGATTAGGGTTAGTGTTAGGGTTAGGGTTAGGGTTAGGCTTAGGTTAGGTTTAGGGTTAGGGTTAGGGTCAGGTTAAGGGGTTAGGTTTAGGGTTAGGGTTAGGGTTAGGGTTAGAGTTAGGGTTAGGGTTAGGCTTAGGGTTAAGGTTAGGCTTACGGTTGGGGTTAGGGTTAGGGTTAGGGTTAGGTTTAGGTTTAGGGGTTAGGGTTGGCGTTATGTTTAGGTTTAGGTTTAGGGTTAGGGTTATATTTTAGGGTTAGGGTTAGGGTTAGGGTTACGGTTAGGTTTAGGTTTAAGGTTAGGTTGAGGGTTAAGTTTAGGGTTAGAATCAGGGTTAGGTTTAGGGTTAGGGTTAGGGTTAGGCTTAGGCTTAGGCTTAGGTTTAGGGTTAGGGCTAGGCTTAGGGTTATGTTAGGCTTAGTATTGGGGTTAGGGTTAGGGTTAGGGTTAGGGTTAGGGTTAGGGTTAGGGTTAGGGTTACGGTTAGGGTTAGGGTTAGGGTTAGGGTTAGGGTTAGGGTTAGGGTTAGGGTTAGGGTTAGGGTCAGGTTAAGGGGTTAGGATTACGGTTAGGGTTAGGGTTAGGGTTAGGGTTAGGGTTAGGGTTAGGGTTAGGTTTAGGTTTAGGGGTTAGGGTTGGCGTTATGTTTAGGTTTAGGTTTAGGGTTAGCGTTATATTTTAGGGTTAGGGTTAGAGTTAGGGTTAGGGTTACGGTTAGGTTTAGCTTTAAGGTTAGGTTGAGGGTTAAGTTTAGGGTTAGAATCAGGGTTAGGTTTAGGGTTAGGGTTAGGGTTAGGCTTAGGCTTAGGCTTAGGTTTAGGGTTAGGGTTAGGCTTAGGGTTATGTTAGGCTTAGTGTTGGGGTTAGGGTTAGGGTTAGGGTTACGGTTAGGTTTAGGTTAGGCTTAGGGTTGGGGTTACGGTTTGGTTTAGGATTAGGGTTAGGTTTAGGGTTAGGGTTAGGGTTAGGTTTAGGCTTAGGTTAGGTTTAGGGTTAGGCTTAGGGTCAGGTTAAGGGGTTAGGTTTAGGGTTAGGGTTATGGTTACGGTTAGGGTTAGGGTTAGGGTTAGGGTTAGGGTTAGGGTTAGGGTTAGGGTTAGGGTTAGGGTTAGTGTTAGGGTTACGGTTAGGTTTAGGTTAGGCTTAGGGTTGGGGTTAAGGTTTGGGTTAGGATTAGGGTTAGGGTTAGGGTTAGGGTTAGGGTTAGGCTTAGGTTAGGTTTAGGGTTAGGCTTAGGGTTAGGGTTAGGGTTAGGGTTAGGGTTAGGGTTAGGGTTAGGGTTAGGGGTTAGGGTTGGCGTTATGTTTAGGTTTAGGTTTAGGGTTAGGGTTATATTTTAGGGTTAGGGTTAGGGTTACGGTTAGGTTTAGGTTTAAGGTTAGGTTGAGGGTTAAGTTTAGGGTTAGAATCAAGGTTAGGGTTAGGGTTAGGGTTAGGGTTAGGGTTAGGGTTAGGGTTAGGGTTAGGGTTAGGGTTAGGGTTAGGGGTTAGGGTTAGGGTTAGTGTTAGGGTTAGGTTTAAGGTTAGGGTCAGAGTTATGGTTAGGGTTAGGGTTAGGGTTAGGGTTAGGTTTAAGGTTAGGGTCAGAGTTAGGGTTAGGGTTAGGGTTAGGGTTAGGGTTAGGGTTAGGGTTAGGTTTAGTATTAGGTTTAGGGTTAGGGTTAGGTTTAGGCTTAGGGTTAGGGGTTGGGGTTAGCCTTTAGGTTTATGGTTAGGGTTAGTGTTAGGGTTAGGTTTTAGCATTAGGGTTATGGTTAGGGTTGGGGGTAGTGTTTAGGGTTAGGGTTAGTGTTAGGATTAGGGGTTGAGTTAGGGTTAGGATTTAGGATAAGTGTTAAGTTTAGGTTTAGGGATAGGGTTAGGGTTAGGGTTAGGTTTAGGGGTTAGGTTTAGGGTTAGGGTCAGGGTAAGGGTTAGGTTTAGGGTCAGGTTTAGGGGTTAGGGTTATTGTTAGCGTTAGGTTTAGTGTTAGTATTCGGGTTAGGGTTAGGTTTTAGTGTTAGGGTTAGGGTTAAGAGTTAGGGTTAGGGTTAGCGGTTGGCGTTGGCGTTGGGGTTAGGGTTAGGGTTAGGGTTAGGCTTAGCCTTAGGTTTAGGAGTTGGGGTTGGGTTTAGGGTTATGGTTAGGGTTAGGGTTAGGGTTTGGCTTAGGCTTAGGCTTAGGGTTAGGCTTAGGTTTAGGATTAGGATTACGGTTAGGGTTAGGGTTAGGGTAAGGGTTAAGGTTAGGGTTAGGGTTAGGGTTAGGGTTAGGGTTAGGGTTAGGGTTAGGGATAGGGTTAGGGTTAGGATTAGGCTTAGGGTCAGGTTAAGGGATTAGGGGTTAGGAGTTAGGGGTTAGGGTTAGGGTTAGGTTTAGGGGTAGGGTGAGGTTAGGGTTAGGGTTAGGTGTTAGGGTTAGGGTTAGTGTTAGGGTCAGAGTTAGGGTCAGAGGTAGGGTTAGGGTTAGGGTTAGGGTTAGGGTTAGGGTTAGGGTTAGGGTTAGGGTTAGGTTTAGGCTTAGGGTTAGGGTTAGGGTAAGGGTTAGGGTTAGGGTTAGGGTTAGGGTTAGGCTTAGGGTTAGGGGTTGGGGTTGGGTATAGGGCTATGGTTTTGGTAAGGGTTAGGGCTTAGCGTTTGGGTTAGTGTTAGGGGTTAGGGTTAGGGTTAGGTGTTAGGGCTAGGTTTAGGGTTACGGTTTAGGGTTAGGGGTAAGGTTAGTGTTAGGGTTAGGTGTCAGGGTTAGTGTTAGGGGTCAGGGTTAGGGTTCGGCTTAGGGTTAGTCTTAGGGTTAGGGTTAGGGTTAGGGTTAGGATTAGGGTTAGGGTTAGGCTTAGGTTTAGGGTTAGGGTTAGGCTTAGGGTTAGGTTAGGCTTACGGTAGGGGTTGGGGTTAGGGTTAGGGTAAGGGTTAGGGTCAGGTTAAGGGATTAGGGTTGGGGTTATGTTTAGGTTTAGGTTTAGGGTTAGGGTTAGATTTTAGGGTTAGGGTTAGGGTTACGGTTAGGTTTAGGTTTAAGGTTAGGTTGAGGGTTAAGTTTAGGGTTAGAATCAAGGTTAGGGTTAGGGTTAGGGTTAGGGTTAGGGTTAGGGTTAGGGTTAGGGATAGGGTTAGGGTTAGGTTTAGGATTAGGGTTAGGGTCAGGTTAAGGGATTAGGGGTTAGGAGTTAGGGGTTAGGGTTAGGGTTAGGTTTAGGGGTAGGGTGAGGTTAGGGTTAGGGTTATGTGTTAGGGTTAGGGTTAGTGTTAGGGTCAGAGTTAGGGTCAGAGTTAGGGTTAGGGTTAGGGTTAGGGTTAGGGTTAAGGTTAGGCTTACGGTTGGGGTTAGGGTTAGGGTTAGGGTTAGGTTTAGGTTTAGGGGTTAGGGTTGGCGTTATGTTTAGGTTTAGGTTTAGGGTTAGGGTTATATTTTAGGGTTAGGGTTAGGGTTAGGGTTACGGTTAGGTTTAGGTTTAAGGTTAGGTTGAGGGTTAAGTTTAGGGTAAGAATCAGGGTTAGGTTTAGGGTTAGGGTTAGGGTTAGGCTTAGGCTTAGGCTTAGGTTTAGGGTTAGGGTTAGGCTTAGGGTTATGTTAGGCTTAGTGTTGGGGTTAGGGTTAGGGTTAGGGTTAGGGTTAGGGTTAGGGTTAGGGTTAGGTTTAGGGTTACGGTTAGGTTTAGGTTAGGCTTAGGGTTGGGGTTACGGTTTGGTTTAGGATTAGGGTTAGGGTTAGGGTTAGGGTTAGGGTTAGGCTTAGGTTAGGTTTAGGGTTAGGGTCAGGTTAAGGGGTTAGGTTTAGGGTTAGGGTTAGGGTTACGGTTAGGGTTAGGGTTAGGGTTAGGGTTAGGGTTAGGGTTAGGGTTAGGATTAGGGTTAGGCTTAGGGTTAAGGTTAGGGTAAGGGTTAGGTTTAGGTTTAGTGTCCGGGTTAGGGTTACGGTTCGGGTCAGGGTTAGGGTTACGGTTCGGGTTAGGTTTAGGGTTAGGCTTAGGGTTACGGTTAGACTTAGTGTTAGGCTTAGGTTTAGGGGTTTGGGGTTGGGTTTAGGGTTATGGTTAGGGTTAGGGTTAGGGTTTAGCGTTAGGGCAATGGTTACGGTTGGGGTTAGGTTTAGGGTTTAGGGTTAGGGTTAGTGTTGGTGTTTTGGTTAGGGTTAGGGTTAGGGTCAGAGTTAGGTTTAGGCTTAGGGTTAGGGTTAGGGTTAGGTTTAGGATTAGGTTTAGGGTTAGGGTTAGGTTTAGGCTTAGGGGTTGGGGTTAGAGTTTAGGGTTATGGTTAGGGTTAGGGTTAGGGTTTAGCGTTAGGGTTATGGTTAGGGTTGGGGTTAGTGTTTAGGGTTAGTGTTAGGATTAAGGGTTGAATTAGGGTTAGGGTTTAGGGTAAGTGTTAGGTTTAGGTTTAGAGTTAGGGTTAGGGTTAGGGTTAGGTTTAGGGGTTAGGGTTAGGGTTAGGGTGAGGTTTAGGGGTTAGTGTTAGTGTTAGTCTTAGGGTTAGTATTCGGGTTAGGGTTAGGTTTTAGTGTTAGGGTTAGGGTTAGTTTTAGGGTTAGGGTTAGGGTTAGGGTTAGGGTTAGGGTTAGGGTTAGGGTTAGGTTTAGGGTTACGGCGAGGGTATAAGTTAGGATTAGGGGTTAGTGTTAGGGTTGGGCGTTGAGTTAGGGTTAGGGTTTAGGGTAATGGTTAGGGTTAGGTTTAGACTTAGGGTTAGGTGTCAGGGTTAGTGTTAGTGGTCAGGGTTAGTGTCAGTGTTAGGGTCAGGTTTAGGGGTTAGGGGTAGGGGTAGGTTTATGGTTATGGTTAGGGCTAGGATTAGGGTTAGGGTTAGGTGTTAGGGTTAGTGTTAGGGGTCAGGGTTAGTGTTAGGGATAGGGTCATATTTAGGGGTTAGATGTAGGGTTAGGGTTAGGGTGAGGGTTAGGGTTCAGTTTAGGGTTAGAGTTAGGGTTAGGGTTAGGTTAGGGTTAGGGTTAGGTGTAGGGGTTGAGGTTGAGGTTAGTGTTAGGTGTTAGGGTTAGGTTGAGGGTAAGGGTTAGGTTTAGGGTTATGGTTAGGTTTAGGGTTAGGTTTCGGATTAGTGTTAGGGTTAGGGTTAGGGTTAGGGTTAGGGTTTAGGGTTAGGGTTAGGGTTAGGGTTAGGGTTAGGGTTAGGGTTAGGGTTAAGTTTAGGGTTAGGGTTAGGGTTAGGTTTAGGGTTAGGGTTAGGGTTATGGTTATGGTTAGGGCTATGGTTAGGGTTAGGTTTAGGTGCCAGGGTTAGTGTTAGGGGTCAGGGTTAGTGTTAGGGATAGCGTCAGGTTTAGGGGTTAGAGTTAGGGTTAGTGTTAGGTTTAGGTGTTAGGGTTAGGGTGAGGGTAAGGGTTAGGTTTAGTGTTAGGGTTAGCTTTAGGTATAGGTTTCGGTTTAGGGTTAGGGTTAGGGTTAGGGTTGTGTTTAGGGGTAGGTTTAGGGTTAGAGTTAGGGTTAGGGTTAGGAGTTGGGGTTGGGGTTAGGGTTAGGGTTAGGCTAAGGTTTAGGGTAAGGCCTAGGTTTAGGGGTTGGGGTTGGGTTTAGGGTTATGATTAGAGTTACGGTTAGGGTTTAGGGTTAGGGTTAGTGTTAAGGGTTAGCGTTGGGGTTAGAGTTAGGGTTAGAGTTAGGTTTAGGGTTAGCGTTAGGTTTAGGGCAAGGGTTAGGTTTAGGGTTAGGGTTAGGGTTCGGTTTAGGGTTACGGCTTAGGGTTAGGGTTAGGAATAGGTTTAGTGTTAGGGTTAGGGTTGGGATTAGGGTTTAGGGTTATGGTTAGGGTTACCTTTAGGGTTTAGGCTTAGGGATTAGGGTTAGGTTTAGTTTTAGGGATAGGGTGAGTTTCAGCGTTAGGGTTAGGGTTAGAGTGAAGGTTGGGTTTAGGGCAAGGGTTAGGGTTAGGGTTAGTGTTAGGGTTAGGGTTAGGTTTAGGGTTAATGTTAGGATTAGGATTAGGGTTAGGGTTAGGGTTAGGGATAGGGTTAAGGTTAGGGTTAAGGTTTTGGTTTAGGGGTTGGGGTTGGGGTTAGGGTTTAGGTTTAGGGTTAGGGTTAGGGTTAGGGATATGGTTAGAGTTAGGGTTAGCATTAGGGTTAGGTTTAGGGTTAGGGTTAAGTTTAGGGTTAGGGTTTACTTGCTAGGGTTAGGGTTAGGGTTAGGGGTTGGGATTGGGGTTAGGGTTAGGGTTGAAGTTAGGGTTAGGGTTAGGGTTTGGCTTAGGCTTAGGCTTAGGCTTAGGGTTAGGGTTAGGGTTAGGGTTATGGTTAGGGTTAGGGTTAAGTTTAGGGTTAGGGTTAGGGTTAGGGTTAGGGTCAGTTTTAGGGGTTATGGGTCAGGTTTGGGGTTAGTTTTAGGGATAGGGTGAGTTCACCGCTAGAGTTAGGGTTAGGGTTAGGGGTTAGGGGTTAGGGTTAGGTTTAGGGTTAGTGTTAGCGTTAGGTTTCGGGTTGGGTTTAGGGTACGTGTTAGGGTTAGTGTTAGTGTTAGGGTTAGGGTTAGGGCTATGGTTAGGGTTAGGTTTAGGTGCCAGGGTTAGTGTTAGGGGTCAGGGTTAGTGTTAGGGATAGCGTCAGGTTTAAGGGTTAGAGTTAGGGTGAGGGTTAGGCATCGCGTTAGGGTTAGGGTTAGGGTTAGGTGTAGGGGTTAGGGTTAGGGTTAGTGTTAGGTTTAGGTGTTAGGGTTAGGGTGAGGGTAAGGGTTAGGTTTAGGTTCAGGGTTAGGTTTAGGGTTAGGGTTAGATTTAGGTTTAGGTTTCGGGTTAGTGTTAGGGTTAGGGTTAGGGTTGGGTTTAGGGGTAGGTTTAGGCTTAGGGTTAGGTTTAGGGCAAGGGTTAGGTTTAGGGTTAGGGTTAGGGTTAGGGTTAGGGTAAGGCCTAGGTTTAGGGTTTGGGGTTGGGTTTAGGGTTATGGTTAGAGTTACGGTTAGGGTTTAGGGTTAGGGTTAGTGTTAGGGGTTAGCGTTGGGGTTAGGGTTAGGGTTAGGGTTAGGGTTAGGTTTAGGGTTAGGGTTAGGGTTAGGGCAAGGGTTAAGTTTAAGGTTAGGGTTAGGGTTGGGTTTAGGTTTAGGGCTTAGGGTTAGGGTTAGGAATAGGGTTAGGGTTAGGGTTAGGGTTGGGATTAGGGTTTAGGGTTATGGTGTAGGGTTACCTTTAGGGTTTAGGGTTAGGGATTAGGGTTAGGGTTAATGTTAGGGATAGGGTGAGGTTCAGCGTTAGGGTTAGGGTTAGAGTTAAGGTTGGGTTTAGGGTAAGGGTTAGTGTTAGGGTTAGGTTTAGGGTTAGGGTTAGGGTTAGGGTTAGGATTAGGATAAGGATTAGGGTTAGGGTTAGGGTTAGGGTTAGGGTTTAGGGTTAGGGGTTGGGGTTTCGGTTAGGGTTTAGGGTTAGGTTTAGTGTTAGGGTTAGGGTTAGGGTTAGGTTTAGGTTTAGGGGTTAGGTTTAGGGTTAGGGTTAGGATTTAGGGTTAGGGTTAGCGGTTGGCGTTGGCGTTGGGGTTAGGGTTAGGCTTAGGTTTAGGGGTTGGGGTTGGGTTTAGGGTTATGGTTTTGATAAGTGTTAGGGCTTAGAGTTTGGGTTAGTGTTAGGGGTTAGGTTTGGGGTTAGGGTTAGGGTTAGGGTTAGGGTTAGGCTTACGTTTAGGGTTTGGGGTTGGGTTTAGGGTTATGGTTTTGGTAAGGGTTAGGGCTTAGAGTTTGGGTTAGTGTTAGGGGTTAAGGATGGGGTTAGGGTTAGTGTTAGGGTTGAGGTTAAGTTTGGGTATAGGGTTAGGGTTCGGCGTTAGGGTTAGTGTTAGTGGTCAGGGTTAGTGTCAGGGTTAGGGTCGGATTTAGAGGTTAGGGGAAGGTTTAGGGTTATGGTTATGGTTAAGGTTAGGGTTACGGTTATGGTTAGGATTAGCGGTAAGTTTTAGGGTTAGGGTTAGGGTTAGGGTTAGGGTTAGGTTTGGGGTAAGGGTTAGGGTTAGGGTTAGCGTTAGGATTAGGGTGAGGGTAAGAGTTAGGGTTAGGAGTTAGGGTTAATGTTGGGGGTTAGTGTTAGGGTTAGGTGTTGAGTAAGGGTTAGGGTTTAGGGTAATGGTTAGGGTTAGATTTAGAGTTAGGGTTAGGTGTCAGGGTTAGTGTTAGCAGTCAGGGTTAGTGTTAGTGTTAGGTGTTAGGGTTAGGGTTAGGGTTAGATTTTAGGGTTAGGGTTAGGGTTACGGTTAGGGGTTGAGTTAGGGTTAGGGTTAGGGTTAGAGTTAGGGTTAGGGTTAAGGTTAGGTTGAGGGTTAAGTTTTGAGTTAGGGTCAGGGTTAGGGTTAGGGTTAGGGTTAGGGTTAGGGTTAGGGTTAGGGTTAGGGTTAGGGTTAGGGTTAGTGTTAGCGTTAGGGTTAGGGTTAGGGTTAGGGTTAGGCTTAGGCTTAGGTTTAGGGTTAGGGTTAGGCTTAGGGTTAGGTTAGGCTTAGGGCTAGGGTTAGGGTTAGGGTTAGGGTTAGGGTTAGGTTTAGGGGTTAGGGTTGGGGTTAAGTTTAGGTTTAGGGTTAGGGTTAGGGTTAGATTTTAGGGTTAGGGTTAGTGTTAGGGTTAGGGTTAGGGTTAGGGTTAAGTTTAGGGTTAGAGTTAGGGTTAGGGTTAGGGTTAGGGTTAGGGTTAGGGTTAGGCTTCGGCTTAGGTTTAGGGTTAGGGTTAGGCTTAGGGTTAATTTAGGCTTAGGGTTGGGGTTAGGGTTAGGTTTAGGGTTAGGGTTAGGGTTAGGGTTACGGTTTAGGGTTAGGGTTAGGGTTATTGTTATGGTTAGGGCTATGGTTAGGGTTAGGTTTAGGTGCCAGGGTTAGTGTTAGGGGTCAGGGTTAGTGTTAGGGATAGCGTCAGGTTTAGGGGTTAGAGTTAGGGTTAGTGTTAGGGTTAGGTGATAGGGTTATGTTGAGGGTAAGGGTTAGGTTTAGTGTTAGTGTTAGCTTTAGGTATAGGTTTCGGGTTAGGGTTAGGGTTAGGGTTAGGGTTGGGTTTAGGGGTAGGTTTAGGGTTAGAGTTAGGGTTAGGGTTAGGAGTTGGGGTTGGGGTTAGGGTTAGGGTTAGGCTAAGGTTTAGGGTAAGGCCTAGGTTTAGGGGTTGGTGTTGGGTTTAGTGTTATGATTAGAGTTACGGTTAGGGTTTAGGGTTAGGGTTAGTGTTATGGGTTAGCGTTGGGGTTAGAGTTAGGGTTAGGGTTAGGTTTAGGGTTAGCGTTAGGTTTAGGGCAAGGGTTAGGTTTAGGGTTAGGGTTAGGTTAGGCTTAGGGTTGGGGTTAGGGTTAGGGTTAGGGTTAGGGTTAGGGTTAGGGTTACGGTTAGGTTTAGGTTTGGCTTAGGGTTGGGGTTACGGTTTGGGTTAGGATTAGGGTTAGGGTTAGGGATAGGGTTAGGATTAGGGTTTAGTGTTGGGGTTGGTGTTAGGGTTAGGGTTAGGGTTAAGTTTAGGTTTAGAGTTAGGGTTAGGATCAGGTTTAGGGGTTAGGGGTTATGGGTCAGAGTTAGGGTTAGATTTAGGGGTAGGGTGAGATTAGGGTTAGGGTTAGTGTTAGGTGTTACCGTTAGGGTGAGGGTAAGGGTTAGGTTTAGGATAAGGGTTATGGTTAGGGTTAGGGTTTAGTGTTAGGGTTAGTGTTAGTGGTTAGGGTTGGGTTTAGGGTTAGTGTTAGGGTTAGGGGTAGGGTTAGGGTTAGGGGTAGGGTTAGTGTTAGGAGTAGGGAGAGGGTTAGGGTTAGGGTTAGGGTTGGGTTTAGGGTTAGGGTTAGTGTTAGGGTTAGGGTTAGGGTTTTGTTTAGGGTTGGGTTAGGTTTAGGGTAAGGGTTAGATTTAGGGTTAGGGTTAGGTTTAAGTTTAGGGTTTAGGGTTAAGGTTAGTGTTAGGGTTTAGGGTTGGTTTTACGGTTAGTGTTAGGGTTCGGGTTAGGGTTGGGTTTAGGGTTAGGGTTAGGGTAAGGGTTAGGGTTTAGTGTTCGGGTTGGTGTTAGGGTTAGGGTTAGGGTTAAGTTTAGGTTTAGAGTTAGGGTTAGGATCAGGTGTAGGGGTTAGGGGTTATGGGT
This sequence comes from Dromococcyx pavoninus, assembly GCA_033558185.1. NCBI lineage: Eukaryota > Metazoa > Chordata > Aves > Cuculiformes > Neomorphidae > Dromococcyx > Dromococcyx pavoninus. Next base: position 1,450,585 of record JAUMJL010000370.1, on the reverse strand, counting down.
CAGAGTTAGGGTTAGGTTTAGGGGTAGGGTGAGGTTAGCGTTAGGTGTTAGGGTTAGGGTTAGGGTTAGGGTTAGCGTTAGGTGTTACGGTTAGGGTGAGGGTAAGGGTTAGGTTTAGGGTTAGGGTTATGGTTAGGGTTAGGTTTTAGTGTTACGGTTAGTGTTAGTGCTTAGGGTTGGGTTTAGTGTTAGGGTTAGGGGTAGGGTTAGGTTCAGTTTTAAGTTTAGGGTTAGAGTTAGGGTTAGGGTCAGGTTTAGGGGGTAGGGATTAGGGGTTAGAGTTAGGGTGAGGTTTAGGGGAAGGGTGAGGTTAGGGTTAGGGTGAGGGTTAGCGTTAGGTGTCAGGGTTAGGGTTAGGGTCGGGTTCGGTTTAGGGTTAGGATTAAGATTAGGGTTAGTGTTAGGGTTAGGCTTAGGGTTAGGCTTAGGTTTAGGGGTTGGGGTTTTGTTTAGGGTTATGGTTAGGATTAGGGTTTAGGGTTAGGTTTAGGGTTAGTGGTTAAGGTTGGGTTTATGGTTAGGGTTAGGGTTAAGGTTAGGGTTTGGGGTTGGGGTTAGTGTTAGGGTAAGGGTTTAGGGTTAGTGTAATGGTTAGTTTTAGGGTTAGGGTTAGGTGTTAGGGTTAGGGTTAGGGGTAGGGTGAGGTTAGGGTTCGGGTAAGGGTTAGGGTTTAGGGTTAGGGTTAGTGTTAGGGTTGAGTTTATGGTTAGGGTTAGTGTTAGGTTTAGCGTTAGAGTTAGGGTTAGGGTTAGGGGTAGGGTTAGGATTCGGGTTAGGGTTACGTTTTAGGGTTAGGGTTAGGTTTAGGGGTTGGTGTTGGGGTTAGTGTTACGGTTAGTGTTAGGCTTAGGGTTTAGGGTTAGGGTTAGGGTTAGGGTCAAGTTTAGGTTTAGAGTTAGGGTTAGGGTCAGGTTTAAGGGTTAGGGGTTAGTGGTCAGAGTTAGGGTTAGGGTTAAGGTTAAGGTTCGGGTTAGGGTTGGGTTTTAGGGTTAGGGTTAGGGTTTGGCTTAGGTTTAGGGGTCAGGGGTTGGGTTTAGGGTTACGGTTAGGGTTAGGTTTAGGGTTTACGGTTAGGGTTAGTGTTAGGGGTTAGGGTTGGGTTTAGGGTTAGAGTTAGCGTTAGGCTTAGGGTTAAGTTTAGGGGTCAGAGGTTAGGGGTCAGAGTTAGGGTTAGGTTTATGGGTAGGATGAGGTTAGGGTTAGGGTTAGTGTTAGGTGTTAGGGTTAGGGTTAGGGTGAGGGTTAGCGTTAGGTTTAGGGTTAGGTTTAGGGTTAGGGTTAGACTCTAGGTTTAGGGGTTGGGTTTGGCTTTAGGGTTATGGTCAGGGTTAGGGTTTAGGGTTAGGGTTAGTGTTAGTGGTAAGGTTTGTGTTTAGGATTAGGGTTAGGGTAAGGGTAAGGGGTTGGGGTTGGGGTTAGGGTTAGGGTTATGGTTAGGGCTAGGGTGAGGTTAGGGTTAGCGTAAGGGTTAGGGATTGGGGTTCGGGTTAGGGTTAGTGTGAGGTTAGGGTTAGGGTTAGGGTTAGGGTTAGGGTTAGGGTTAGGGTTAGGGTTAGGGTTAGGGTTAGGGTTAGGGGTAGGGTTAGGGGTAGGGTTAAGGTTAGGGGTAGGGGTAGCGGTAGGGGTAGGGGTAGGGTGAGGTTAGGATTAGGGTTAGGGTTTAGGTTTAGGGTTAGTGTTAGGGTAGAGTTTAGGGTTAGGGTTAGTGTTAGGGTTAGGGTTAGGGTTAGGCTTAGGTTTAGGGGTTGGATTTGGGGTTAGGCTTGCAGTTAGGGTTAGGTTTAGGGTTTAGGTTAGTGTTAGGGGTTAGGGTTGCTTTTAGGTTTAGGGTTAGGGTTAGGGTCAGGGTTAGGGTTAGGGGTTGGGGTTTGGGTTATGTTTAGGGATAGGGTTTAGGGTTGGGGTTGGTGTTAGTGTTAGGGTTAGGGTTAGGGTTAAGGTTAGGGTTAGGGTTAAGTTTAGGTTTAGAGTTAGGGTTAGTGTTAGTGGTTAGGATTGTGTTTAGGGTTAGGGTTAGGGTTAGGGTTAGGGTTAGGGTTAGGGTTTAGTGTTGGGGCTGCTGTTAGGGTTAGGGTTAGGGTTAGGGTTAATTTTAGTTTTAGAGTTAGGTTTAGGATCATTTAGGGGTTAGGGGTTATGGGTTATGGTTAGGGTTAGGGTTTAGTGTTAGGGTTAGTGTTAGCGGTTAGGGTTGGGTTTAGGGTTAGGGTTAGGGTTAGGGGTAGGGTTAGGGTTAGTTTTAAGTTTAGGGTTAGAGTTAGGGTTAGGGTCAGGTTTAGGGGATAGGGGTTAGGGGTTAGAGTTAGGGTTAGGTTTAGGGGAAGGGTGAGTTTAGGTATAGGGTTAGGGTTAGGTGTTAGGGTTAGGGTTTGGGGTATGGTGAGGTTACTGTTAGTGTTAGGGTTAGGGGTAGGGTGAGGTTAGGGTTCGGGTAATGGTTTAGGGGTAGGGTTAGTGTTAGGGTTGAGTTTAGGGTTAGGGTTAGTGTTAGGTTTAGCGTTAGGGTTAGGTTTAGGGTTAGGGTTAGGTTTAGGGTTAGGGTTAGGGGTGGGGTTAGGCTTAGGTTTAGGGGTTGGGGTTGGGTTTAGGGTTACGGTTAGGGTTAGGTTTAGGGTTTAGAGTTAGGGTTAGTGTTAGGGGTTAGGGTTGGGTTTAGGGTTAGAGTTAGGGTTAGGCTTAGGGTTAAGTTTTGGGGTCACGGGTTAGGGGTCAGAGTTAGGGTTAGGTTTATGGGTAGGGTGAGGTTAGGGTTAGGGTTAGCGTTAGGTGTTAGGGTTAGGGTTAGGGTGAGGGTTAGCATTAGGTTTAGGGTTAGGTTTAGGGTTACGCTCTAGGTTTAGGGGTTGGGTTGGGTCTAGGGTTATGGTTAGGGTTAGGGCTTAGGGTTAGGGTTAGTGTTAGTGGATAGGTTTGTGTTTATGGTTAGGGTTAGGGTCAGGTTTAGGGGTTAGGAGATAGGGGTTAGGGTAAGGATTAGGGCTAGGGTTAGGGTTGGGTCTTAAGGTTAGGGTTAGGGTGAGAGTAAGGGTTAGGTTTAGGGTTAGGGTTATGTTTAGGGTTAGGGTTAGTGTTAGGATTAGGTTTAGTGTTAGGGTTAGGGTTAGGGTTTTGGTTAGGGTTGGGTTAGGTTTAGGGTAAGGGTTAGGTTTAGGGTTAGGGTTAGGGTTAGTGTTAGGGTTAGGGTTAGTGTTAGTGTTTAGGGTTAGGGTTACGGTTAAGAGTAGGGTTAGGGTTAGGGGTAGGGATGGGGTTAGGGTTCGAATTAGGGTTAGGGTAAGGGTTAGGTTTAGGGTTAGAGTCAGGGTTAGGGTTAGGGTTAGAGTAAGGGTTAGGTTTAGGTTTAGGGTTAGAGTTAGGGTTAGTGTTAGTGTCAGGGTTAGGGTTAGAGTTAGGGTTAGTGTTAGGGTTAGGGTTAGGGTTAGGGTTAGAGTTAGGTGTAGAGGTAGGTGTAGGGGTAGGGTGAGGTTAGGATTAGGGTTAGTGTTAGGCTTAGGTTAAGTGTTTGGGTTTGGGGTTAGGGTTACGGTTAGGGTTATGTTTAGGGTTTAGGGTTAGAGTTAGTGTTAGGGGTTAGGGTTAGGGTTAGGGTTAGGGTTAGAGTTCGGTTTAGGGTTGGGTTTAGGGTTAGGGTTAGGGTTAGGGTTAGGGTTTAGTGTTGGGGTTGCTGTTAGGGTTAGGGTTAGGGTTAGTTTAGGTTTAGAGTTAGGGTTAGGACCAGGTTTAGGGGTTAGGGGTTATGGGTCAGAGTTAGGGTTAGATTTAGGGGTAGGGTGAGATTAGGGTTAGGGTTAGCGTTAGGTGTTGCGGTTAGGGTGAGGGTAAGGGTTAGGTTTAGGGTAAGGGTTATGGTTAGGGTTAGGGTTTAGTGTTAGGGTTAGTGTTAGTGGTTAGGGTTGGGTTTAGGGTTAGTGTTAGGGTTAGGGGTAGAGTTAGGGTTAGGGGTAGGGTTAGGGGTAGGGGTAGGGAGAGGGTTAGGGTTAGGGTTAGGGTTGGGTTTAGGGTTAGGGTTAGTGTTAGGGTTAGGGTTAGGGTTTTGGTTAGGTTGGTTAGGTTTAGGGTAAGGGTTAGATTTAGGGTAAGGGTTAGGTTTAGGTTTAGGGTTTAGGGTTACGGTTAGTGGTAGGGGTTAGGGTTGGTTTTAGGGTTACTGTTAGGGTTCGGGTTAGGGTTGATTTTTAGGGTTAGGGTTAGGGTTAGGATTAGGTTTAGGGGTTGGGGTTGGGTTTAGGGTTACGGTTAGGGTTAGGTTAAGGGTTTAGGGTTAGGGTTAGGGTTAGGGTTAGGGTTAGGGTTAGGGTTAGGGTTAGGGTTAGGGTTAGGGTTAGGGTTAGGGGTAGGGTTAGGGTTAGGGGTAGGGGTAAGGGTAGCGGTAGGGGTAGGGGTAGGGTGAGGTTAGGATTAGGGTTAGGGTTTTGGTTAAGGTTGGGTTAGGTTTAGGTTAAGGGCTAGGTTTAGGGTTAGGGTTAGGGTTAGTGTTAGTGTTTAGGGTTAGGGTAAGTGTTAGGGGTAGGGTTAGGGTTAGAATTAGGGTTAAGGTAAGGGTTAGGTTTAGGGTTAGGATCAGGGTTAGGGTTAGGTTTAGGGTTAGAGTAAGGGTTAGGGTTAGGGTTAGGGTTTAGTGTTAGGGTTAGTGTTAGTGGTTAGGGTTGGGTTTAGGGTTAGGGTTAGTGTTAGGGGTTGGGTTAGGGTTAGTTTTAAGTTTAGGGTTAGAGTTAGGGTTAGGGTCAGGATTAGGGGATAGGGGTTAGGGGTTAGAGTTAGGGTTAGGTTTAGGGGAAGGGTGAGGTTAGGGTTAGGGATAGCGTTAGGTGTTAGGATTAGGGTTAGGGTTGGGTTTAGGGTTAGGATTAAGATTAGGGTTAGGTTTAGGGTTAGGTTTAGGGTTTAGGTTAGTGTTAGGGTTTAGGGTTGCTTTTAGGTTTAGGGTTAGGGTTAGGGTTAGGGGTTGGGGTAGGGTTACGGGTAGGGGTAGGGTGAGGGTTAGGGTTAGGGTTAGGGTTGGGTTTAGGGTTAGGGTTAGTGTTAGAGTTAGGGTTAGGGTTTTGGTTAGGGTTCGGTTAGGTTTAGGGTAAAGGCTAGGGTTAGGGTTAGGGTTAGGGTTAGGGTTAGGGTTAGGGTTAGGGGTTAGGGTTAGGGTTAGGGTTAGGGTTAGGGTTAGGGTTAGGGTTGAGTTTAGGGTTAGGGTTAGGGTTAGGGTTAGGGTTAGGGTTTAGTGTTGGGGATGATGTTAGGGTTAGGGTTAGGTTTAAGTTTAGGTTTAGAGTTAGGTTTAGGATAAGGTTTAGGGGTTAGGGGTTATGGGTCAGAGTTAGGGTTAGGTTTAGTGGTAGGGTGAGATTAGGGTTAGGGTAAGTGTTAGGTTTTACGGTTAGGGTGAGGGTAAGGGTTAGGTTTAGGGTTAGGGTTAGGGTTAAGGTTAGGGTTAGTGTTGGGTTTAGGGTTAGTGTTAGGGTTATGGTTAGGGTTAGGGTTTAGTGTTAGGGTTAGTGTTAGTGGTTAGGGTTGGGTTTAGGGTTAGGGTTAGGGTTAGGGGTTGGGTTCGGGTTAGTTTTAAGTTTAGGGTTAGAGTTAGGGTTAGGGTCAGG
>JAUMJL010000370.1:1430000-1442500 GCA_033558185.1 Dromococcyx pavoninus | reverse complement strand
CTTTATAGATGATCTGGATGAGGGGATTGAGTCCATCATCAGCAAGTTTGCTGATGATACCAAACTGGGAAGAAGGGTTGATCTGTTAGAGGGTAGGATGGCCCTGCAGAGGGACCTGGACAGATTGGAGAGATGGGCCGATTCCAATGGGATGATGTTTAATAAGTCCAAATGTCGGGTACTTCATTTTGGACACAACAATCCCATGCAGAGCTACAGACTGGGGACAGAGTGGCTGGAGAGTAGTGAGGCAGAAAGGGACCTGGGAGTGCTGGTTGACAGGAAGCTCAACATGAGCCAGCAGTGTGCCCAGGTGGCCAAGAAGGCCAATGGCATTCTGGCCTGCATCAGGAATAGTGTGGTGAGCAGAACCAGAGAAGTTATCGTCCCCCTGTACTCGGCACTAGTCAGACCTCATCTGGAATACTGTGTACAGTTCTGGGCCCCCCAGTTTGGGAAAGATGTCAGGATACTGGAATGTGTTCAGAGGAGGGCAACGAAGATGGTAAAGGGGCTGGAGCATAAGCCCTATGAGGAGCGACTGAGGGAGTTGGGGCTGTTTAGTCTAAAGAAGAGGAGGCTCAGGGGAGACCTCATTGCTCTCTACAGCTACCTGAAAGGAGGTTGTAGTCGGTCAGGGGTTGGTCTCTTCTCTCAGGTGACCAGTGACAGAACTAGAGGGCATGGACTCAAGCTACGTCAGGGAAAGTTTAGGCTTGATGTGAGGAAGAAGTTCTTTACTGAAAGGGTGATTGGCCATTGGAATGCGTTGCCCAGGGAGGTGGTGGAGTCGCCGACCCTGGAGGTGTTTAAGGGGAGATTGGATGTGGCACTGAGTGCCATGGTTTAGATGATGGTTGGTGATAGTGTTGGGTTATAGGTTGGACTTGATGATCTCAGAGGTCCTTTCCAACCTTGTCATACTGTGATACTGTGATACTGTGTGGTTAGGGTTAGGGTTAGGGTTAGGGTTAGGGTTTAGTGTTGGGGTTGGTGTTAGGGTTAGGGTTAAGTTTAGGTTTATAGTTAGGGTTAGGGTTAGGGTTAGGATCAGGTTTAGGGGTTAGGGGTTATGGGTTAGGGTTAGGTTTAGGGTTAGGTTTAGGGTAAGGGTTAGGGTTAGGGTCAGGTTTAGGGGATAGGGGTTAGGGGTTAGAGTTAGGGTTACATTTAGGGGAAGGGTGAGGTTAGGGTTAGGGTTGGCGTTAGATGTTAGGGTTAGGGTGAGGGTTAGCATTAGGTGTCAGGGTTAGGGTTAGGGTTAGGGTTGGGTTTAGGGTTAGGATTAAGATTAGGGTTAGGTTTCGGGTTAGGGTTAGGGTTAGGCTTAGGTTTAGGGGTTAGGGTTAGGGTTAGGGTTATGGTTAGGTTTAGGGTTTAGGGTTAGTTTTAGGGTTAGTGGTTAGGGTTGGGTTTATGGTTAGGGTTAGGGTTAAGGTTAGGGTTTGGTGTTGGGGTTAGAGTTAGGGTAAGGGTTTAGGGTTAGTGTAATGGTTAGTTTTAGGGTTAGGGTTAGGGTTTAGGGTTAGGTTTAGGGTTAATGTTAGGGTTAGGGTTAGGGGTCAGGTTTAGTGTTAGGGGTCAGGGTTAGTGTTAGGGTTAGGGTTATGTTTCGGGGTAGGGTGAGGTTAGGTATAGGGTTAGGGTTAGGTGTTAGGGTTAGGGTTCGGGGTAGGGTGAGGTTAGTGTTAGGGTTAGGGTTAGGGGTAGGGTGAGGTTGGGCTTCGGGTAAGGGTTAGAGTTTAGGGTTAGGGTTAGTGTTAGGGTTGAGTTTAGGGTTAGGGTTAGTGTTAGGTTTAGCGTTAGGGATAGGGGTAGGGTTAGAATTCGGGTTAGGGTTACGTTTTAGGGTTAGGGTTATGTTTAGGGTTAGGGTTAGGGTTAGGGTTAGGGTTAGGGTTAGGGTTAGGGTTAGGGTTAGGGTTAGGGTTAGGGTTAGTGTTGGGTTAGGGTTAGAGTACGGGTAAGGATCAGTTTTAGGGTTAGTGTTAGAGTTAGGGTTAGTGTTAGTGTTTAGGGTTAGGGTTAGGGTTAGGGTTAGGGTTAGAGTTAGGGTTAGTGTTAGTGTTTAGGTTTAGGGTTAGGGTTAGGGTTAGGGTTAGGGTTAGGGTTAGGGTTAGGGTTAGTGTTTAGGTTTAGGGTTAGTGTTAGAGTTAGGGTACAGTTAGGGTTCGGGTTAGGGTTAGGGTTCGGGTTAGGGTTGGGTTTTAGGGTTAGGGTTAGGGTTAGGCTTAGGTTTAGGGGTTGGGGTTGGGTTTAGTGTTACGGTTAGCGTTAGGTTTAGGGTTTAGGGTTAGGGTTAGTGTTAGGGGTTAGGGTTGGGTTTAGGGTTATTTTTAGGGTTAGGGTTAAGTTTAGGGTTCAGGGGTTAGTGGTCAGAGTTAGGGTTAGGTTTATGGGTAGGGTGAGGTTAGCGTTAGGTGTTAGGGTTACGGTTAGGGTGAGGGTTAGCGTTAGGTTTAGGGTTAGGTTTAGGGTTAGGTTTAGGGTTAGGCTTAGGTTTAGGGGTTGGGATTGGGTTTAGGGTTATGGTTAGGGTTTAGGGTTAGGGTTAGTGTTAGTGGTTAGGTTTGTGTTTAGGGTTAGGGTTAGGGTAAGGGTTAGGGGTTGGGGTTGGGGTTAGGGTTAGGGAAAGGGTTAGAGTGAGTTTAGGGTTAGGGTAAGGGTTAGGGATTGGGGTTGGGGTTAGGGTTAGGGTTTGTTTTAGGGTTAGTGTTAGGGTTCGGGTTAGGGTTGGGTTTAGGGTTAGGGTTAGGGTTAGGGTTTAGTGTTGGGGTTGGTGTTAGGGTTAGGGTTAGGGTTAAGTTTAGGTTTAGAGTTAGGGTTAGGATCAGGTTTAGGGGTTACTGGTTATGGGTCAGAGTTAGAGTTAGGTTTAGGGGTAGGGTGAGATTAGGGTTAGGGTTAGCATTAGGTGTTACGGTTAGGGTGAGGGTAAGGGTTAGGTTTAGGGTTAGGGTTATGGTTAGGGTTAGGGTTTAGTGTTACGGTTAGTGTTAGTGGTTAGGGTTGGGTTTAGGGTTAGTGTTAGGGTTAGGGGTAGGGTTAGGTTCAGTTTTAAGTTTAGGGTTAGAATTAGGGTTAGGGTCAGGTTTAGGACATAGGGGTTAGGGGTTAGAGTTAGAGTTAGGTTTAGGGGAAGGGTGAGGTTAGGGTTAGGGTTAGCGTTAGGTGTTAGGGTTAGGGTGAGGGTTAGCGTTAGGTGTCAGGGTTAGGGTTAGGGTCGGGTTGGGTTTAGGGTTAGGATTGAGATTAGGGTTAGGGTTAGGCTTAGGGTTAGGCTTAGGTTTAGGGGTTGGGGTTTTGTTTAGGGTTATGGTTAGGGTTTAGGGTTAGGTTTAGGGTTAGTGGTTAGGGTTGGGTTTATGGTTAGGGTTAGGGTTAAGGTTAGGGTTTGGGGTTGGGGTTAGGGTTAGGGTAAGGGTTTAGGGTTAGTGTAATGGTTAGTTTTACGGGTTAGGGTTAGGGTTTAGGGCTAGGGTTAAGGTTAGGGTTAGGTTTAGGGGTCAGGTTTAGTGTTAGCGGTCAGGGTTAGTGTTAGGGTTAGGGTTATGTTTCGGGGTAGGGTGTGGTTAGGTATAGGGTTAGGGTTAGGTGTTAGGGTTAGGTTTCGGGGTAGGGTGAGGTTAGTGTTAGGGTTAGGGTTAGGGTTTAGGGTTAGGGTTAGTGTTAGGGTTGAGTTTATGGTTAGCGTTAGTGTTAGGTTTAGCGTTAGAGTTAGGGTTAGGTTTAGGGGTAGGGTTAGGATTCGGGTTAGGGTTACGTTTTAGGGTTAGGGTTAGGGTTAGGTTTAGGGTTAGGCTTATTTTTAGGGGTTGGTGTTGGGGTTAGTGTTACGGTTAGGGTTAGGCTTAGGGTTTAGGGTTAGGGTTAGGGTTAGGGTTAGGGTTAGGGTTAGGGTTAGGGTTAGGGTTAGGATTAGGTTTAGGGGTTGGGGTTGGGTTTAGGGTTACGGTTAGGGTTAGGTTTAGGGTTTAGGGTTAGAGTTAGTGTTAGGGGTTAGGGTTGGGTTTAGGGTTAGAGTTAGGGTTAGGCTTAGGGTTAAGTTTAGGGGTCAGGGGTTAGGGGTCAGAGTTAGGGTTAGGTTTATGGGTAGGGTGAGGTTAGGGTTAGGGTTAGTGTTCGGTGTTAGGGTTAGGGTTCGGGTGAGGGTTAGCGTTAGGTTTAGGGTTAGGTTTAGAGTTAGGGTTAGACTCTAGGTTTAGGGGTTGGGTTTGGGTTTAGGGTTATGGTCAGGGTTAGGGTTTAGGGTTAGGGTTTGTGTTAGTTTTTAGGTTTGTGTTTAGGGTTAGGGTTAGGGTAAGGGTTAGGGGTTGGGGTTGGGGTTGGGGTTAGGGTTAGGGTTAGGGTTAGGGCTAGGGTGAGGTTAGGGTTAGGGTAAGGGTTAGGGATTGGGGTTGGGGTTAGGGTTAGGGTTAGTGTGAGGTTAGCGTTAGGGTTAGGGTTAGGGTTAGGGTTAGGCTTAGGCTTAGGTTTAGGGGTTGGTGTTGGGGTTAGTGTTACGGTTAGGGTTAGGCTTAGGGTTTAGGGTTAGGTTTAGGGTTAGGATTAGAGTTAGGGTTAGTGTTAGTGTTTAGGGTTAGGGTTAGTGTTAGGGTTAGGGTTAGAGTTAGGGTTAGGGTTAGGGTTAGGGTTAGGGTTAGGGTTAGGGTTAGGGTTAGGGTTAGGGTTAGGTGTAGGGGTAGGTGTAGGGGTAGGGTGAGGTTAGGGTTAGGGTTAGGCTTAGGTTAAGGGGTTGGGTTTAGGGTTAAGGTTACGGTTAGGGTTAGGGTGAGGGTTTAGGGTTAGGGTTAGCGTTAGGGTTAGGGTTAGGGTTAGGGTAGGGTTAGGGTTAGGGTTAGGGTTAGGGTTTAGGGTTAGGTTTAGGGTTAAGGTTAGGGTTAGGGTTAGGGGTCAGGTTTAATGTTAGGGGTCAGGGTTAGTGTTAGGTTTAGCGTTAGGGTTAGGGGTAGGGTTAGAATTCGGGTTAGGGTTACGTTTTAGGGTGAGAGTTAGGGGTTGGGGTAGCGGTAGGGGTCGGGGTAGGGTGAGGTTAGGATTAGGGTTAGGATTAGGGTTTAGGTTTAGGGTTAGTGTTAGGGTTGAATTTAGGGTTAGGGTTAGTATTAGGGTTAGGATTAGGGCTAGGCTCTGGTTTAGGGGTTGGATTTGGGGTTAGGCTTAAGGTTAGGCTTATGTTTAGGGTTTAGGGTTAGTGTTAGTGGTTAGGGTTGCTTTTAGGTTTAGGGTTAGGGTTAGGGGTTGGGGTTGGGGTTAGGGTTAGGGTTAGGGTTTAGGGTTGGTGTTGGGGTTAGTGTTAGGGTACGGGTTTATGGTTAGGGTTAGGGTTAGTGTTACGGGTCTGGGTTTGTGTTAGGTTTAGGGTCAGGTTTCGGGGTTAGGGGTTAGGGGTTAGGGGTTAGGGTAAGGGTTAGGGGTAGGGTTAGGGTTGGGTCTTAAGGTTAGGGTTAGGGTGAGGGTAAGGGTTAGGTTTAGGGTTAGGGTTATGTTTAGGGTTAGGGGTAGGGGTAGGGGTAGGGGTAGGCTTAGGGGTAGGGTTAGGGTTAGGTTTGGGTTTAGGGTTAGGGTTAGTGTTAGGGTTAGAGTTAGGGTTTTGGTTAGGGTTGGGTTAGGTTTTGGGTAAGGGTTAGGTTTAGGGTTGGGGTTAGGTTTAGGGTTAGGGGTAGGGGTAGGGTTAGGCTTCGAATTAGGGTTAGGGTAAGGGTTAGGTTTAGGGTTAGGGTCAGGGTTAGGGTTACGGTTAAGGTAAGGGTTAGGTTTAGGGTTAGGGTTAGAGTTAGGGTTAGTGTTAGTGTTTAGGGTTAGGGTTAGTGTTAGGGTTAGGGTTCGGTTTAGGGTTGGGTTTTAGGGTTAGGGTTAGGGTTAGGCTTAGGTTTAGGGGTTGGGGTTGGGTTTAGAGTTACGGTTAGCGTTAGGTTTAGGGTTTAGGGTTAGGGTTAGTGTTAGGGGTTAGGGTTGGGTTTAGGGTTATTTTTAGGGTTAGGGTTAAGTTTAGGGTTCAGGGGTTAGTGGTCAGAGTTAGGGTTAGGTTTATGGGTAGGGTGAGGTTAGCGTTAGGTGTTAGGGTTAGGGTTAGGGTGAGGGTTAGCGTTAGGTTTAGGGTTAGGTTTAGGGTTAGGCTTAGGTTTAGAGGTTGGGAATGGGTTTAGTGTTATGGTTAGGGTTTAGGGTTAGGGTTAGTGTTAGAGGTTAGGTTTGTGTTTAGGGTTAGGGTTAGAGTAAGGGTTAGGGGTTGGGGTTGGGGTTAGGGTTAGGGAAAGGGTTATAGTGAGTTTAGGGTTAGGGTAAGGGTTAGGGATTGGGGTTGGGGTTAGGGTTAGGGTTAGGGTTAGGGTTAGGTTGAGGTTAGGGTTTGGGTTTGGGTTAGGGTTAGGGTTAGGGTTTAGGTTTATGGTTAGGGGTTAGGGTTGGGGTTAGGGTTAGGGTTTAGTGTTAGGGTTAGGGGTTAGGGTTGGGGTTAGGGTTAGGGTTAGATTTAGGGTAAGGGTTAGGGTTAGGGTTAGGGTTAGGGTTAGTGTTTAGGTTTAGGGTTAGTGTTAGAGTTAGGGTACAGTTAGGGTTAGGGTTAGGGTTAGGGTTCGGGTTAGGGTTGGGTTTTAGGGTTAGGGTTAGGGTTAGGCTTAGGTTTAGGGGTTGGGGTTGGGTTTAGTGTTACGGTTAGCGTTAGGTTTAGGGTTTAGGGTTAGGGTTAGTGTTAGGGGTTAGGGTTGGGTTTAGGGTTATTTTTAGGGTTAGGGTTAAGTTTAGGGTTCAGGGGTTAGTGGTCAGAGTTAGGGTTAGGTTTATGGGTAGGGTGAGGTTAGCGTTAGGTGTTAGGGTTACGGTTAGGGTGAGGGTTAGCGTTAGGTTTAGGGTTAGGTTTAGGGTTAGGTTTAGGGTTAGGCTTAGGTTTAGGGGTTGGGATTGGGTTTAGGGTTATGGTTAGGGTTTAGGGTTAGGGTTAGTGTTAGTGGTTAGGTTTGTGTTTAGGGTTAGGGTTAGGGTAAGGGTTAGGGGTTGGGGTTGGGGTTAGGGTTAGGGAAAGGGTTAGAGTGAGTTTAGGGTTAGGGTAAGGGTTAGGGATTGGGGTTGGGGTTAGGGTTAGGGTTTGTTTTAGGGTTAGTGTTAGGGTTCGGGTTAGGGTTGGGTTTAGGGTTAGGGTTAGGGTTAGGGTTTAGTGTTGGGGTTGGTGTTAGGGTTAGGGTTAGGGTTAAGTTTAGGTTTAGAGTTAGGGTTAGGATCAGGTTTAGGGGTTACTGGTTATGGGTCAGAGTTAGAGTTAGGTTTAGGGGTAGGGTGAGATTAGGGTTAGGGTTAGCATTAGGTGTTACGGTTAGGGTGAGGGTAAGGGTTAGGTTTAGGGTTAGGGTTATGGTTAGGGTTAGGGTTTAGTGTTACGGTTAGTGTTAGTGGTTAGGGTTGGGTTTAGGGTTAGTGTTAGGGTTAGGGGTAGGGTTAGGTTCAGTTTTAAGTTTAGGGTTAGAATTAGGGTTAGGGTCAGGTTTAGGACATAGGGGTTAGGGGTTAGAGTTAGAGTTAGGTTTAGGGGAAGGGTGAGGTTAGGGTTAGGGTTAGCGTTAGGTGTTAGGGTTAGGGTGAGGGTTAGCGTTAGGTGTCAGGGTTAGGGTTAGGGTCGGGTTGGGTTTAGGGTTAGGATTGAGATTAGGGTTAGGGTTAGGCTTAGGGTTAGGCTTAGGTTTAGGGGTTGGGGTTTTGTTTAGGGTTATGGTTAGGGTTTAGGGTTAGGTTTAGGGTTAGTGGTTAGGGTTGGGTTTATGGTTAGGGTTAGGGTTAAGGTTAGGGTTTGGGGTTGGGGTTAGGGTTAGGGTAAGGGTTTAGGGTTAGTGTAATGGTTAGTTTTACGGGTTAGGGTTAGGGTTTAGGGCTAGGGTTAAGGTTAGGGTTAGGTTTAGGGGTCAGGTTTAGTGTTAGCGGTCAGGGTTAGTGTTAGGGTTAGGGTTATGTTTCGGGGTAGGGTGTGGTTAGGTATAGGGTTAGGGTTAGGTGTTAGGGTTAGGTTTCGGGGTAGGGTGAGGTTAGTGTTAGGGTTAGGGTTAGGGTTTAGGGTTAGGGTTAGTGTTAGGGTTGAGTTTATGGTTAGCGTTAGTGTTAGGTTTAGCGTTAGAGTTAGGGTTAGGTTTAGGGGTAGGGTTAGGATTCGGGTTAGGGTTACGTTTTAGGGTTAGGGTTAGGGTTAGGTTTAGGGTTAGGCTTATTTTTAGGGGTTGGTGTTGGGGTTAGTGTTACGGTTAGGGTTAGGCTTAGGGTTTAGGGTTAGGGTTAGGGTTAGGGTTAGGGTTAGGGTTAGGGTTAGGGTTAGGATTAGGTTTAGGGGTTGGGGTTGGGTTTAGGGTTACGGTTAGGGTTAGGTTTAGGGTTTAGGGTTAGAGTTAGTGTTAGGGGTTAGGGTTGGGTTTAGGGTTAGAGTTAGGGTTAGGCTTAGGGTTAAGTTTAGGGGTCAGGGGTTAGGGGTCAGAGTTAGGGTTAGGTTTATGGGTAGGGTGAGGTTAGGGTTAGGGTTAGTGTTCGGTGTTAGGGTTAGGGTTCGGGTGAGGGTTAGCGTTAGGTTTAGGGTTAGGTTTAGAGTTAGGGTTAGACTCTAGGTTTAGGGGTTGGGTTTGGGTTTAGGGTTATGGTCAGGGTTAGGGTTTAGGGTTAGGGTTTGTGTTAGTTTTTAGGTTTGTGTTTAGGGTTAGGGTTAGGGTAAGGGTTAGGGGTTGGGGTTGGGGTTGGGGTTAGGGTTAGGGTTAGGGCTAGGGTGAGGTTAGGGTTAGGGTAAGGGTTAGGGATTGGGGTTGGGGTTAGGGTTAGGGTTAGTGTGAGGTTAGCGTTAGGGTTAGGGTTAGGGTTAGGGTTAGGCTTAGGCTTAGGTTTAGGGGTTGGTGTTGGGGTTAGTGTTACGGTTAGGGTTAGGCTTAGGGTTTAGGGTTAGGTTTAGGGTTAGGATTAGAGTTAGGGTTAGTGTTAGTGTTTAGGGTTAGGGTTAGTGTTAGGGTTAGGGTTAGAGTTAGGGTTAGGGTTAGGGTTAGGGTTAGGGTTAGGGTTAGGGTTAGGGTTAGGGTTAGGGTTAGGTGTAGGGGTAGGTGTAGGGGTAGGGTGAGGTTAGGGTTAGGGTTAGGCTTAGGTTAAGGGGTTGGGTTTAGGGTTAAGGTTACGGTTAGGGTTAGGGTGAGGGTTTAGGGTTAGGGTTAGCGTTAGGGTTAGGGTTAGGGTTCGGGTAGGGTTAGGGTTAGGGTTAGGGTTAGGGTTTAGGGTTAGGTTTAGGGTTAAGGTTAGGGTTAGGGTTAGGGGTCAGGTTTAATGTTAGGGGTCAGGGTTAGTGTTAGGTTTAGCGTTAGGGTTAGGGGTAGGGTTAGAATTCGGGTTAGGGTTACGTTTTAGGGTGAGAGTTAGGGGTTGGGGTAGCGGTAGGGGTCGGGGTAGGGTGAGGTTAGGATTAGGGTTAGGATTAGGGTTTAGGTTTAGGGTTAGTGTTAGGGTTGAATTTAGGGTTAGGGTTAGTATTAGGGTTAGGATTAGGGCTAGGCTCTGGTTTAGGGGTTGGATTTGGGGTTAGGCTTAAGGTTAGGCTTATGTTTAGGGTTTAGGGTTAGTGTTAGTGGTTAGGGTTGCTTTTAGGTTTAGGGTTAGGGTTAGGGGTTGGGGTTGGGGTTAGGGTTAGGGTTAGGGTTTAGGGTTGGTGTTGGGGTTAGTGTTAGGGTACGGGTTTATGGTTAGGGTTAGGGTTAGTGTTACGGGTCTGGGTTTGTGTTAGGTTTAGGGTCAGGTTCCGGGGTTAGGGGTTAGGGGTTAGGGGTTAGGGTAAGGGTTAGGGGTAGGGTTAGGGTTGGGTCTTAAGGTTAGGGTTAGGGTGAGGGTAAGGGTTAGGTTTAGGGTTAGGGTTATGTTTAGGGTTAGGGGTAGGGGTAGGGGTAGGGGTAGGGGTAGGCTTAGGGGTAGGGTTAGGGTTAGGTTTGGGTTTAGGGTTAGGGTTAGTGTTAGGGTTAGAGTTAGGGTTTTGGTTAGGGTTGGGTTAGGTTTTGGGTAAGGGTTAGGTTTAGGGTTGGGGTTAGGTTTAGGGTTAGGGGTAGGGGTAGGGTTAGGCTTCGAATTAGGGTTAGGGTAAGGGTTAGGTTTAGGGTTAGGGTCAGGGTTAGGGTTACGGTTAAGGTAAGGGTTAGGTTTAGGGTTAGGGTTAGAGTTAGGGTTAGTGTTAGTGTTTAGGGTTAGGGTTAGTGTTAGGGTTAGGGTTCGGTTTAGGGTTGGGTTTTAGGGTTAGGGTTAGGGTTAGGCTTAGGTTTAGGGGTTGGGGTTGGGTTTAGAGTTACGGTTAGCGTTAGGTTTAGGGTTTAGGGTTAGGGTTAGTGTTAGGGGTTAGGGTTGGGTTTAGGGTTATTTTTAGGGTTAGGGTTAAGTTTAGGGTTCAGGGGTTAGTGGTCAGAGTTAGGGTTAGGTTTATGGGTAGGGTGAGGTTAGCGTTAGGTGTTAGGGTTAGGGTTAGGGTGAGGGTTAGCGTTAGGTTTAGGGTTAGGTTTAGGGTTAGGCTTAGGTTTAGAGGTTGGGAATGGGTTTAGTGTTATGGTTAGGGTTTAGGGTTAGGGTTAGTGTTAGAGGTTAGGTTTGTGTTTAGGGTTAGGGTTAGAGTAAGGGTTAGGGGTTGGGGTTGGGGTTAGGGTTAGGGAAAGGGTTATAGTGAGTTTAGGGTTAGGGTAAGGGTTAGGGATTGGGGTTGGGGTTAGGGTTAGGGTTAGGGTTAGGGTTAGGTTGAGGTTAGGGTTTGGGTTTGGGTTAGGGTTAGGGTTAGGGTTTAGGTTTATGGTTAGGGGTTAGGGTTGGGGTTAGGGTTAGGGTTTAGTGTTAGGGTTAGGGGTTAGGGTTGGGGTTAGGGTTAGGGTTAGATTTAGGGTAAGGGTTAGGGTTAGGGTTAGGGTTAGGGTTAGTGTTTAGGTTTAGGGTTAGTGTTAGAGTTAGGGTACAGTTAGGGTTAGGGTTAGGGTTAGGGTTCGGGTTAGGGTTGGGTTTTAGGGTTAGGGTTAGGGTTAGGCTTAGGTTTAGGGGTTGGGGTTGGGTTTAGTGTTACGGTTAGCGTTAGGTTTAGGGTTTAGGGTTAGGGTTAGTGTTAGGGGTTAGGGTTGGGTTTAGGGTTATTTTTAGGGTTAGGGTTAAGTTTAGGGTTCAGGGGTTAGTGGTCAGAGTTAGGGTTAGGTTTATGGGTAGGGTGAGGTTAGCGTTAGGTGTTAGGGTTACGGTTAGGGTGAGGGTTAGCGTTAGGTTTAGGGTTAGGTTTAGGGTTAGGTTTAGGGTTAGGCTTAGGTTTAGGGGTTGGGATTGGGTTTAGGATTATGGTTAGGGTTTAGGGTTAGGGTTAGTGTTAGTGGTTAGGTTTGTGTTTAGGGTTAGGGTTAGGGTTAGGGTAAGGGTTAGGGGTTGGGGTTGGGGTTAGGGTTAGGGAAAGGGTTAGAGTGAGTTTAGGGTTAGGGTAAGGGTTAGGGATTGGGGTTGGGGTTAGGGTTAGGGTTTGTTTTAGGGTTAGTGTTAGGGTTCGGGTTAGGGTTGGGTTTAGGGTTAGGGTTAGGGTTAGGGTTTAGTGTTGGGGTTGGTGTTAGGGTTAGGGTTAGGGTTAAGTTTAGGTTTAGAGTTAGGGTTAGGATCAGGTTTAGGGGTTACTGGTTATGGGTCAGAGTTAGAGTTAGGTTTAGGGGTAGGGTGAGATTAGGGTTAGGGTTAGCATTAGGTGTTACGGTTAGGGTGAGGGTAAGGGTTAGGTTTAGGGTTAGGGTTATGGTTAGGGTTAGGGTTTAGTGTTACGGTTAGTGTTAGTGGTTAGGGTTGGGTTTAGGGTTAGTGTTAGGGTTAGGGGTAGGGTTAGGTTCAGTTTTAAGTTTAGGGTTAGAATTAGGGTTAGGGTCAGGTTTAGGACATAGGGGTTAGGGGTTAGAGTTAGAGTTAGGTTTAGGGGAAGGGTGAGGTTAGGGTTAGGGTTAGCGTTAGGTGTTAGGGTTAGGGTGAGGGTTAGCGTTAGGTGTCAGGGTTAGGGTTAGGGTCGGGTTGGGTTTAGGGTTAGGATTGAGATTAGGGTTAGGGTTAGGGTTAGGGTTAGGCTTAGGGTTAGGCTTAGGTTTAGGGGTTGGGGTTTTGTTTAGGGTTATGGTTAGGGTTTAGGGTTAGGTTTAGGGTTAGTGGTTAGGGTTGGGTTTATGGTTAGGGTTAGGGTTAAGGTTAGGGTTTGGGGTTGGGGTTAGGGTTAGGGTAAGGGTTTAGGGTTAGTGTAATGGTTAGTTTTACGGGTTAGGGTTAGGGTTTAGGGCTAGGGTTAAGGTTAGGGTTAGGTTTAGGGGTCAGGTTTAGTGTTAGCGGTCAGGGTTAGTGTTAGGGTTAGGGTTATGTTTCGGGGTAGGGTGTGGTTAGGTATAGGGTTAGGGTTAGGTGTTAGGGTTAGGTTTCGGGGTAGGGTGAGGTTAGTGTTAGGGTTAGGGTTAGGGTTTAGGGTTAGGGTTAGTGTTAGGGTTGAGTTTATGGTTAGCGTTAGTGTTAGGTTTAGC
>JAUMJL010000370.1:1417500-1422500 GCA_033558185.1 Dromococcyx pavoninus | reverse complement strand
GGTTAGGGTTATGGTTAGGGTTAGGGTTTAGTGTTAGGGTTAGTGTTAGTGGTTAGGGTTGGATTTAAGGTTAGGGTTAGTGGTAGGGTTAGGGTTAGTTTTAAGTTTAGGCTTAGAGTTAGGGTTAGGGTCAGGATTAGGGGATAGGGGTTAGGGGTTAGAGTTAGGGTTAGGTTTATGGGAAGGGTTAGGGTTAGGGTTAGGGTTAGGGTTAGGGTTAGGGTTAGGGTTAGGGTTAGGGTTAGGGTTAGGGTGAGGGTTAGCGTTAGGTTTAGGGTTAGGTTTAGGGTTAGGTTTAGGGGTTAGGGTTGGGTTTAGGGTTACGGTTAGGGTTAGGTTTAGGGTTTAGTGTTAGGGTTAGTGTTAGGGGTTAGGGTTGGGTTTCGGGTTATATTTAGGGTTAGGGGTAAGTTTAGGGGTCAGGGGTTAGGGGTCAGAGTTAGGGTTAGGTTTATGGGAAGGGTGAGGTTAGGGTTAGGGTTAGCGTTAGGTGTTAGGGTTAGGGTTAGGGTGAGGGTTAGCGTTAGGTTTAGGGTTAGGTTTAGGGTTAGGTTTAGGTTTAGGGGTTGGGGTTGGGTTTAGGGTTATGGTTAGGGTTAGGGTTTAGGGTTAGGGTTAGTGTTAGTGGTTAGGTTTGTGTTTAGGGTTCGGGTTAGGGTAAGGGTTAGGGGTTGGAGTTGGGGTTAGGTTTAGGGAAAAGTTTAGGGTGAGTTTAGGGTTAGGGTAAGGGTTAGGGATTGGGGTTGGGGTTAGGGTTAGGGTTAGGGTTAGGATTTAGGGTTAGGGTTAGGGGTTAGGGTTGGGGTTAGGGTTAGGGTTAGATTTATGGTAAGGGTGATGGTTAGGGTTAGGGTTAGGGGTAGGGTTAGTGTTAGGTGTAGGGGTAGCGGTAGGGGTAGGGTGAGGTTATGGTTAGGGTTAGGGTTAGGGTTAGGGTTAGGGTTAGGGTTATGGTTAGGGTTAGGGTTTAGGGTTAGGGTTAGGGGTTAGGGTTGCTTTTAGGTTTAGGGTTAGTGTTCGGGTTAGGGTTAGGGTTAGGGGTTGGGGTTGGGGTTAGTGTTAGGGTTAGGGTTTAGGGTTGGTGTTGGTGTTAGTGTTAGGGTTAGGGATAGGGTTAGGGTTAGGTTTAGGGTTAGGGTTAGGGTTAGGGTTAGGGTTAGGGTTAGGGTTACGGGTTAGGGTTAGGGTTAGGGTTAGGGTTAGGGTTAGGGTTAGGTTTAAGTTTAGGTTTAGAGTTAGGGTTAGGGTCAGGTTTAGGGGTTAGGGGTTAGGGGTCAGATTTATGGTTAGGTTTAGGGGTAGGGTAAGATTAGGGTTAGGGTTAGGGTTAGGGTTAGGGTTAGGGTTAGGGTTAGGGTTAGGGTTAGGGTTAGGGTTAAGTTTAGGTTTAGAGTTAGGGTTAGGGTCAGGTTTAGGGGTTAGGGGTTAGGGGTCAGATTTATGGTTAGGTTTAGGGGTAGGGTAAGATTAGGGTTAGGGTTAGCGTTAGGTGTTAGGGTTAGGGTTAGGGTGAGGGTAAGGGTTAGGTTTACGGTTAGGGTTAGGGTTAGGGTTGGGTTTAGGGGTTGGGTTTGGGGTTAGGCTTACAGTTAGGGTTAGTTTTAGGGTTTAGGGTTTGTGTTAGGGGTTAGGGTTGCTTTCAGGTTTAGGGTTAGGGTTAGGGTATAGGGTTGGGGTTCGTGTTAGGGTTAGGGTTACGGTTAGGGTTATGGTTAGGGTTAGGGTTAGGGTTAGGGTTAGGGTTAAGTTTAGGTTTAGAGTTAGGGTTAGGGTCAGGTTTAGGGGTTAGGGGTTAGGGGTTAGGGGTCAGAGTTAGGGTTAGGTTTAGGGGTAGGGTGAGATTAGGGTTAGGGTTAGCGTTAGGTATTAGGGTTAGGGTTAGGGTGAGGGTTAGCATTAGGTGTCAGGGTTAGGGTTAGGGTTAAGGTTGGCTTTAGGGGTAGATTTAGGGGTTAGGGTTGAGGTTAGGGTTAGGGTTAGCTTTAGGGTAAGGGTTATGGTTAGGGATAGGGTTAGGGTTAGGGTTAGGGTTTAGGGTTAGGGTTTAGGGTTAGGGTTAGGGGTTAGGGTTGCTTTTAGGTTTAGGGTTAGTGTTCGGGTTAGGGTTAGGGTTAGGGGTTGGTGTTGGGGTTAGTGTTAGGGTACGGATTTATGGTTAGGGTTGGGGTTAGGGTTAGGGTTAGGGTTAGGGTTAGTGTTAGGCGTCTGGGTTAGTGTTACGGTTAGGGACAGGTTTAAGGGGTAAGGGGTACGGAGTTAGGGTAAGGGTTACGGGTAGGGTTAGGGTTGGGTCTTAAGGTTAGTGTTAGGGTGAGGGTAAGGGTTAGGTTTAGGTTTAGGGTTATGTTTACGGTTAGGGTTCGGTTTGGGTTAGGTTTAGGGTTCGGGTAAGGATTAGGTTTAGGGTTAGTGTTAGAGTTAGGGTTAGTGTAAGTGTTTAGGATTAGGGTTAGGGTTAGGGTTAGGGTTAGCGTTAGGGTTAGGGTTAGGGTTAGGAATAGGGGTAGGGGTAGGGTTAGGGGTACGGGTAGGGTGAGGGTTAGGGTTAGGGTTAGGGTTGGGTTTAGGATTAGGGTTAGTGTTAGAGTTAGGGTTAGGGTTTTGGTTAGGGTTGGGTTAGGTTTAGGGTAAGGGTTAGGTTTAGGGTTAGGTTTAGGGTTAGGGTCAGGGTTAGGGTTAGGTTTAGGGTTAGAGTAAGGTTTAGGTTTAGGGTTAGGGTTAGAGTTAGGGTTAGTGTTAGTGTTAGTGTTTAGGGTTAGTGTTAGTGTTAGGGTTAGGGTTAGAGTTAGGGTTAGGGTTAGGGTTAGGGTTAGGGTTAGGGTTAGGGTTAGGGTTAGGTGTAGGGGTAGGTGTAGGGGTAGGGTGAGGTTAGGGTTAGGGTTAGGGTTAGGGTTTAGGTTTAGGGTTAGTGTTAGGGTTGAGTTTAGGGTTATGGTTAGTGTTAGGGTTAGGGTTAGGGTTAGGCTTAGGTTAAGGGGTTGGTTTTGGGGTTAAGGTTACGGTTAGGGTTAGGTTTAGGGTTTAGGGTTAGGGTTAGTGTTAGGGTTAGGGTTGGTTTAAGGGTTAGGGTTAGGGTTCGGGTTAGGGTTGGGTTTAGGGTTAGGGTTAGGGTTAAGGTTAGGGTTAGGGTTTAGTGTAGGGGTTGGTGTTAGGGTTAGGGTTAGGGTCAAGTTTAGGTTTAGAGTTAGGGTTAGGATCAGGTTTAGGGGTTAGGGGTTATGGGTCAGAGTTAGGGTTAAGTTTAGGGGTCGGTGAGATTAGGGTTAGGGTTAGCGTTAGGTGTTACGGTTAGGGTGAGGGTAAGGGTTAGGTTTAGGGTTAGGGTTAAGGTTAGGGTTAGTGTTGGGTTTAGGGTTAGGGTTAGGGTTATGGTTAGGGTTAGGGTTTAGTGTTAGGGTTAGTGTTAGTGGTTAGGGTTGGATTTAAGGTTAGGGTTAGTGGTAGGGTTAGGGTTAGTTTTAAGTTTAGGCTTAGAGTTAGGGTTAGGGTCAGGATTAGGGGATAGGGGTTAGGGGTTAGAGTTAGGGTTAGGTTTATGGGAAGGGTTAGGGTTAGGGTTAGGGTTAGGGTTAGGGTTAAGGTTAGGGTTAGGGTTAGGGTGAGGGTTAGGGTTGGTGTTGGTGTTAGTGTTAGGGTTAGGGTTAGGGTTAGGGTTAAGTTTAGGTTTAGAGTTAGGGTTAGGGTCAGGTTTAGGGGTTAGGGGTTAGGGGTCAGATTTATGGTTAGGTTTAGGTGTAGGGTAAGATTAGGGTTAGGGTTAGCGTTAGGTGTTAGGGTTAGGGTTAGGGTGAGGGTTAGCGTTAGGTTTAGGGTTAGGTTTAGGGTTAGGTTTCGGTTTAGGGGTTGGGGTTGGGTTTAGGGTTATGGTTAGGGTTAGGGTTTAGGGTTAGGGTTAGTGTTAGTGGTTAGGTTTGTGTTTAGGGTTTGGGTTAGGGTAAGGGTTAGGGGTTGGAGTTGGGGTTAGGTTTAGGGAAAAGGTTAGGATGAGTTTAGGGTTAGGGTAAGGGTTAGGGATTGGGGTTGGGGTTAGGGTTAGGGTTAGGGTTAGGGTTAGGGTTAGGGTTTAGGGTTAGGGTTAGGGGTTAGGGTTGGGGTTAGGGTTATGGTTAGATTTATGGTAAGGGTTATGGTTAGGCTTAGGGTTAGGGGTAGGGTTAGTGTTAGGTGTAGGGGTAGCGGTAGGGGTAGGGTGAGGTTAGGGTTAGGGTTAGGGTTAGGGTTAGGGTTAGTGTTAGGGTTAGGGTTTAGGGTTAGGGTTAGGGGTTAGGGTTGCTTTTAGGTTTAGGGTTAGTGTTCGGGTTAGGGTTAGGGTTAGGGATTGGGGTTGGGGTTGGGGTTAGTGTTAGGGTTAGGGTTTAGGGTTGGTGTTGGTGTTAGTGTTAGGGTTAGGGATAGGGTTAGGGTTAGGTTTAAGTTTAGGTTTAGAGTTAGGGTTAGGGTCAGGTTTAGGGGTTAGGGGTTAGGGGTCAGATTTATGGTTAGGTTTAGGGGTAGGGTAAGATTAGGGTTAGGGTTAGCGTTAGGTGTTAGGGTTAGGGTTAGGGTGAGGGTAAGGGTTAGGTTTACGGTTAGGGTTAGGGTTAGGGTTGGGTTTAGGGGTTGGGTTTGGGGTTAGGCTTACAGTTAGGGTTAGTTTTAGGGTTCAGGGTTTGTGTTAGGGGTTAGGGTTGCTTTCAGGTTTAGGGTTAGGGTTAGGGTATAGGGTTGGGGTTCGTGTTAGGGTTAGAGTTACGGTTAGGGTTACGGTTAGGGTTAGGGTTAGGGTTAGGGTTAGGGTTAGGGTTAGGGTTAGGGTTAGGGTTAAGTTTAGGTTTAGAGTTAGGGTTAGGGTCAGGTTTAGGGGTTAGGGGTTAGGGGTCAGAGTTAGGGTTAGGTTTAGGGGTAGGGTGAGATTAGGGTTAGGGTTAGAGTTAGTGTTAGGGTCAGGTTTAGGGGATAGGGGTTAGGGGTTAGAGTTAGGGTTAGGTTTAGGGGAAGGGTGAGTTTAGGGTTAGGGTTAG
>JAUMJL010000370.1:1410000-1412500 GCA_033558185.1 Dromococcyx pavoninus | reverse complement strand
GGGTTAGGGTTAGGGTTAGGGTTAGGGTTAGGGTTAGGGTTAGGGTTAGGGTTTGGGTTTGGTTTAGGGTTAGGCTTAGGGTTAGGTTTAGGGTTAGGGTTAGAGTTAGGGTTTAGTGTTAGGGTTAGTGTTAGTGGTTTAGGGTTGGGTTTAGGGTTAGGGTTAAGGTGAGGGGTAGTGTTAGGGTTAGGGGTAGGGGTAGGGTTAGGGGTAGGGGTAGGGTTTAGGTTTAGGGTTAGTGTTAGGGTTGAGTTTAGGGTTAGGGTTAGTGTTAGGCTTAGGGTTAGGGTTAGGGTTAGGCTTAGGTTTTGGGTTTGGGTTTGGGGTTAGGGTTACGTTTAGGCTTAGGTTTAGTGGTTAGGTTAGTGTTAGGGGTTAGGGTTGCTTTTAGGTTTAGGGTTAGGGTTCGGGTTAGGGTTAGGGGTTGGGGTTAGTTTTAGGGTTAGGGTTAAGTTTAGGTTTAGAGTTAGGGTTAGGGTCAGTTTTCGGGTTAGGGTTAGGGTGAGGGCTCGGTTTAGGGATAGGATTAGGATTAGGGTTAGGTTTAGGTTTAGGGTTAGGGTTAGGCTTAGGTTTAGGGGTTGGGGTTTTGTTTAGGGTTAGGGTTACGGTTAGGGTTAGGGTTTAGTGTTACGGTTAGTGTTAGAGGTTTGGGTTGGGTTTAGGGTTAGGGTTAGGGTTAGGGTAAGGGTTTAGGGTTAGTGTAATGGTTAGGTTTAGGGTCAGGGTTAGGGTTAGGGTTTAGGGTTAGTCTTAGGGTTAGGTTTAGGGTTAGGCTTAGGTTTAGGGGTTAGGGTTGGGTTTAGGGTTATGGTTAGTGTTAGGGTTAGGGTTAGGCTTCGGCTTAGGGTTAGGCTTAGGTTAGGGTTAGGTTTTCGTTAGGGTTGGGGTTAGGGTTAGGGTTAGGGTTACGGTTAGGTGTCAGGGTTAGGGTTAGGGGTAAGGGTTAGTGATAGGGTAAGGGTAAGGTGTAGGGTTTAAGGTTTAGGATTAGTGGTAGGTTTAGGGATAGGGTGAGGTTAGGGTTAGGTTTCGGGTTTATGTTAGGGTTAGAGTTAGGGTTAGGTTTAGGGTTAGGGTTAGGGTTAAGGTTAGGTTAAGGGTTAGGGTTAGGGTTAGGGTCAGGCTTAGGGTTAGGGTTAGGGTATAAGTTTAGGGTTAGGGTTAAGGTTAGGGTTAGGATTAGGTGTCAGGGTTAGTGTTAGGGGTCAGGGTTAGTGTTAGGGTTAGGTCAGGTTTAGGGGTTAGGGTTAGGGTTTAGGATTAGGGTTAGGTTTAAGGTTAGGGTTAGGCTTAGGGTTAGGTTAGGCTTAGGGTTAGGGTTAGGGTTAGGGTTAGGGTTAGGATTAGGGTTAGGGTTAGGGTTAGGGTTAGGGTTAGGGTTAGGGTTTAGGGTTAGGGGTTGGGGTTTGGGTTAGGGTTTAGGGTTAGGGTTAGGGTTAGGGTTAGGGATAGGGTTAGGGTTAGGGTTAGCGTTAGGGTTAGGGTTAGGGTTAGGGTTAGGGTTAGGGTTAGGGTTAGGGTTAGGGATAGGGTTAGGGTTAGCTTTAGGGTTAGGGTTAGGGTTAGGGTTAAGTTTAGGGTTAGAGTTTAGGGGTTAGGGATAGGGTTAGGGTTAGGGGTTGGGGTTGGGGTTAGGTTTAGGGTTGGGGTTAGGGTTAGGGTTAGGGTTTGGCTTAGACTTAGGCTTCGGGTTAGGCTTAGGGTTAGGGTTAGGGTTAGGGTTAGGGTTAGGTTTAGGGTTAGGCTTAGGGTTAGGGTTAGGGTTAGGCTTAGGGTTAGGGTTAGGGTTAGGGTTAGGGTTAGGGTTAGGTTAGGGTTAGGGTTAGGGTTATGGTTAGGGTTAGGTTTAGGGTTAGGGTTAGGGTTAGGGTTAGGGTTTAGGGTAAGTGTTAGATTTAGGGTTAGGGTTAGGGTTAGGGTTAGGGTTAGGGTTCGGGTTAGGGTAAAGGTAAGGTTTAGGGGTTAGGGTTAGGGTTAGGGTTAGGGTTAGGGTTAGGGTTAGGGTTCGGGGTTGGGTTTAGGGTTATGGTTTTGGTAAGGTTTAGGGCTTAGAGTTTGGGTTAGTGTTAGGGGTTAAGGTTGGGGATAGGGTTAGTGTCAGGGTTGAGGTTAAGGTTGGGTATAGGGTTAGGGTTTGGGGTTAGGGTTAGTGTTAGTGGTCAGGGTTAGTGTTAGGGTTAGGGTCAGGTTTAGAGGTTAGGGATAGGTTTAGTGTTATGGTTATGGTTAGGGTTAGGGTTCCGGTTATGGTTAGTGTTAGCGGTAAGGTTTAGGGTTAGTGTTAGGGTTAGGGTTAGGGTTAGGTTTGGGGTTTGTATTAGGGTTAGGGTTAGTGTTAGGATTAGGGTGAGGGTAAGAGTTTGGGTTAGGGGTTACGGTTAAGGTTGGGGGTTAGTGTTAGGGTTAGGCGTTGAGTTAGGGTTAGGGTTTAGGGTAATGGTTAGGGTTAGGTTTAGAGTTAGGATTAAGTGTCAGGGTTAGTGTTAGCGGTCAGGGT